>JABXJD010000021.1:950000-1267500 GCA_013375575.1 Percina caprodes | reverse complement strand
AATTTAGTGAGAGAATTTAGTAAGATTAGGTATTAGTGAAACCGGTGCATTTTCTGAGTAGACATTACCCACCACAGGGGTTTGGGTCATCACTCCTCAATACCATTTTTCAAAAAGTTCAGCAGCCAAATTCACAGTTTTAAAGCATTTGTAGATGAAAAGCCAAGTTACAACTTGCAGTCAATGATTAATAAATATGGTTAATCAGCGTAGCAAGAGGTTAAACAAACTCTGTGCAGAGAAAGTAGAGACAGCTGCTGATTCTAAGGACAAACAGGATGAACATCTGAAACATGATGCATCATCAATGTCGTCTCAACTAAAACACCACAATTTAAGTGGTAATCAGCCCATACTTCGTACGAAGTACGTCTGTATATGTTTAGTTATATTTCACTTTTCAGTAGCACCTGAGGTTGTTGCAGGTTTAATTATCTTTGATCACAATGTTTATCATATTGCCATATTATTTCCACAAATCTCAGATTCTCAGCTGTTTATTTTAAATATTAATATGCACATGCATGTAAACTTTTGCACTCATATTGAAGGTGTCATTTCTAAATTTGTTTTTCTCTGCATGAGAGCTTGTGAAAAGTGTTGACCCTGAGAAAAACATATAGTTAAGTATGTTTGAGGTACTCTGATGAGCTTATGCAACACACACACACACACACACACACACACACACACACACACACACACACACACACACACGTCTATACTTAACAATAATAACATAATCAAGCCTAACACTAACCAAATTAAATTCTGGGGCCTGTTGCACGAAAGTAGAATAAAGATATCCAGGATAAGTGGAAAAAGCACTGCTTGACTTAGTGTGATCCGCTCATCGCAGCTTAATCGGTTGCACGTTTGCCGAGCCAGGTTGAACAGGTGAAGCTATGTCAAGCCAGGTGTAGATAGCTGGGATAAGTGCACGTTCACGGCTTTCTTAAATAGACCACGGTATCGATCCCAGATTTACTGATGCAGAAATGGAGATGACGCATGCGGTATATGTTTCACCCAATGAGCAGCAGCTTCTAATGGAAAGTAGCAAGGAGGTGATGAATATGCAGAAAGGGAAATACGGCTCTTATCAAACGGAGAGAAAAAGCCCAACAGACTATAGCGGATTGACTGAATACGTAAGGATGTAAAAATATCTACTTAGCCTATCACTCCAATTTTTTATTTTACAAAATTGTAGGCTACACTGTGTTTTAATTGCTTTAAAATATGCTAGTTTCATGTTTGGTTTTTATGTGATAAATGTGCTGGTTTTACCGTAAAGTGTCTTTGAGTAGCCTACCATGTAAAGCGTCTTTGAGTAGCTTACCATGTAAAGCACACTATAAATAAAATGTATTATTATTTAGCCTACTTTGCCTTAAAAGTGAGCAGAGGGAATTAATGTTCCTCGGGAAATGTACCCTAAGGACTATAGGCTTAATTTTAAACCCTTATTTACAACGCCAGAACATGTTTTACAACCATATGCACAAATCTCTATAAGCTCTGTCTAATTCTAAATATCTTTGTACAATTAATGTTGATACAGAACAATCAGTAAGGGACAAAAACTAGAAAAAGAAGTGACTTCAATGCACGCTGTGACCATTTATGTTTTTTTACACATAACAAGTAACAGCATCAAATTAAATATATTAAGAAGCATTGTGGTGTTCCCTGTGTGCTGAATGTAAACTACACTATATACGTATATAGGCCATGTTATTGGTCCAGTGATGTGAGACTTATTGAGAAGGTTATGAAACCAAACTAAGTTATAATAAAAAAACATATTACACATTACAGAGTAACACAAACTGGCCTTTATTAGAGAAGGACAAGCAACAAGAAAATGAAATCATGAATGTATTGGTCTCTGACCGGTCTGCCATTAATATCATATCTGGGAATATAGCCCCATTGTCCCACTTGATCTCCGGAGCGCGTCCTGTATAAACCTGAAGCTGCACAGACTACGGACGCCGCGCTGCTCATCTTTACTTTTACAGAGAGAGTGGAAACTGACGTGATGCACAGGTCTGCCGGCAAGCAGCGGCCCCACGCCAAGCAGCCTCGACACACTACCGTCCCACAGAGAAAAGTCCAGACTCTCCCGATTGCCACACTGCTATAGTAGGGTTTAAATCAAACTCATGACAACAATAGTGACAAATAGGCTAATGCATGATAAGAAAAATAAAGCAGAACACATGCAGAAGACAACGGAATAACTGTTAAACACGTTTATTTTGGATCAGAGCGGCAGCTGATTTAACACATGAGACTCCAGGATTAATCTTAGCCTGGCTGTTAGCCTGCTCTGGACCAGGTAGCCGCAAAGAATAAATCTCCATGGTTACTTGGCTGGGTTTAATTCAACCTGGTTTCGTGCAACCGAGTCAAAACTAAATTCATCCAGGATAACTTGAATATCCCAGCTTAATCCCTTATCCTGGTTTCGTGCAACAGGCCCCAGATCTTCTGAACTCAAAAACAAACTTTTGACCACTAAGCAGCCCTTTTAACAAGTTCAGTCCAGCAAAATATATTCTTTTCTAAATGTGTAAAACAAAAAACAAATTTACACCAGCACATTGTGAGGTCAGTTTTTCAGTTACACATCATCTTATGCATTTGCATATCAGACCGTTACAATGTGATCTTGTTGTCTCTCACTGTGTTTGAACATGTATCTGTTTGACTGGCCAGCTGCCTGCCTGTGTCTGTTATTTTTTTATATTTGTAGACCAATGAAGAAATTTTGAACAAAAGGAGTACAAATCTTGAAGTTGAGGTGAAAAAAAGAGACAGAACTGATGAAAAAAGCAACTAAAAAGAAAGAAATAAAGATGGCAACAACAACTCTAGTTATAAAGTGATAGAAGTGATGGGGTCAATGATTAACCAACAATATAAAAATAAGGAATAAAGATGAAGACCTAACAGCTAACCATATAATGCATGGATAGGCCTGCATCTTGAAAAGAAGTTAACGTAACCTTATTCACTAGAATCATTGAATGAGTATTGTTTTACTGAGTGAACATTTCACCTTTCAGTCTGGCTTTATTCCTGCATGTGTCATCCTCCTTTTCCTTTTTCTGATTTATTACGAAATAAAGTATTTAATAAGTTCACATGTTTGTGATAATTGGTTTATTGTGCTGTAATCACATTTACAAGGGATTACAGCTGCCTAAACCTAATCTTTGCCTCGAGTCAGACAGGTTTAATAGTATAAGCCAGGTACCGAGAGCCAACACCTTGATTCCAACTACTACAACAAAGCCAACACCAAAACCCTTCTAAGCAATGTCATGGATTCATATTTGTCCAGAAGGCCCAATATGTATTTTGCTTGTGGCTCGGTTTTGAAAAATGTAATGAGACTCTCTTACAAACTTACATAACAAATCAATCCATTGCTGTGTATGCAGGATGTAAAAACTCTTAAAGTTCTTTATTAGTATTTTCTTTATGCTCCTGTAGTTTTGTAAATAAAACATGGTTTTCAGCAGTAAGCTGCATTTTAGTATGACGTTTTAATTACTGTGTATCTGTGTGTGTGGTTTCAGAGGGGTGTACGTGTGTAACCTTGGGGTACTAAGCGGAATTCATTGCTCCAGGCTGCATGTACTTTACTTGTTACATGCAGACACAGACACACAGGCACAGACACACACACACACACACACACACACTCTGCTGAATGTGAGCCAGCATATCAGCTATTTTGTCAAGCCCAGGGAGCAAGCCAAGTCCAAACAATTTGTGTTTCTTTCAGCTCCTTTACTTTTCCTTTGATAACATCTACATGTATGTAGTCTTTATTTAAGACCTTCTACTTCAGGATTGCTCCGTTGCCGCCGGAAAATACGGCCGTATGTCCTTCTTTTCAGCCGGATGTCCATTACCTTACACTTTCTTTGTGTTGGAATTTTAAACTCCGGCTGATTTATGGACTATGGTTAACTGCTCCTGATATCTCCGCAGGTTAAATGTGACAGCTAGCTAGACTAACAGTCGAATCTGTTGAGTTTACTGTTCCACGACCATGCACGTGCAGAGGCAGGGGGGTGCTTGAGCAGCTGCCACCCTTTTGCCTTCAAGGCCAAAGTGCCCTCTTTTTTTTTTCTTTGATGTTGCCCCACAAGCAGTCTGTTTAAGAAGAATATTTAACATAATAACAATGAGATAGATAAATGACCTAAACCTTCATATCACATGATGACCATGGTTGTCGCATGACACGTCTGCTTCCTGTAAGGTGCGCCACTTTGGCACAAGTCTGTTGGCGGCCAGCAAGAGCGAGAGAAGTTGGAACTTGAAGTGACTGTAATTTAAAGCTTTGACTCTTTTTATGCACATTGTGTTGTGTTCTTTATACTATGATATGCTTCTCCTTTATCTCTTTGCTTGTGATACATCGTGATACAGTATAGTAAACAGTAACATCTGTATCTTTGCCTATACTGTGGCTATACACAGCCCTAATGCTGTGGTGTTTTAATATTGGGCAACATTTTCCTCTTTTTAACTTTGAGCACCTGTCTCTTGAGAGGTCTCTGCACGGCTCTGTCCACGACAGGAATAACTTTTGAAGGTACATGTTCCACCAAAACAAATTCCTTCCCCAGGCTATTTTGCAGCTGCACCAGGTCTCTGTCTGGCGCTTAGCGCTGCCCAAGACAGTTAAAGAAATGCCAATAAACCAGGGCACGTTTTTCTCCTATCCCAGAATGCTGCGCAGACTCGCCAGAGACTAACATTTAAGAAAAAAACTTGATATGTATTCATTTTAATTCATCTCGGTGCAACTGGTGCAGAGACACATTTAACAAACCTTATATATTTGCTGAAATACAATGCAAATATTCCAGTTTTGTTTTGGTTTTCAAGTTGCCCTTCAATATCGGTGAATTTCTGACCACCATAAAAAACATTGAAATCTTTTCATGTTCCTATTCCTCAGAGCCCATCAATCTGAGAACAGGTTTCTTTAATTTTTTGTAATTCAGCAATAGATACATGTAGTGAACAACAGGGGTTCATGTATTTTTCATTTATCTGAATGATGATTTTTTTCTGTATACCATCAACAGTACAATACAAAGACAACTTAACCACTACACACATTAGGCCTGCATAATTAATCTTTATAAAATCGTAATCTCAATTCACCATGTTTACGATACCTTTTTTAAATAATAAAATGTATTGTACAAGCCAACTGCATCACAAACACTACTACTTTCTTCCGTGAGTATTAAACATAAAACAGGTTTTAAAGTGCTCCCAAGCGCTGCAATGCTCTCCTTTCTCTTCATTGAGGCCTCTATGTTTACAGGCTTCGGGTGATGCGCAATGTGCTATAGGTGCCTAAAAAGTTCTATGTTTGGTATTGTCAATTTGTTTTGTCATGGTCAAAAAAATCATGGCAGAGAATTGCGATATCAATTCTAAGCAAAAAAAATCGTGATTCATATTTTTTCACAGAATCGTGCAGGCCTTCTACACATGCAGTATTTCAAAGCAGCAGCATAAATTATTCATGGCCAGAGAGAAAGAGAGGTTCCGGGTTTTTATTAAAATTTGACAAGGCAGGGTTCGGCAGCATAAAAACACAGTTTTTGAATATTGAATCTTGATATCAGTTAAAGAGGAATCACCATTCTAAGCGTTTAGTTAAGAGCATGATCCCTAAAAAAAAAAAAGGATGCTCATGACTTTTGGGTCTACTTATGGGCACTACAAATTCCCTACAGAGCCAAAGCAAGCAAGTTGTGTTAAGGCTGCAGGCAGGAAAGCATGCAGGGGGGATGAATTGTCCTTGAGTATGTTGGTGAGGGCGCGCAGGGTGGCATCATCATGCCTTTCACTCAGTGCTAAAAAAAAAAGAAGTTGGAATGCCAATGATCCAGCAGCATCGTTTTTTAGCCCTCTCCAGCTCCTCTGAGAGGCCTTTTGTCAGCGCACCCACTGAGCCCACACTCAATTCTTGAGCCCACACTCAAGAATTGAACGAAAGAAAGTCAAGTATATTTGTTTTAGAACGTCATATTGGAGACCAGTTTTTGGCAACACTGAGGTCAGAATCAGAATCAGCTTCATTTGCCAAGTATGAGAACACCATACGAGGAATTTTTCTTTGGAACATCGTTGCTCACAATGCACTTACACATACAAAACAACCAAACAATATATACACACTAATATATATCCTCTAAACAGAAACAATATAGAGGCAATAGTGCAATGAGGAGTGAAAAGTATGCAGGAGTGAATTGTGATAGTTATTTTAAATGTGGAGCATAGTGCAAAGGATGCTGGAATAAATAGTATTATGTTATATTACAACAGTACGAACTGCTCGGAGAGTAAGAGGAGAGAGCCAAACACAGGCACGGCTTTACAAAAGAAATGTGTCATGTAACGCAACATTGAACCATAGCACCGACTAGCACTGGTCACTGCTGTTGTCTGAAAAAAAACATGGGACAAAATGTTGCGTTTACTAGTAAACTGGTAAACCTTGAGACCGCCATATGACTGACTGCTATCTGTTGAATTTCCCCACATTACTCTGTCCTCTGTGACTGTCTACATCTAGAAACTAAGCTGTGTGATGCAGGGAACAACTCTGACTGGCTCATAGATTGGCTTTGCAAAAAACCCGGAGTGTTCTATGAAATTACACATTAAAAAAAAAAAATTGTTCGATTACACAAATTTGATCGTGGGAAGCCAAAATCGTGATCGTGATTAAAATTTGATTAATTGTGCAGCCCTAGCTTGTGGGTAGAAACTGTTCCTGAGTCTATTGGTTTTGGTGTACAGTGCTCTGTAGCGCCTAGCAGATGGGTCTGCAGTGAAATTTCCTGCCCGTTTCCTTACTCTGGAGAGTATAAGTCATGAACAAAGGGCAGGTTGGCACTGATGATCTTTTCTGCAACTCTCCGTTGTAGTCTGCTCCTGTCCTTTTTGGTGGCAGATCCAAACCAGACAGTGATGGACATGCAGAGTACAGACTGTATGATGGCTGTGTAGAAGTGGATCAGCAGTTCCTTAGGCAGGTTGAGCTTCCTGAGCTGGTGCAGGAAGTACATCCTCTGCTGGGCCTTCTTGATGATGGTGTCTGTGTTGGGCTTCCACTTTAGGTCCTGGGATATAGTCTATGCCAGAAACCCGAAGGAGTCCACAGCAGACACAAGACTGTTGAGTATGGTGATGGGGGGAAGAGTGGAGGGGCTCCTCTTGAAGCCCATGATCTCCACAGTTTTGAGCGTGTTAAGATCAAGGTTGTTCTGACTGCACCAAAGAGCCAGCTGATCAATTTCCCATCTGTAGGCCGACTCATCACCGTCCCGGATGAGGCCGATGACCATTGTGTTGTCAGCAAACTTCAGGAGTTTAACAGATGGGTCTCCTGAGGTGCAGTCAATGGTGTAGAGAGAGAAGAGCAGCGGGGGTGACAGCGTATGGGTGGGGGAAGATGACTGACTGATGTGTAATGGATCCTTGGCCGTGTCTTTAAAAACATTCTAAAATCTTTGATGATGACATTACATTTCTTATTAAATGTATTTTCTGTTGCAAACCAGTAGTATATAATCTAATTTCCAAAATACTGTCTTGACATACTCATGGGCAAATACTACAAGGCAAGGCAAGGCAAGGCAGCTTTATTTGTATAGCACATTTCAGCAACAGGACAATTCAAAGTGCTTTACATAAAAAACAGTTAAAAAAACAGTTAAAGAAAATATAGAAACAGAAAACACAGAAGAAACAGTTAAAAATAAAAAATAAAAACAGATAAAACACAAGAATAAAAGTTAAAGTGCAGTATAAGAAATTAAAAATTAAAGAATTCAACATAATTTAAAGAAAGGCAACATCAAAAAGAAAGTTCTTCAGCCTTGATTTAAAAGAACTGAGAGTAACAGCGGATCTGCAGTTTTCTGGGTGTTAGTTCCAGATATGAGGAGCATAGAAACTGAACGCTGCTTCCCCCTGGTTAGTTCTGACTCTGGGGACAGAAAGCAGATCTGTCCCTAACCTGAGACCCCCCCCCAGATCTGAGAGGTCTGGGGGTGGGGTCATAGTGTAGTAGAAGATCAGAAATGTATTTTGGCACTAAACCGTTTAGTGATTTATAAACTAGAAAAAGTATTTTGAAATCAATTCTTTGAGGCACAGGAAGCCAGTGTAAAGACCTCAGAACTGGAGTGATGTAATCCTAATCCAAGCTCTTGGTTTTAGTGAGGACTCGAGCAGCAGCGTTCTGAATCAGCTGCAGCTGTCGGATTGATTTTTTAGGGAGACCTGTAAAGACCCCGTTACAGTAGTCAAGTCTACTGAAGATAAAAGCATGGACAAATTTTTCCAAATCCTGTTGACACATAAGACCGTTAGCCCTTGATATATTCTTAAGGTGATAATAGGCTGACTTTGTAATTGTCTTGATGTGGCTGTTAAAATTCAGGTCAGAGTCCATGACCACACCAAGATTTCTGGCTTTGTCTGTTGTTTTTAACGTTGTTGTTGTTTGAAGCTGAGCGCAGACTTTTAATCGTTCCTCTTTTGCTCCAAAAAACATCCACCTCATGTTTTTACTTCATATATTTTCAGAAAGTTCTGGTACATCCAGCCGTTAATTTCTTCAATGCACTTAGTCAGTTTTTGTATTGGACTATAGTCCCCTGGCGATAAGGTTATGTAAATTTGTGTGTCATCCGCATAACAATTGTAACTTATTTTGTTGTTTTCCATAATCTGGGCAAGTGGAAGCATGTAGATGTTAAACAGAAGAGGCCCCAGAATGGGGCCTTGGGTAACTCCACACGTCATATTTGTATGCTCAGATGTATAATTACCTATTGACACAAAGTAATCCCTATTCTGTAAGTAGGATTCAAACCAGTTTAGTACTGAGCCAGAAAGGCCAACCCAGTTTTCCAATCGGTCTAGTAATATGTCATGGTCGACCGTGTCAAATGCAGCACTGAGACAGACAAAATACCTCAATAAAAATAAATAAAACTACTTTTTATTTCAAAGCACCGAGCAGCTGTTAACCTTATTCTTTCTACTGCTGCTGATAACTGATCATTTTTCACTGTCTAGTCAAACTGAATATTTCAGTATTACACGTTATTGGATTGAAAAAAACAGGTTGCAGGTTTAAAGATCAGTGATCAACTCTGTACTCAGTGATGTTACAGAGACTGAGGAAACCTTCCACTGGAATAACTGGATCCCTTCCAAACCTGTTTTGCTAAAGACAGAACCTCACCACAGTCAATATCTTCCACGCACTCTCTCTCGTTCCTCCTCGTTCATTTAATAATTCATACATACACTGAAGGTTGTTGAGCTGTCCACCCTTTTGTACAAAACAATACTATAAAAAGCATGCCAAAGTCGCAACAATCAATATTTAAAACATCACATAGAAGACTAATAGATACTTGGCACATTCTAAAACTTGCAATAAAATAAAACATAAGCCAATAAGATCTGAACGATCAACTGTTTGCAATTACATACACAAGCTGCAACAGTTTTGATCATGCATATACACTAGTTAGGTTAATTAGTGTTTCGTATTATTTTTCTTTCTCTTGACTTACTTTAGTTTCAACTTTAACTAATTCTGTATATTGCAGATGCAGGGACAAAACATGCAATTAGGTTTTTTTCTATTTGCCTGTATAAAACAACCACCGCAAAGAATGACTGCTTACAGTGCAATCATTTAAATAATTTAATAATATATTAAAAGAGGGAAAGCATCATTATTTTATGTTGTTCATGACTGGTTAAGGGGTCACAGTTTTAGGGTGAAGAAATCAGACAGAAAACAACAAAATAAATCCAGTGCACCTCTAATATTCTAATAGTATTTCTCTGATAAACCTATCAATTTTAAGAGCATAACCTCAAGCAAACCACTGAAGAAAATTGGCAAGGTAATTCCTGAAACATGGATCCATAATTTATGCGTGTAAAATCTCATGTTTATTATTATCATCACAAGTGTAGAGCCTTTAAGCCAAATCCTTGTTCCCTTATCAGTGTTGTTGCTGTGCCCACTCAAGGTTACAGCCTCTTCAGTTGATGTGTCAATACTCCTGTCAGTGTCTTTTCTTTGCCCATGAATGTGATACATGTTACACTGTGGATTCACTTCTTTACCTCACCTCCATTTTCTCACGTTTTGGACAAGATGGAAACATAAGCGGAGTTTAACATTCGAGTTTTAATAATTCGCCCTTATAAAATCCAATCGCAGCATGGCTGTCTTCGAACAATAGACAGACGGCAGAATGCCCCGGCATTTAAATTTAACTAAACTGTAACATGAACAATCAGTGTTTGACTTACTGTTTAGATGCCTCTCCAAAAGCTGAAATGAAGCGCAATATCACCATGGGGGCGACAGTGGCTCAGGGGTAGAGCGGTCGCCTGCCAATCGGAAGATTGGTGGTTTGATCCCCTGACATGTAGTCCCATGTTGAAGTGTCCTTGGGCAAGAGTTGCCCCCAATGCTGTGCATCGGAGTGTAAATGTCTGTGAGTGTTTATCTGATGAGCAGGTGGCACCTTGTACAGCAGCCTTGGCCATAGTGTATGGCCATAGTGTATGAATGTGTGTAATTGGTGAATGGTTCCTGTACTATATAAAAGCACTTTTAGTAGTCGTTAAGACTAGAAAAACGCTACATAAGAACAGTCCATTCACCATAAAACGTTAAGACACATTCAGAAAAAAAGGTCCATATTTTGCTGTAATCCAATGACACAAAAAAAAGGGTCACGGTGTATTCAGCAAGGCCTACGCCTGTCACATTCACCAGCCAGCCGTATAAAATTCCAAATCTACGCAAGACGCGCAAAATTGTTGAAAAATAAAGTGTGTTGTATGCATCAAGGAATGTTTAAAAACCTTTCTTCAAAGAAAAATGATTTATTTATAATCTTTTCTGCGGTAACTGGTGCAATGATCAACACACTTGGCAAAAAGCACACGACTCCCCTACTTTAAGACCATCGGACCACAAATTATGTCACCAAATCTGACAAAGGGAACAAATCATGATTCTCTAAAAACTGACTGAACTGTATTAGTCCTATTCTAATCTAAAAAATATCATGGTATTGTAATGCAAGTAGAAAAGTGCTAAACCAAAGTGAACTAAATGCATAAGGAGATTTGTTACTGTACCTTTACGTGTACTCAGAGGACATTACGGTCATCCAACAAGTTTCATTTGCTTATTATCTTCTCTCTCCCTGTTAGGCACACAAAGTGAGTAGACAAATATCAGTGTTGGAAATAAAGCATATATTATCACTCATATGAAGGGGAAGTGATTTCAAATGAAATTTCAGGATTTTATCCATCTCAATGTTGACATCCTTGGAGTACGCTTCTCCCAGCTGAGAGCAATTTCATTGGAGACTGTGTTTACTTATCTTAAAGTTTTTGTGTAAACCAAAATTAACATTTAAAAGAGAAAATGATAAACTTTAAAAGTTTAAAAATAAGTTAAAATGAGTTGCAGTTGGACAGAAAAATGGAATCGACTATTAAAGGTTCTTGTGTCACAACTTGTACAGTACACAGTTGTATCACACTGCCGCAGACAGTGTCCTTTTTGTGCCATTTTACGCTGCAGGGCTGGCAACGTCAATTCAGGGGACACGTGAGTCTGGAAAAGCCTACTGTAGCTCTGACATTGGACTGAACTGGTATTGTTAGAGGAAAGGATGTTAGCAAAACTCTCTGTTATAATAGGCAATGACCTCCACCTCTCTCCACGACGTGCTGTCAGTCCAGAGGAGGACCTTCAGTCATTTGCTCATTTCACAAAGCCATGCCAAAAAGCCCATCAGGCGCTAAGTTTGCCAGCTATCAGCTTACCCTACAATACCTTCTCCCACAGTGCCATCAGCAGCAGCATTAGCTGTTGCCAGCTGGGAGGGTGCTCAGAAATATTTTGTATGCATAACCCACCCCACACCATTCACTTAAAGACCAGCCGCCGAGCATCATTAGAAACTTTAAAATGCTTATGATCGGTAATTTTATGTTTCCATTGACAATGCTGTCAGTGACACAGATACAAGCTGAGCACCAATGTCATGTTCATGTCAGTTTAAGATATCGTTCATATTTCCACAAATGAAGAGTGGTTTCAAAATGGAAACAAAAACTTAACAGCTTAATTAGTGCTTCCATAGATTGGTTTTGAATTGTTTTCATGTGGCATGAACAAGCCTGATGGGATGATGAACTCGTACAAAGTGAGAAACTTTTAATGATTTGCCAAATTAAAAATTGTACAAAATTGTCTAAAAGTCCCCTACTGAAAAGTAAATTGGAGTGTTTTTTCAGGAGCCTAAGCAATCCTCAAAAAATGTTGAGCCACAGGCCTTTAGACTACCATCTTTTTTATCTTTCTTTGACATGTCCTCTGTCTTCTTCTGATCAAACGGGCCATTACACTGTCATCCTTGTCTCATGTTCAATCTTGAAGTTATTCCTTTCTAAACCCAGTCCATGCTCTATTTATTACTGTATTTAAGAAGGCTGATGGGGAGGCAGCATAAGCTGTGCATTCCACTCTTTAACAATAGCGTTTGTGTTTAGGAGGGAGCCAGAGAAGGTTATCTTAGCTCTCAATTTATAGCTAAGAGATTTAGACATACTGTACACCATACACAGTATTTCTTTCAAGCTCAGCTGCAAATTGTTTGGAGAGAAGAGAAAAAGGCTGCTGAGCAGAGGCAAAATAGGTGTGAGCGAAATGAGAGGGAAACAGGAAACAAAAATGATTAAAAAGAGAAAAAAGAAGGGAAAAGAGAAGTGAGACGGGTTGACAGAGGTAAACAGATTGAAGAGAGGAGATGATAGTGAAAAGAAGGAAGGGAAAGGAAATGAAGAGAGAGGATAAGGAGTATATTTTTTCAGTCTGGTAAGGGATGTTTTTTTCTTTTCGTGAGAAACATGGTGCCTTTATTGTCTGCTTCCAATTTACTCAAATCCGCACACTGAGGACCTGTGGAGTTTTGTATTTACTGTCATATTTTAATATGACGTTCACCATGTCACAATTCTTTTCTTTATTTTTAGTATTTTCAGTATTTTCAGTATTTTTCCTTATTCATTAATTGACAATCCTTGTTGTTGCACCATATAATCTAAAACCTAAAGATGTCAGAGCACAGAAACCCACATATCCCGACCACTGTGTCCCAGATGTTTTAGTGCACACAATTCAAGGCTGATACTTGTTCAGCTATAAATTATTGTCAGCCTGTGTGTGTGAAACAAGAAAGAATCCACAACTACATGCTGTTATTTAACAGCATGTAGTTGACATTGACATTTGACATTGGTCTTCATTAAATGCTGACTTTTCTGAAAAACAGTTTTGACAGAAAATAAGGCTATACATAACCTGCTACCTTCATTATTATCTTGCAGAATAAACTGCCATATGTCACTTTATATGAGTGTAACATAAGATGAAAAAAACTGAGTCCATTTAAAAGAACTTGGTGAGGCTCCCCTGAAGGCAGGTTGCACCCCTGAGGGTGAGCTATTGTCTAATCTCTTGATGAAAGTATTGACCTGTCTATGATCAGATAATGGGGACTGGTGTTGGACCCAAGCTGTTTCACTAAGATTTGGTCAAACAGTTATTGTACATTTAGTCCACCAGATCCAAAAAACATACAGCAAGTCTATTGTCCAAAATACACCCCCATCAAAGTGTTTTAGCCCCTGTTTGTTCATCCCCTGTGGGACAATGTACTATAAATCCCTGCAGCAGAATAAGAAAGACAAAACTAGCCTGTGGTATCGAGCAAAGGGAGCCAACCTGTAGCATGTCAAACCAACAGAGCTGCTACACCGCTGAGGCTTTGTGCAGTTCTGCACTGGCTAGAAGTGGTAAGAACAATACAAATCTAACATTCCCTCATGACAATAAGTTGAGGAAAGCAGAAAACTCAACGTTGATATAAATCAAATGAGATTTCTACTAGGAATCTACAACAGCTTTAAAGGGAGGTTTTTTTCCCCAGGTGAATCACGCACCTTATCAGTATAATAATGGAAATATCTATCCCATATTGCTTTTTTCTTCTAAAATGCATTTGAAATGTGCAGTATCTGCATGTTATTATAACTAAATTGAAGTCAACTCTAATCAACCCGTATAAATGTTTTTGGGAGTGTTCAGTACATTTAAATGAAAAGTATTTGTGTAATGATCAGTATGCTGGTTTTGATAATATTTAGCTTGTGATGGCTCCATGGAACATACCCTGGTAATGCATATCCCTGTATACACCAGTCTCTTATTAGCCAGGTCTCTATTGTCTAGCAGTGCTTTGACATCCATGCTACTATTTGTCCTCGCTACACTGAGTGAGTAAACTCACTTTCCTGGCAGCCTGGACGCTGCAATTACCATGCTCTGCTAAATTTGGCTTCTGAGTCTTATCACTCATTTAATGAAAGAGCAACGGGTGGTATCAAGTTTATTTTCTGCATTTACTACTGTCAAGACATTCACTTCAGGATGTAGTCCCTTATTACATCTTGTGGGTTTGTCTGTGCCATATTAGTTTACAGTAAAGATGTTCTTGACAGTGTTATAGTTATATACACTTTTCAGCTTATTGCCAGGTCGTAAATATGCTGCTTGGTTTGTATAGGATACATTGAAGAGCACAGTGTTAAATGCCAGACATTACTTTATTACCTCTTATTGTCAAAAGAGGCTTTGAACTCAAGTGTTTGTTTTTCACATGTAGGGAATCATCTTGCTTTCACTCTTATTCTCCATCTTTCTTGCCGTCTCTCTCTTTCTGTGTGTATGTCCTTCCTTATTAATGTCAGTCCCTTAACTAAGTTATGGATCAGTGCCATCTGCTCTCCTTGCAGCGAAATCGAGAGAAACAGAGACAGTCCGAGATAAAGTGACAGACACACAAAGAAAAAGGTCGGAGAAAGACAGGGAGACATACAAGAGAAACACAGAGGAGAGAGATGAGAGAACAAAGTAGAAAGAAAGAGGTCAAGAGAGAAATACATATAAAAGGAGCATAATGACTATACATTTATTTTCCATGTGGCAGCTGTCTTTTACCTTTTGGAAGGTCACATTGCTGTCCATATGTCACATGATGTTAAAGCAAGTGTGTGCGAGTTTGTCAAGAATAAATTACATTCTTTAGTATATGAGGTATTTAGTATATATTCAGAGGAAGGTTAGGCATTTCATTTAAAATATACTCATTTTATCAAGTAAAATCAGGAAGTGTAATTGAATACATGGTAGTGTCCCACTCCTCTTATTGATATGCTCTAGATTTCATTGGTGTAGTACTGCAGTTGTGACCTGTTTTCGTCGTGAAAATATTTTAGTGCACAGCAACATGCGTATGTAATTCTTCCATTTTAGACTAACACACAGTAATCCACAGGTTAATCACATGTAATCTCTAAAATGTAATCTCTAACAGAGAACTGCAGTGGGTATACATTAAGGCTGTAAAAAAAAAAAAAAACACATACAGTATGTATCAATTTGGCAGGTTTGCCGGCACATATTTAAAATATTGAAATATTCCTAATGGCAATGGTGTTAGCTGGCCCCTTATTAAAGTTAATAAAGACTCAACTAGAACAGCTATGCAAGCACATGGGTGCCATCTGAAACTGCTCTCATCTGGCATGTTGAGCCAAGCTTGATAAAACTGTTATGTTGAATAAGGACACTGGACAAGCTGTTTAAGCATGATGCCTACTTTACTTTCAGAAAACCGGAACTCCACATTTCAGACCAAAACAAAACTATCTCACGCATGCGCCGAGGGGCTACAAACTAACACAGGTTAAGGCATTACCAAATGAACACAGATCAATTCGCCCTGAACGGACATAACAAAAACCACCTGGTAAATCCAAATTTTTCCAAAATCTATTTGATAAAAATCATTGATTTGAACTTACTAATTACAGTGTTCATTTTATTTTTAAAGATCCGTGGTAATTGTTGT
Organism: Percina caprodes; assembly: GCA_013375575.1. NCBI lineage: Eukaryota > Metazoa > Chordata > Actinopteri > Perciformes > Percidae > Percina > Percina caprodes. Next base: position 1,251,409 of record JABXJD010000021.1, on the reverse strand, counting down.
TATGTCAGTAAAAAGAGACTGGAAAGAGAAAAATAGCATATACTGTAAACAGCAGTTAGTAAGAGCTCTGTGTCTCTGTGTGTGCCCAATACGGTGCAGGAGCTGAGCATCAGGTTGTGGGGGATTGACAGCTTAGGCTCTGAGTATTTCATAAGAGATCAGTTTACTGTTTTGTTTCTCTACAATAGGCAAGTAAGAATAAAAAAAATTAAATTTACAACCCCACAACTGGCATTAACTGTAAATACGGAACAAAACAATGATTTTGATTTAAAGGTTACAGTACATTATAATGTAAATCAGATTTCTTTTGAATTTAGTTTGTGATTTACGAGGACACATTTCTATGAACACTACCATGTAATAATAATGCACTAGGAGGCAAGCAGTGAGTGAAAAGCAGCAAGTAAAAAAAGTGAGTGCATAAATTCATACAAATGCAAGTAGATGAAGAAGTTTGTGTGACATGTCATCCGAACACATCTGGAGGCACAAGTGTTAATAGCTTTTTTGAATGGCCACACTGAAAGGCAGGGCTTAAAGCCAGCCATCATAGAGAAGAATGAGATGTGATAAACACTATGATAATGACGCAGTTTTGAATAGTCTGTCCCCAAATGCCCCTTTAGTTTGTGGTTCCACACGGTTGGTGGATTGTACAGTTGCACACAATTCAAACTTGCTCTACAGGCTACATTTGAGAGCAGCACATATAGAAATAACTCTTTGCTAAAAAGCAGAGAATGGGCAACAAGTAAACCTGTTAAAAAGAGCCTGGCAAGTCTTCCAGGCAAATATGTGGGGAGCATCCAATCAACTGCCATGCAGCAAAATAGCTTTTTTTAGGGCCAACTCAGTCTGTCTGGTAAAACTGTTTCTGCAGGGTAGTTAGCAACTAGTTTGCAACATTCAGATCTGTGCCCAGTTTAGGCCACTGTGCGGGGATCTCTTAACTGTCTTTGCGTTTGCATGTGTGTGTGTGTGTGTGTGTGTGTGTGAGAGAGAGACAGCGTGATAGATAAAATGGTAGAGAGGGGGGAGATGAGGGGTTGGCAGGATGCCAGAGTCCTCATTTGACACAGTAAGACACTGACAGGTCTCAAGGTCTGCCAGGGCGCGCACACACGCACACACACACACGCACACACACACACACACACACACACACACACACACACACACACACAATGTCTGCCAACTCACATCTGTAAAACTTTTCATGGCCAGAGGCTGTTATTGGGGTGGGGGTTCAGGAGAGAGAGCAAGATGGGGAGGAGGGAGATAGTGAGGGATGAGAGGAAGGAGAAGACAGGATCGAGTGCTTGAGAGACAGAGCTAGACACACACACACACACACACACACACACACACACACACACACACACACACACACACACACACACACACACACACACACACACACACACACACACACACACACACACACACACACACACACAGGAGCGCTAATAAGCATTTAAGGGAAAAACTAAAAAGCTGAGGAGATTTTGGAAGGATGAATGAATGGGAAGGGGCGGGAGGGAGGACAGACATTTTCAATGATTTCTGAGAACAGAGGCAAGCTGTCCAAGAACCTAACCAAAAACTGCAGATGTTTCTCATATCCTTAAACCAGAGCTGTAGAAATGACACAGTGGAGCCAAATCACATTTTACAAAAAGTTTTAAGCTCAACATTTTAGGTTTAATTATACCAATTGATACCAACAGTCTGCTGCTGCTCTTTATCCGGTTTCCTCTGCTATCCTACTGCACTTTTCAAATCAGTCCTTCATCCTTATGTTATTTCACTTCTGCACCGCCACAATTCTCCTGCACTTTGTCTCCATGTTTTATCTAATATCTTCTCTTTGCTTATATTTCATCTCTTGGTTTGTTTACCTTCTGTGCCAGCACTTTAAAGTAGACGTAAGCACATATAGTATATAATGAAAGCACAAGCAGAGTCAACACATCTTTACAACAACAACATTTGTAGGCAACTTTATGTGCATGCAACTTTATGTGCATGCAATTCCTTCTTGGAAGGAAAAGTCTATAATTTGTGAACCTAAACTGCAAAAAATGGAGGCATGAATGCATTTAGACTGACAGCTTAATTGATTTGCCCACAAAGGAAGTGTGTATTTTAATAGTCTAGCCCATTTAAGTGTCAGTGAAATACATAACATTGAAAATATATATTTGCACTGGCCACACTAAGATTTTATCAGCTATCTGGTAAGCACTTGACCTGAAAGAGACTAGTAAAGATGCCATTTTCCTGAATCTTAGTGTAAAACTAATGCAAAAGTAAATATAAAGACAGTATAGGGCTTGACATGACAAGCATGCAGGATATTTTGCAAAAGCATAGGGTTATTCCAGGTTTTTCGGAATAGCCAAAGACTTAAATTGCGAAAAACAGGCAGTGACAACAGATATTCATTGGCAGGCATACATCTAAGATGAATGATTTTCCAGCATTCATTTCATCCATTTGTTATTATTATTATTACAAGGTCCTTAAAAAATGGACTCAAAGATGGCTCACAAGCTCTTCAGAAAAATAATGTCATAGAATAGCCAACACACTATCCAACCTTTTCTTCTTCTTGCTTTCCTTCATAAAGTGTACAGGGCAGTGATGCAAGTAGTTCTACATGCATGTAGTGTGTATCTCTGTGTGTCAGTGTGTATGCATTAATGTGTGTGTGCCTCCACAGTTTAGTTATGGTGCTTAGAGAACAGTTCCTAAATGTCAGTCTGGCCCTTGCAGGGCTTAACTTCCTGGTACTGGAGGATTATGGGAAAAATGTCAAGGAGAATCTGAGGTACTGACAAGAGCAAATGAGAGCGAAAGAGAGAGAAACAGAAAGAGGGAGAGATGGAGCCAGGCACAGAATGGGTTTTGGGAATATGTGGATGAATGACAAGAATTAATCATAAGACATACATTTGCAAAGGGCAGAACGAACACACACACACACACACACACACACACACACACACACACACACACACACACACACACACACACACACACACACACACACACACGACAAGGTACATAGCCCATGGTTAAATGGCTCACAGAAGGACCACTGTGCTCTGTATATGGGTGTGTGTCACAGTCACAGGTCAAATTCTGTGACTTACAGTGTGGGCATCTACTTAACTGACCCTACAGCCAGGTTAGATCAATAAAGAAACAGGAAAGTGAAAACAGAAAATTTCTGCAGTGTAAAGTTGAAAGGAGAGATTTGGTGAATGAGAAAAAAAAAGACACAATTAGTAATTAACATGTACTTATAATGACATCAAGAGAGTGGACTATGCTGAAGGGTGCATTACCACTTTACCACAGACTAGAATTTAACACATCCTTTAAATCTTGGACCACAGATGCCAATTTATGTTTTCCTTTGTGGGTGCTCAAGGGAGCACGTTTGCATTTCAGAACCTTTGGAAATGGACAGCAGCAGACATGAACACACATGCCTATTAACGCGCTAGTAAAGCAGTAAAGTTATCTAGATCTTTCAACTCAGGAAAGCGCCACTTCTCACAAATACAGATAGGATTGGAGATGAAAAGTTTAACTGACACGTAACCACGATCAGCTTTGTGGGAAATTAAGAATCAAAACCACCTGTCTAGTTGCCTAGCGACATAACCAATCACAATATGACAGATGCTCCACCAACTGCAACTTTAATTTTAAATGAATGTAGCCTACTGGAAGTCTGGCACACGCGAGTGCTCAGTATTTTCTCAGTATCGGAGCCTATGTCTTGGACAGCTTACTTGAGGTGCCTATCATCAGTTTAGGAAAGAATGGATTCAAGGAAAAATCATTTACTCACAAAGGGCAAGTAATGTGAACAGGGTTGACACCAATTTAAGCTGGTTGTTGCGTTTGCTTGTAATATGTCAAGTCAATTTATTTATAAAGCACATTTAAAACCAATCTAGGCTGAACAAAGTGCTGTGCAACATTATATTGTAAAAATAAAGGAAGACAAAATATACACACAATGAACATCCTACAAACAATACACGTTTATACAAATGTCCCTAAAGTAAATCATACGCCAAACAATAAATCCAAATAAGTTAAAGGTGCCCTAACCACGCACTTTTTAAGGAGTTTGGTCCCTTGACCCCTGGCCACAGTTTCAGAACAAGGTGTGCCAGGGCTTCTTTTATTGAGAAGCTTAAATCACTTTATTACTGGTTGTATCACATTACATCTGACTACCTCATGTTTCATGTTCTAAGAAGCTAATTCTCCACCTTTAAACATGACTGAGCCTCTGGCATGAAAGACTACTGTGAAAGAAGGTGACTTTCACAAGCATGTTTAAGGCTTAAGCATGGAATGACTACAAAATAAAAACCTCAGTAGACAAAAAAATGTCATTAAAACGTGTGTGACAAAACTGTAGATGTCAAAATCTAACAAACTCATATTTATATGTATATTTTTTAAATCATGCATGGAAATGTACATAAAACAATTGTATCGAGATGCATCGATAATCGATTTAGAATCGAATCATGAGGTGTGAATCGATTCCCCCAAAAATAAAATACAGTGAGGTGAAACAATGAACCATAGACCAGCAGAAAAGAGAGGAGATCTCAATAAAACATTACAAGAAGATATCCTGTGGGTTCAAAACAGACAATTTAGACAATGACAATGAGATAAGGAAACAGATGGACAAAAGGTATGCAGGAATGGGACTTCCAGCCAACAACAGAAGCCAGGACAGCACCTGTATCCACTGCGAGGTAGAAATACAGTGTCAGATAGGACATCAGCCAGCGCTAACATCTGTGGAAACCACGACAATGATAGCATCCAATGACACACAGTATTGCTTTACAAGTGTCTGAGAAAGAAAAATAGACACCCATGCACAGCTGAATAGGAAAAGTTCTGCTGGATTTTGAATGTAATATTACAGATAATATAAAGTGTGATACTACTGTGTCAAATATACACCGTTATGAAATCATAGCAATGACAAATTAGGTGGTGAAAGTCAAACAGACTTTTATCAATAAATCAAAGTAAGAGTTCCAAGCTGTTGCAGAATTGCTTCATTTGAAAGCCTTTTTAAAGTATATATAGTAGAGGTGTGCAAAAAAAATAATCTATTCACATTTATGAATCAATTCAAGCGCTATCGATACAAAATCGATTCATAAAATTCCAAAAATCGATTCATATACAGTATATTTATTTTTAATATTTTTATATACATTCTTTTATTTGTTTTGTAATGGCGTTTTTAGTATCACATGGGAAAAGTAACTATATGTATATAATCTTTTTTTAATTAAAAATCGTTTAATAAAACCTTTTTTTGAATCGAATGTCAGCTTTAAAATTGAATCGTGACATTTTCTGAATCGTGCACCCCTAATATATAGTTATTTCTGACAGATAAACGTGATCTACATCCAGCTTCTTAGGGTGTGCTCACATTTAAAAAAAGAAAGGAGGTTCGACTACAGCAGAACTGGAAGGATGAGAAAATCATTAACTCTGCTTTGACAGCACATATAATGTGATTGAAACATGGCTGAGAAGATGAAAACTCTCACCCAGGGTTGGCTCACCTCTAGGTACACTACAAAGCAATGTGATGTTGCCTAGTGACTAGGGCTACATATTTTTTCAAAGATGTTTTGCAGAACTGAGTCCACTTATTTAGGTGGATTTTTGTGTGATGTGAGATATGTATATATATATATATATATATATATATATATATATATATATATATATATATATATATATATATATATATATCTCACATCACACAAAAATCCACCTAAATCCACCTGCCTCTTGGACTGGAGGAGCTTTTAATTCCTTCAATTTAATTTTGAAGTTTTGTTTTAAGTTATTAACAGTGAAGGAAATTGAATTGAATAAAAGTATGTCATATCATTAAGTGCACTTATAGACTGCCTAAGCAGAGAGGTGCGTCCACATCTCCAATAAGCAAATAATAATGTTTAACACGAAACATAACATAACTAAAAAAGCTTTTCTGGTTTTAGTTTAGACAAAGGGGGTATTTAGTCAGAAATCAATCGTTTTCTGAATTTGCCACTTTTGATTTGAACATGCTTTTTTACAAACATGTTAAACTAGAGTATATAAAGTTAGAAAGTAGTCTGATTAGGTTAACCAAACTGACCAAAGTGGACCCCTATTTTTCAGTCATGTGATGATCAACACATGGAAAAGTGAGGTAATATTTCAGATTAAACAAAAAATTATAGGCAACATAAAAGATTTTGGAAGAAAAACGCCAATGTTCATTTGCATTCAGGTTAGCTTTAAGTGATTCAATGGTACTATATCAGCACATTCAGTGCATTGCATTTCTTTATTACATTGTGTAATGTTTAAATGGTCACTCATATATTTGCAGATTTTGCTAATAGGCTCTTTTGTAAAAGCCATTTCTTCTTAGTTGTACAAACGTTAGGTCGTTTAAAGGAAATAGTCTGGGTACTATACAACAACAACTTAAAATGGTTGGGAACAAATAATCATCTTCATTGTCATTAATGTCCTTTATCATAATTAACATTGTTTTCAACATAATTTTTTCTTCCTTTGCTTTCAGAGAAGGGCTTGGAAATCCAATTTTCTTCCATCAATCCATGAATGATAACAAATTCAATCAAATCCTTTATTTTTGTTGTTCATGTCTTCATTTGGTCAGTTCCAACCAATTTGCAAGGCTTATGCAACAAATAAAGCTAAAACCTTATCAGGTAACATAAACTCAGGGTTATAGCTTGTAGGTGGTAAAACTGTGTATTGTGAGTGTGTGTATGCCTCACTGTGCTGTACATCTATGTGTGCTCCATTGTTTCAAAGCGGTGGACTATCCATCACCATTAGGCTGAAGCAGAGAGCCTGACTCACACTCAGGAACAATCTAATTCCGCTAAAAACACCACTCTTTACCACTCTCTTCTTCACTTTCCTCTCTCTCTCTCGCTCTCTCTCTGATTTAGGCACAGACTTGAGCAGATGAAAACCTCCCAAGCATGTCTGCAGTTATACCTCAGACACACACATGCTGTGCTACACACGCAGAGAGGACACAATCTTGCAGTCAGTATATTGTTCTATCTCAACCTTTTGGCACTCATGTGTAGTTTTCATTCTGCAAGCAAAGCCAAATTTGAGACAAGAGCCTCTTCAACTTTTTCTGTCAAGGACCCAAAGATAGTGAAAGTAAGATGCTCTAGGATTTCGGTACCCTCATGGATTTTGGGCTTAAAATTGGCCTTACAGAGCTATGGAATAAAAAAATAATAATATATCATAATATTGTTCTTAATTCAAGCAGATACATTACCTATATAACTATGTAGCTCAAAATCGCCAATGCTAGCTGATTGACAGAGAAGGAACCACAGTAAAGATTTCTCCTTATTGACAGATTTCTCCGTATTATTTTTTTTTTTATGGGTGCATACTACACAGGAGGTGGTAGTACGCAGTAAAAATTGAGGGTACTCATGTGGACAACACAACTTACACAAATTACATTTTTCTTATTTTACTATCTCAAAGTGCACCCATACTTTAGACTTAATATCATGACAGGCTGTATATTAACTTATTGGGAGAAAACGGGTAATTATATGTAAAAGAAGACACTGAGCACCCCCATATAGCCAAATTCGCCTTTGCGAAGAGTGAGATTGGCAGTCAGATCAGGCTCTTTCGATCAACATATCGAATATTTGACTAATCGGGGTCACCACTAAGTTCCAACAACTTTAGCAGAGTGAAACGCCTTCTTTCTAGCTCACTGCATCACATAAGCTTTAAGAGTCGCATTCTTATCATTATAGAATTGGAAGATATGCAATGTCAAAGAACTCCAATCCCAAAAAAACTTGTTTGGGACATCCCTAGTTGAAAGTTGTTCCACAGTCCTGGGGTCACAATTAGAAAAACAATGACAACCTTCATTTTAAACCTGGACTATAACTTAATCCACATACATTACCAAAGAAACCCAAGAGTGTCGTAAAGGTCTCAAATAAAACGCAATGCGTGCTTGATAAACAAAAAGCAAGGTACTTCTACAGTTGACAGAGCCAGAGCACAATGACAATATCTCTGTTTTTCTGTCCTTATGTAAAAATCTTAAATTTTAGATCAGTTACAGCTCTGCCAGGGTAAAACATAATCAATATATACATGTTTTACAGGTCTCTGAAAGATATGACACAACTTCTGTAATTATTCATAAACAAAACCAATTTGCCAATTTGTGTATGACGTACACAAATGCAACTGGTTCACCAAAAAAAACTATGTACTGTTATAAAATTGCAAACAGTTATGAGCTAATCAACACAATCTGCAAGGTAAACATTAAAAGTAAAAAGCTATTCCGGGTGTTTGGATCAGAGGTAATTAGTCTAGATGTGCAGATGCACTTTAATGGTTTGAGGACAGTGATATCAGTGGTGTTGTGAGTAAAGCATGTCCTACCACAGATTCTTTGTTAAATTAAGGCCATAATACATGTAGCTAATATGGAAGTTCTTACATCCCAGCAGCACGCTCTTCCATAGCTGACCTCAGCACTGATCAGCCATGACTGCACACACCTACATTACCCCATAAAGACCCAGACCATCCTGGTCAATCACTGATTTCCCAGCCTGTGTCTCAGTGATTTGTATTGTAGGATTAGAGCTTAAACCTCTAGGTTGAAGAAGAGGTCCTATCCTCAGGCTGTTTTTTTGATCAATAAAGATAGTTGATCTGTCTCGGTGCACTGAATGTCAAGTTTTAACAGCAAAAATGCATCAAAAACTATTACTTTTCAGTGCCAATAAGTGTTCATTCATAAATTATAATGTATGTGCATAGATTGGAACTGTCCAGTCTGTAAACACGGCACACTTAATGTATTTTGTATATCCAATAGACACTATCTTACCGTCTGTATTTTTTAATTTCACTCTCTAGGGATAAATCCTGGTTAAAGTATACTGTATGAATAGGAGGCTTGGTACATAGGCTGAGAGAAGGAAAGGCATCATTTATTTTTCAGTTCTGTTTACATATGATTAGTTCTCCTCAGTAACATGTTTGAGACAACATCAGCTGTCAATTAAATTTGATAAAAAAGGAAAGATAAAAGGTTTCATCTGGGAAGAGCAATAATAAATTGGAAAACCAGTAATATAACTATGATTTTTCTACTGGATTATAGATGACATACAGTTATATGCTGGTGGAGTTCACTCATGGATCTGGCTTTTTGCCTGTTAGCATTACAAAATGTCTGCTTTGAAATGTAGCGTGAATGCAAAGCAGGGCAATGGGGAGAAAAAAAAAAAAAAGAGTATGGTGCAACATTTTGTCTACCCAATTGCAGAGATGACAAAGAGGCTTGGCACAGGTTAAAGTCTCTTTATACATGACTCAGCAGGGCAAATGATACAAAACAACAAAAACACCACTGCCAAGCTACAAACTGAACACCCACTGTGGACACACAACTGCAAGGAAAAAATAACAAACAGAGAACCATACTGAACATCTAATCAGAAGCAAATTGTCATTGCCACTACACAAGGAGAGAAACTAGATGGACTGGCTTGACTGGATATTCCTGGTGTAGTGATTCCAAGACTGAGCAATCTGTGTCTAACAGAACACACTGTTTGATGGCAAGGAATAACAAGAGAAAGCAATGACAAACAGATTGACTGAATATCCGTATTAGCCACAAGCTCCCACCATTCCTGCCTGCTGGAACCAACAAGGGCTAGCACCTCAGACAGTTTCTGTACTTCTGACAGACCCGTGATCAGCACTCTGGACAGTAACAGGGAAGTAGCCAAGATACTTTTCGGACTGAAGTTACTACTGTACACTGTAACTATATCTGACAATCAAATTAATTTACCACTGTCAAGGTCACATAAATAGAATCCGTGGAAAACCGATCACAAGTTTAAATCTACAAAGTGACAAAAACATTTCAGTTATTTCTGCCTTTTTCAGGTTTTTTTGCAAAATACCTATAAAACACAAGCAGGAAGAAGTACGTAAGTAAGTAAGTAAGTAAGTTTTCAATGAACTAGTTACTTTGCTGTGCTAAACTTCATCTCTTGTCTGCAGTCTTTCAAATCATCAGGGTGAACCTGTAACTCAGCAGATTTACAAAAGCCCCAAAAACATTGTTGTGACTCTCATCCCCATGTACCTTTACCCTAATGTAAGGTGGGGTATAGCTCGGGTTTTAAATGCATTACAAAAACATGCCAAGCTAAACAGAAAATGAGTTGTTTCTGCAATACACAGTGTTAAAATGTACTAAATGTACATGGCTATTGTAAGTGTAATCCATCTCTACCTCGGCTATCTAATACTCTGATAAATACACAATGTTTGTTTTTCTGTCGGGGAAAGTGTTTTCGTGAGGAAACAATCTGAAAGTCATTTCCAACATAAGACTTTGGTGTGTGTGTGTGTTAGAAATGGAGAGAGTACAACTGCATGTGTGAATGATGGAGAGTAAAGCCTGCTAGAGAAAACCCAGAAAAAACACTTCAACTCTGAATTCACTTCTTACTCCCTCTGCCGCTATCTCTCCTTCTCTCTCTTGTCACCAAGGAGTGCCTAAGAGGCAGGGGTGTTGAATTAGGACAGAGGTGGGTGGGTGGTGTGTGTGTGTGTGTGTGTGTGTGTGTGTGTGTGTGTGATTGGTTTTGGAGTACAGGTGCTCGAGCACGTCTGGGCTTCACACAGATGAATCCTCTCCTACATCTCTGTCGCACACGTACAACATATCTTATTTTGATCTCTTGCAGACATTTAGGATATATATGTATGTATGTATGTATATATATATATACATACATACATACATGGGGAGGAGGAAGATAGTGAGGGATGAGAGGAAGGAGAAGACAGGATCGAGTGCTTGAGAGACAGAGCTAGACACACACACACACACACACACACACACACACACACACACACACACACACACACACACACAAACCTAAGTGCAGGTGTGTTTGGATTTACCTCATTGTATTTTTTCTTTGACACTGGCATTGCTAAATTACAGCTTTCTCTGTGTGAAAGAAAAAATACAAAGAAGGGTGGATTCAAAAGAGAGTATGGAGAGATTAATTAAAAGAAGAAAAATTAAGTCAGGAAACACGGGGGGAATGGGAAGAATGTATGAGAGAGGCTAGGGGGGAAACCAGCACAAATGTTGGAAGTTGGGTGCTATTGTAGTTGTTGTTGTCGCTCTGTCAGTTTTTCCTAACACCTTCAGCAGGCAGCCCACTTTGACTATTCTACAAGTTGGCAGGTAAAAATATAATTGGGTGGTAAAATGCACCATGGCCATTTAACCACAAAACCTGTTTCATGGCTCACATATTACTCCATAGTGACCTAAACACTCATATACATCACAAACACACACATACAGGCATTGTTGTCAGATGCTGTTGTGGCCCATGTAAGCCATGTGTCTAAATAAAGACACAACAATACGCTTCAGTGTTTGGATTTAGCCAAGCTAAGAATTCAGAGTGTGTGCAGTATGTCTCTATGGGAGTTTTTCTGACAGTGTGTATGTGTGTTTAAAGCTATTGTCTTGACTCTCCTCTCAGCTGAAGCCAATTAACTTCACTGCTCAGCTGGTGAAACACACACACACACAATATTATGGCTATAGTTTTTTAGACAGTTTGTGAACACAGTAAAGAAATGGCAGAGCAATCTGTTTGCAGGTTATAGCAGGGCGAGGAACTTGTGTGACACCATATTTGCACAATTAGTCAAGAAATTTCTACTTTATAAGAGGACATACTGTAAGATGGAACATGACAGGACAGAATCCAGATAGTATCCACCAAGACCTATCTCCATAGTGCGGTGTGGCTGCACTTATTATCATTCTGTTATATTTTCTGAGAGAAAGTGGCTTTTTTTTGTATTTCATAAATGGTGAGTGAGTCAGACTATATCTGTCCATCCATCAGGTAACTGCTGTGTAACAAATCAGCAGATGTCTCAAATAACATACAAAAGAGTGTTGAATGTTATTCAAATATCTGATTTCTATAAGAGATGTCAAAAAATTAACCATTAATAGAACATAGTAATAGTTAGATTTACTACAAAAGCTGTTGGAAAACTCAGAAGTTTGAAAAAAATTCAATGAGCCGTCATTTGATGAGTGTAGCCGGGGAATAAGGACGAGGTTCAGGGGAATGCCACCTACAAGACTGTGTGTGGATGGTCCTAGAGAGCAAATCAAGAATAAGCCAGTGATGGTGAAGCACGAATGATCAGCTAATGCAAGCACAACTTAATTTCTCTGCATGAACCCATGCTATGCTCCACATGTGGCCCAGTGATCCAGAACAACCCCGTTGGAGTTTGACTGGGAACATCGACAGTAAAGAGATGACAGGAAATGAGGAGAAATAAATATGCATTAAGGATCCCCAGCCAGTTTAGAAACGTTGCGATTCATGGTTGGTGCCTTAAACCCTTAGTCAGTTGGTTGCCATCCTGAGGGTCAGGACCCCTACAAAGGACAAGGCAAGCAGCACATTAAAAATGGTTGCAATGACATGTTAATTCATATAAATGGATAAAAGCCACCGGATATGCAAGCCATTACTTCCTCTTCTGTGCGCCGGTCATTGTTTACAGTCCGAGTCAATACCTTTTTAGGTCCATTCCATATTAAGGCTAATCTCTATAAACACACAAAAAAAACTAACAATAAAAGCGAATAAAAAGCCACATCATTAAACAATATCCGATGGGTTCCGCGGTTGCATTTGGGCCAATGCTTTCCTTCTCTTTTGCTCTCCACACAGACTGTTGCATTACCTGCATGAAACCAAAGCCTGCTCAAACGTGAGTGTAGTCCCATTAGTGTTGACCAAACGGAAACCAAAACGCTTCCAATACCAAAATCTTGTCCCATGCCTACAGACATCTGCAAACATATGTTTATAGAGATTAACATAGAATGCCATTAAATAATTTCATTCAAAATCATTTATTCTGTTCCACTACATTGCAGTAGTGCAGTGATGGGAAAACTGACATTACATTTATCAAATATCAGCGCTGAGAAATGTCTTATGAAGGTCACATCCCATTTCATCCACACAACTAAACATGCATAAAGCAAGCCAACTCATGTGGAGCGTTTTTATGTCTAATTATTTGAATATTCTGCATCTAGGCTCAGACTGTCATTCCTGCAGGCACACACTAAAGCCCCTGAGGAACTACGAATGAGAACCTTCAGGTGACTGCTGTGGTTGCTGTAATGCTATGTGCTATGTGAGCAGTGCATCAGCAGCATAACTGAAAAAAGTGGGCATAGCGTTGGTTAAGGGTGTGCTGGGAACTCACTCCAATTGCTTTGTTCTAATTATCTTCTTGCAATTAGAGACATCACAGTTAAGTTCAAATTGTGTCCTGATCACAGAAATGCTGGGAGTCCAAAATGGTTATTCGTGCCATTGATTCCTCCAAAAGTGTAATATAGATCTCAGATGAGAAGGTAGTTGGCAAGAAAAACATAATTGTTGACTACTCAAACTATTTTATAAAGGCATCATCACACAAAGGGAGGGTTGAGTTGACAAGTGTGTGACAACTAATCTCTTTGGTTATGGTGGGCTCACTTTGTAGATATCTTAGTGAGTGCAAACAGAGTGGGGCTATTGATTCCGACTCTCCGTTGTCATCCTTTGTGGGGGTTACACAAATATGTACAGTACTGCTGCCTACCGTTCCCTCTCCTATGTGTTACTCAGTTCAAATGATTTTTGGACAACAGTAAAATTACCTCTCTCCGCCTGCCAAGCGGGTGTGATTCTACTTCTTACACTGCACTTCAAGCAATATAATGTCAAGTACTTAAGGATTTAAAAGAAATTTGTAATGCTAAACTGATCTGTTTAAGTATAATTAAAATTTAGGAGTTGAGACTTTACCAAATTAGATTGAATATCTTAGTTACATAGGCCTTTACACTCTTGCGGAGCTCGAGTGGAAGATACTAGAATGGTGTAACAGATACTGGGTATTTTTGTGTCTGTCATACAGTCTACAAGGCTCCTGACAACCACTGTGTTTTACAGTTAAGAACATATGTAAAAGTTGTATTGAGCTTCCACAATTCTTGTTTACAAATGCAGACCATGTCAATGTGTCCATTGTGCGGTCAATACTGATAATGTATTGGGAGCATTAAAAATAGTCTTGTCTCCAAAACCTATTTTTTACAGTGAGCTCTGACATACTGAAATTATAAAATACATTATATAAGTAAATGCTGAATGGACTGAATAAGAGGGTGTAGATTAAATGCTTTCCAATCCATGAACTCAGAATAGAAGTAGCCAACGCTATACGGCATCAATATCAATTTAATTTACAAAAAATATGTAGTAAATGGGTGTGATTTTTTTCTTACTGAGGCTTGAGGGCTTATTTATTTACTTGTGGGGCAATATAGCGTGTAGTACATAACTTATTAAATAAGGCTGGGCACTGGTGGGCGCCAAGTGCAGACAGAAGGCAGGCATAGGCAGCATTACATTCAACCCTGGAAATCTTGGATTGGCGAACTAACAGCTTCTCAACAAACAAGGGGCTGAAGAAAACTCCTTTGCTGGTTGTGGAATTTTTGCCATGAGTACATTATCAATGCCGGGGTCTTTCCTCTGGCTACTGGCCAGCTAACGTTGCCAACAGCACTGCCAGAAGCACTGGGGGCTATATTTAAGCTTGCCCCCCCATATTTTAACTGTCTCTGTTCTTGCCTCCACTTCCTCATTTCATCAAAGGTTTTGAGGTTGTTTGAGGATATGACAATGCCTTTTATCACAATGCTAGCATACCAGAGAAAACTGAATGACAGTGTACTTACTTGGGCTAAATAATTCTTGCTAGATTTACATTTTGCAATACAACATCCCATGTGTGAGGAATTAACAACCCCCTTGTACTACTATATTTCTACAAACTATTATCAATTAAAGAAATGCAATGTCTGTGGTGATGTGCTTGCTATATATCATAATGCCAAGTGTGGTTATAGTTGAGAAAATTTGACATAATAGTGAAAACAGACCGCTGTACCATACGTTGCTACTACAATGGAGATGACGTGATGGTGAAGTGCTTTGCTCAAAGGCACCCAGATGAAAGTGTTGCTTGATTTTTTTCATCTAGGTATGGATTCTACCTTTATATTTAGGTCACAACCCCAAATATGTCACCTCTTTTATCATATCAGCCCAGGCAGACTGACCAAAAACAATAATATATGTACTTTATTTAGAGAAAGAGAGATAGAGAGAGGGGAGGAGAGACTATTGTAAGAGAGTAAAAAAGGGGGACAAGGAAGAAGAGACATTTAATAATGTCTGCATTCTCATGTAAGATAGAGCAGAAATAGAGCCAATGTGTGAGAAAATTGGGGGAGACCGAAAGTGTGTGTGAGAGATTGTGTGCATGTAAGAGAGACATTTATGTGACCTTCTGCCTTGCAAAGCCCCATCTGACTAAGAAATGAGGAGGGTTGGAGTGATGTGGGCGGGGGAGGAGAGAGAAGACTGCTAATGAGAAGGAAGCGAGATGAAGGAGGAGAACGATAGAGAGACGGAAGGTTTGGATTAACCCATAAGTGTTTAATATTTGACATGTATCCAAATTATAACACCCTTCCTTGTCTTTTAACAGAGACAGATAATAAGACACAGTGCATGTTGAGGACAACAACATGTGAGGGACGGGACACAAACATCCTATTTTTCAAACCATTTTAATCAGAGAAGCACTTCTTTTTGGTTTCAAACTAAAGTCTTAAACATTAAAACACTTGTGTATTTGACTTGGGATGAATCCATACCTTGATCATCAGCTAGACGCCTAAAATCACGACGCTGCTGTTGCTGAAATCTTGTCTGCAGATCACACAGAAAATAAGCGGTATAAAGCTGCCACCCCCTTTTTCCCCGGGGAAAGAGTTAATTATGATCCCACAACTTTTGTATATCTAGCTTCATTAACCACAGGCTCATCTGATGGTTGCCATAGTAACACATTTAAAAGTACTCTTATTTGACTTGGGGATGCTGTTTTATCCCAGGTGGCTGACTAAAAGCCCATACTTGACCGAAAGACAAAGAACTCATCATTTCAAGCGATAATCTGCCACATTTCTACATAATTTTTTTTTTTTTTGTTGCTTCTCCCAAGACATTAAATCCATTCATTAAAGATGTGTGGCTGCTGTTATAAACACAGAGTAGATGACCTGCAGTTGGATCACTAAACAGACAGGAAAATCTCCAATTTGTGCATTGCCAAACAGGCCAGAACCACCTCCTCCTAACCTGTCCACTAATGCTGATAAGAGAGCGGAGTTAAATTTCTTTCATGTTCTTTCAACAGCAGCACAGGAGCAGCAGGTTATTCTTCCCTTGCAGCCCTTGCCCTGGACTATGGTTGCTGCTCTTTCATGCTGCCTCATTGGAAGGTGAGGGTCCGGCTTTTACAAACCCAGCGTTAAGTCAGCATCATGCTCCACTGGCTCTGGGCACCGGTGTTTGGGGTGATGGTCATAGCTGATAATGGTATCTCAGCACGGAGCCTGCTTTGGCAAGTAAGAGACAACTGCAGTCATTGAGGGGAGTGAAGCCTACTGCTCTGTCTCAAAGAGCCCTGGGTCCCGCTAACGTTTTGGCCATCATTCCTGCCCCCAGCTGGAGTGAGGAGCAAGGCTGAGTCACTGCTCCCCTCATCATCTTACTATCCAGCTAACAGTGCTGCCTTGGCAAGCAGATGTGTTTGAGAACAGGCTTGTAGAGCCATGATCGTCACTCCAGTCACTCTAAATCTGGCTGCCCTCTTAAGCAGTGAGCAGATGTGTTTGAGCAGACTGTCTCTTGACAGCAGGATCACTGATACCTAAACAGCATTCATTGGCTGCAATACAGGAAGTGCCTTTTACATTGCTTACCGTAATGGGCTGATCTACTGGCAGCAACAAGAGCTAAGGTAACAAATGAGGAAGTGTTCTGAGCTCACAGCTGGCTGCCCCTTCCCTGATAGCAGGGCAGTGGCACCACTGTATTACAATAGGATGGCTGGGGGGAAAAAGTGCTATGGGGCAATGTAATAGAGGTTTGCTATGTAAAGTTTAAGGGAGTCATCTATCCCTTTTGAAGAATAAGCACATCTCCTGGATGATTAAAAAACACTTTCTTTACTTCTAGCTATCTTCTGGTTCCCATTCAACCCAGGAGACCTTATGGACCTACACACTACAACACAATATCCATGCTAACTGAAAAAATAACTCTTGTTTGATAATATCAATAGGTGAATTGGTTTCTGAAAAGAAAACCATCGGATGAAGACCGATAAGAAGAAGTATAAGTTTAGCTTGTGGAGCAGGAGAGTGCCAGGTTTGCATTTGTTTTGCAAGTGAGTGAAAGCACGGCCATGGACACATGGTACTTGCCAAAGAAAAGGTTACTGCTCTACAAGTTAGGAGAAGAAAAAAAAAATATTTTTATTAAATTACATTTGAAAAACATGTATAAACTGAACACCAAAGAACAATATTGACTATGCAAATTATTAACAATATGCCTAAGTAAAATGAATGAACAGCCAAAGCTATAACACCCGTTTTCTTTGTAACAAAATACTGTTGAAAAACCAACAGAACTAAACTCCATTGTGTCGATGATCTGAGCATGTTAAAAATTCTTCAATCAAGTTCTCTTACATTGATTTACAAAGTAAATGAACAGGGTCCGAAATTAACACTCGCCAATCGCCAAATGTGGGGACGGGCTGATACAATACGCATTAACACTGGGATACACACCAGACACAAGCCATTACCTTCTGGTTACTGATCGTTAGCGTTGAACTCAGGCTAATTAAATAGCTAGTAGGCTAAGGTGCAATTTTTGGCAGCCAGCCTTCCAAGAGAAAGCACAGGAAACTGAGTCTCAGTTCACCCAGATCGTCCAGATGACATCGCAAGTTGCGTTTTAAGCTCCTCTTTTTCCTGGTTGTGGAGAGGTACGAGACACATTAAACAATATTGATGAGGACCGGCAAGTTAAATCGGCCGTCCGAGAGTGGCCGTCCAAGAGTATACCAGGCAGACACACAGCTGACAACCGGCAGGTTGAGACGCTGGAGACAGGCTCGGATATAAACGCCGCGGGCTGCTGTGGACTTGTGTCAGTCCCGCAAGCGGTTTCAGGAAAATGGCTGCATGTGTTCAACAATGCACAGATCATCAACACCGGTACAAGCCTACAGCTGTCCGCCAACACCAAGTGCGGAAAGTGTGTCAGAACCCCCCAGACGGCCACTCTCCGATGGCGGATTTAACTTGCCGGTCCTCATCAATATAGTTTGTGTCACGTCACGTAGCTCTCCACAAGCAGAAAAAAGAGGAGCTTAAATCGCAACTTGGAATGGGCTCTAGAAGGAAGTATAAGTCTGGGAGTTGGAAGGGGCGTGTCACAATTCTGCCTAATCACAGCACAGGTTCGTGGATCTGAGTATCGCGCTTTTGGTTTCATAGGGTTACAGCCCTACAACCAACGTAATCTGCCTTGCAGGTGCAACAGTTGTAAAGTGGCAGCTTTCGGCAGGCTGACATGTTGGCCAGCTTAACATTATGTTGTTGAGTAAGTGTCATGGCAGGAGGTGTAGCTTTCAGAGTCCTTGCATAGCCGTCTAACAAGTACCCTTGCTGTTTCACTAGTCACAGAGGACATGGCGGATGAGAAATAAGCTTGTTGCTGCTTTTTTATTTGAGCAGCATACCATATAGTTTAAATGGGCTAATTCTCATGTACATGCAAAATGAAAGGGTGCAGATTTGCAAAGATTAAAGTCTCAGCCTACAGAGCCCCACTTGTGGTTTGTGATCATATATGTGACCATTGTTCTCTGTACAGATTATGTGACTGAAGGACAGTGCAAGAGCAAAACAGCAATGCTTGCTTAGCATCAGTGGAGTAGGGCTTCTGGGGCTCCAGCCTTGAATGTTTTCTCAAGAGCCCAGAATCCTTTAGGTTTTGAGGCTTTGTGTCATTCCTCTCAGTCTCTCTCAATGGACCAGCAAATCAATGGAGCAGAACCCTATGTTTGGGCTGAGCCCCGAATGGTTACATGTGGCTCCGCTCCTGTTGCTTAGCATCATGGGTTTCATCATCATAACTTTGATCGGTTGAATCCAGCAAAACTGATATGAATATTGGGTCAACATGAACAAGAGTTTTAAATCAGAAACAGGGCATTAACAATTGTGTCACTATTCTGCTATTTTCCTTTCAAATTCATTTTTCAATTCTTATTCCATTTCAACATCTGACTAATTGAGCAAAGCTTTGTGTCGACTTAGTGAGAAGGCAGAGCAAAGAGGAAAGTGAATTAGTATTGCTTGTTTCCTGTGAATGTTCTTATTGGGGCTTTAATGATAGAAGCTGATTTAGAACATTATTATATTACCAGGCAAAGTCACAAAACATCCTTATCCAACCACAACAGCAGAGTGGTAATAGAACGCACACAGGGAAAGACACTAAGAACGACAAAAACACAAAAGCATAAAAAGAGCTGGCATGAGATCTGGCCTCTTCAGTTTGCATTGGGTAACCTTAACAGTTGTTCGTGTGTGCGTGCGTGCGTGCGTGCATGCGTGTGTGTGTGCATGCGTGCGTGCCTCCCAGGGGCATCGTGACACTTCATCATTTGTTAATTAGCCAGTTAAGTCATCTCATTAACGTGCCATCTTTCTAGTTCTCGGTCAGACTTTCTTCTCTGCTTTGTCACCATGCGTTTAAAAAAACAATTGGTTGGGTTAAACCATATGTGTTCAAAATCAATTTAGCAAATGCTAATCTTCACAGTTCAAATACTCTGGAACTGCATGCAAGACATTTGTCATCTATTAAGTGATATTTCAAAATGAATCTATTATTGAAAGAAAGGATGATATGGCCATACCTAAAGAAATGTAATCCACATTCAATTACCATAATGTCAAGAAAGTAACCCACGCACTCACATCTCTCTGCCACAACAATGATAAATCCCGTATTACCATCTCTCTGCCTATTAAAAACACACCCCACCCCTGTACATTTTCATTAGCATACTATCACTGTCCATGTGTGCCATCTGTCCACTCCTACTGTGTGCATGTGTGTGTATGTATTTGTGTGCGTTTGATTCAGAAAAACAACAGTAATTAAGGATTCAGCCATGTATGTTAATGGGAATCAGTTATGTATCCCTTACAGGGCACAGCGTTACTGTGCCACTACATTTCCTTTTGGCTTTCTTTCCCTCTCCGTGTGTGTGTGTGTGTGTGTGTGTGTGTGTGTGTGTGTGTGCACGCGCATGGACCTAACGACTAGCTAAACCCTAAAGTGTAAACAATCCAACCACTTTTGAACAAAGAATACTTCAATGTCATGTTTAGCTAATAACATTCTTTTATTATTCTTTCATATAAAATGTCAAAATTATACATTATTCCCTATAGCCATGTACTGCAAAACATCTTGTATATTTCCTCCATGATCAGTAACACTAAAAAAAACATGCCCACATTAATAGTGTCTTACCATTAAAAACGAGAGCATTAATTATTTCAGAAAATGCTCAAAAATGACAAAATCCTCAGGCGTTCGAAGCAATTATCAATCTTTTACATGTAATTTTACTATACAGCGACAACGTATCCACCTTTAACACGGAATGGTTGTTTCACATTTTCTACCAATGGTCCATTTTTATGGAGGACGGAACCTGACTTAAGCCTCAATAAACATAAATAAATAAATGCATAAATAAATATATAATACAGGAATAAATAAAGATATAAATAAAATACAGAAATAAATAAAAGTAGGTGGACAAAAATGTAGAAATAGATTTAAAGCATTCATTTATTTATTTCAGCATTTCCTTTTATTTATTTATACATTTATTTCAACATCTATTTATTCTTTTTATTTATTCATACATTTATTTCAACATTTAATTTAATACTGCATATACAGTGGGGGAAATAAGTATTTGACCCCTTGCTGATTTTGCAGGTTTGCCCACTTACAAAGAATGCAACGATCTATAATTTTAATCATATGTACATTCTAACAGTGAAAGACAGAATCCCAAAGAAAATTCCAGAAAATCACATCATATGAATTTATAAAAATTGATAACCATCTGATGAGGAAAAACAAGTATATGACCCCCTACCAAACAGCAAGTATTCTGGCTCCTACAAGCCAGTTAGTCTTTCTTTAAGACACAGCCCCAATCCCAACCAATTATCTACATCAAATACACCTGCCTCACCTCGTTACCTGTATAAAAGACACCTGTCAACACCCAAACAACCAGCATCCAACATCACCACCATGGGCAAGACCAAAGAGCTTTCTACGGACATCAGGGACAAGATTGTAGATCTGCACAAGGCTGGGATGGGCTACAAGAGAATCGGAAAGCAACTTGTCTTTCACTGTTAGAATGTACATATGATTAAAATTATAGATTGTTGCATTCTTTGTAAGTAGGCAAACCTGCAAAGTCAGCAAGGGGTCAAATACTTATTTACCCCACTGTATATGCAGTATTAAATTAAATGTTGAAATAAATGTATGAATAAATAAAAAGAATAAATAGATGTTGAAATAAATGTATAAATAAATAAAAGGAAATGCTGAAATAAATAAATGAATGCTTTAAATCTATTTCTACATTTTTGTCCACCTACTTTTATTTATTTCTGTATTTCTGTGTCCATATGTTAATGAGGAAGGAGGTCCTAACCTCAGTTTAAAGCATGATTGGGTACAGGAGTGAGCTCAATTCGGGTTTACTACTTTTTCCTTACAGTGTGACTATAAACTGTAATGAGTGAGACATTGCAGATTGCACAGAGAAGCAGACAGGAGCTGACAGCACCTCTCTTCTGCTTCCTGCTGTGTTCCCACTAACATTTCCCTAATTTATTATACGTTATTATTTCACCCTCAATCGATCATCCACTATTAATCAGAATGTTAATTTTCATGGGTCAAACAGCTGTTGATGAAGTGCTAGTGATTGCTATGGACGCTAGACACAAGGTGCTAGCATGTTTGTGTGTTTTTGAACATGAATATTCCGGTTTGATCATACTTGGTTCGGGAGAAACTATATCCATAGATGTAAAACCTATAAGCAATATTCCACAAGATGGTGTGATTTAACATTAGTACGACAGTGTTATGGCTAACACCGAGGTCCGTAGCGTTAGCTAAGCATTACTGAAGTGCCAATGTCACTGTATTGTCAGTCAGCTAATTTAAGCTAACATTAGCTTTGAAGAGAATTTAGGATTTCACAAACTGAATGCTGCACATATGAACACAAACACTACTTTGCTAGCTCAATCGTGCTGTAACAAAGATATTTGCTGAAAATAATATTTTTTATGTCGACAGATTTAGCTCTTGTACGTCCTCCACATGTAGCTGCTTTTAACAGAGCACAGTCTCACCCGCACCGCATTGTGATGAAGTCAAGAGTTTAGCTCAGGTTTAGGTAGCCTAAAACACACGTAACATCGCTTAAAGCACCTTTGATGTTTAAATACATAAATCTGGCAGCCTGGTCCTACCAGACTCTGGTACATTTCATTTGTAGGCTACAGAGAGACTTGCCACTCTCAATTGACAAATTTTAACTTCCTTGAAGGCGGGTACTCTGTTTAAGTTTAAAACTATTGGATCTGCCCAGAACCACTCTGGATCTGCCATAACCAATCGCTAATGTTTGGTCGTGACGTCAGCTTAGCATCGCTAGCATTAGCCAACTCCTTCACCACTAAGAGCGAGCTGGAAAATCAAACTTTTCCCGAACCTCATCACGTCCACCAACAAGACTCAGCAAAGACTGTTCTTGCTTGGGCTTTAACTTCTGAATATTCGGCAGCGTTGCCACAACAGACCAAATGGCATCACTCACATCTTTCTCCGCCGCCATTAGTTCGGAACTCACCGAAGGTTACCGAACTTCAACGTCATAGTTCTCAGCCGCTCCCTCTGTTCGCTGATTGGACTGCTAATTATTTGGCCGTAGAAAACCCGTGAATATACTGCAAACCCAGACAGTGTGCTGAAGGAAAATGAAAATTGGGCAGAAGCACGTAGGAGAGCAGAGCCAGGCTATCAATCTGGTGCATTTTGAAAAGAAATTCAGAGGTTAGACTTGATTATTCTTATCTATGGATGGAAATATTTGTGCTGTAGCCTGAACTATTTAGCACTTCAGAATTTTAAACATGCACACACAGGTGGAATCGTTTCTTCATATTTTTGCATATATCACTAGGAAGCATACCAGTAGAAAAATATATTCATATTTTTAAGTGGTGGGTGGAATTGTTCTCGAATCTGGCAGTATAATTATCCCTTAAAAACAATTATGGTGGGATACATTTATTTATTCTTTTATTCATGGATTTATCAATTTAAGCATTTATTTATTCATATATATCTATATATCTATATATATCTATATATATATCTATATATCTATATATCTATATATCTATATATATATATATATATATATATATATATATATATAAATAAATATATATAAATAAATATATGCTTATATATAAATATATATAAAAAAAAGAAATCCCCCTCTCACCCCTTGTGGGGTGGTATGTGTCATCCTCAAGCTCGGGTCCTCTACCAGAGGCCTGGGAGTTTGAGGGTTCTGCGCAGTATCTTAGCTGTTCCTAGGACTGCACTCTTCTGGACAGAGACCTCTGATGTTTTACCTGGAATCTGCTGGAGCCACTCTCCCAGTTTGGGGGTCACAGCCCCCAGTGCTCCGATTACCACTTGCACCACTGTTGCTCTTACTTTCCACATCTTTTCTAGCTCCTCTTTCAGCCCTTGGTATTTCTCAAGCTTCTCGTGTTCCTTCTTCTTGATGTTGCTGTTGCTTGGGATCGCCACATCTATCACTTCTGCCTTCTTCTGCTGTTTGTCCATCAACACGATGTCTGGTTGGTTAGCCATCACCAGTTTGTCAGTCTGGATCTTGAAGTCCCACAGGATCTTAGCTCAGTCATTTTCGACTACCTTAGGAAGTGTCTTCCATTTTGACCTTGGGACTTCCAGCCCATACTCGTGGCAGATGTTCCTGTACACTATGACAGCTACCTGGTTATGGCGTTCCATGTACGCTCTTCCTGCCTGCATCTTACACCCCGCTGTTATGTGCTGTACTGTCTCATGGGCATCCTTGCACAGTCTGCACCTGGGGTCTTGTGGGTCCTGGTGTGGTAGACCCCAGCCTCTATTGATCTTGTACTGAGTGCCTGTTCTTTTGCTGCCATGATTAGTGCCTCTGTGCTGTCCTTCAGTCCAGCCTTTTCCAGCCACTGGTAGGATTTCTTGATATCAGCCACTTCTTCTATTTGTCTGTGGTACACGCCGTGCAGCCTCAGTTCTGATCATCTTTCCTCTTTTTGATACCATGCGACCACACTTGTCCAGTCCAAACAACATTCCAATGTCGTTGATGTCTCGCTCATTTCTGGCACACAGCTAGATGTCATCCATGTAGAGGAGGTGACTGATGATTGTTCCGCTTCGGAATCGATATCCGTAGCCAGTCTTTGTGATGATGTGGCTGAGGGGGTTCAGGCCTATGCAGAACAGCAGCGGGGATAATGCATCGCCTTGGTATATGCCGCACTTGATGGTGACTTGTGCAATTGGCTTTGAGTTGGCTTCCAGACTTGTTTTCCACAGCCTCATTGAGTTCTTGATGAAGGCTATTAGTGTCCTGTTGACCTCCAAGCATTCCAGTATCCATGTATGTGGCATTGAGTCGTAGGCTTTCTTGTAGTCAATCCAGGCAGTGCACAGATTGGTCTGTGCCAATGGGTTAACCATTCTGGGTGGGTCCCATCCATCAGCAGTTGGTTCATTTGTACTGCCAGGCGTTCATGGAGTGCAGTTAGTTTCTTCAGCCAGTAGGTGTGGATCATGTCAGGGCCATATATATATATATATATATATATATATATATATATATATATATATATATATATATATATATATACATACACACATACACACACACACACACAGTTTTTCACGGGGGTTACGTTCCAAAAAGAACCTGTGATAGGCGAAATCCGTGAAGTAGTAACCTTTATTTTTTTTACAATTATTATACGATGAAATACTCCATAATACATTGAAACCAAAGAACAAAACCTTTTTACAGGCCCAAGCAAATAAATGCATGCATTTATTTATTTCTGTATTTATTTATTTAGACTTAAGTCATGTTCTGTCCATCATAATACATGTTAGCTTCTTTTAAATATGATGGTGGTTCCCCAACCAACTGTGTATATTTGTAACAATGAGATTAACCAAGTAGTTAACCAAACCTTCATCATAGCAGTGGAAGATCATAAAAAAAACACACACTTGTTATATGTGTTTGTTGAATTTTGAGGACTGGGAACAAACACACATTCACAAGCACATATATATTTACATTTATGCAGGCATTTACACAGTACTATTAAGAGGTATTCACTTAAAGAAGGTTCACATGAACAGACCACGTCTCAGGAACCTGACAATGTCTTTATTAGGCCCGCACGATTAATCGTTATAAAATCACGATCTCGATTCACCCTGTTCATGATTTAATTTTTAAATGAATTAGATTTTTTTTTAAATGAATTTGGTTCTCATTTACTTTTACGAGCCGAATGCATCACAGACCCTACTACTTTCTTCTGTGAGTTTTAAACAGACTATATAAAATAGGTTTTAAAGTGCTCCCAAGTGCTGCAATGCTCTCCCTTCTCTTCATTGAGGCCTCTATGTTTACAGGCTTGTGGTGATGCAATGTGCTAAAGGGGCAAAAACAAATCTATGTTGGGTTAAAATTATTGAGTAAATGTCCTTAGTTTTCATCTTTGTCAATGTCTTTCATATAGCAATTAATGTTATTAGTTTGGTCTTTTTTGTAAAATGGGTTATTTGTCAGGGGATTTGAAAAGGTCAGGAAAACTTGTGTTATAATAACTCAACAAAATCATCATACAATTTTAGAAATATGTATTCACAATGTATTACAATAACACCAGTACAAACAATGTACATATGATGATGAGCACACATATGTCAACAGTCAATATAAGACGCCGCAGTAAGTGCAGAATGCGTAAGAGACGTGTTCCAGGAGAAAAACTTAAACAGCCAACAGACCAAAGAAGACATACATCAACAGGTTTTTAAGTGGCGAACTTTTTGAAATCAATCGACTCACACAGTTGTGTAGACATCCCAGTATTAATCCACATATTAACCCACGTTCCCTCCCGTTTTTGGTGTTCCTGCATATTTACTAATCAGCTATCGGGTCGCCGGTGAAAGCACGGCTGCAGTGTTCTCTATCCTGTGGTTGTCTCTGTTATGCCTCTGCCCTGTATCCATACATCCGTGCCTGTAACGTTATCAGGTTTAGCTTATGTTTCAGGGAAAGGGGGCTTGCCGTTCTCCTATACCTTGTTAAGGTAAGCTAGGTTAGCGTCCTTGTATTAATTTCTCAAATGTAGGCTACTTTCAAATCCGTGGGATGTTTCCCTGTATTAAACTGTCCACATATTTTACCACTTTACACTAAAAGGCACTTGCTTTTATCTAACACAGTCATAATCAAATAGGACTCCACTGCCACTTTCTTCCTACTTTCGGTACTGCCATGAGGCCAGGCGAGGAGCACGGACTGTTTATTGTGTTCATTTTTACATGGAATGTCGGAATGTCTGGGTTCCCAGTCGGAAACTATACACGTCTACGGGAAATGTCACAAACAAAGCATTTTCAAAAAATAAAAATTAAACTAGCAAACCCGCTTTAAAAACTAATTAAAACTAAACTGAATTTGAAAACAAAAAGTCAAAAAGAAATAAAAACTAATGAAAAATGCAAAACTGTAATAAACTTGGTGTAGAGTCTTTTATCAACTCCTACATTAGGCCAGTGCGGTGGATCAGGGGAGAACTCGCTTAGATGCGTGTTCTGCGTGCCAATAATCAATGTCCACACGTACTGTCTGCATTTCGGTGCTGTGACCCATTTATTTTTCCCTTAACACGACTGACCTGACTGACACGGTAAAAGCTGTCTGCTTTCCCCGTTTCTTCACATACCTGTGTACCTGAGGCTGATTACCTTTATGCCTTCCCAGGCAATGCGCCACCCAGTGCTCAAACATAAAATTACACAATTTATACGTGGTACATAAACAAAACAAAACATAGTGTTCGGGATATCAATTCTAAGCAAAACTATTGTGATTCATATTTTTCCCTGAATTAGATTAGATTATACTTTATTTATCCCACAACGGGGAAATTTTCTTATTACAGCAGCAGCATTTTCTTCAATGAATCGTGCAGGCCTAGTCTTTATCTCACCATTTCACCATGTTATTGACTGTTCCCTAATTCCCTGTTAAGTGTAGAGCGAAGATGGAGACACAGGAAAACAGTACAGAGAAGCACGCGGGGAAATAACTAGTGGTGAAAGGTGAGCAGAGCAACAGCCATGTTATCAATAGATGGTTCCAAGAAAAAAATAAATAAAAAAAAACACTACACAGATCAACACATGAAAGTATGAATGACTATATCACTTCCTAGATAACTCCTTACTTATATAGATATATAGATAGATAAAGGTCAACAAGTCTGGTTTTTCCGTTTGCAGTGGATCTATATCACTAGTCATCATGTGTGCGGTCTTTCTATTCCTCCTCCAAATGGACTGACCTTTATCTAAAGGTCAGACTGTAACATCACTGACATGCACAATACTATCACCAACGCTTAGAGACACAAGAGTCCCAGGCAGGCTCAAACACTGGCACAACCGTGGGGCTGTTATTCCTTGATGCTCCCAAAGTCTTTTAATCTTTTCCCGTGTGAATTTAGAATTTTCTTCATGTTTCTCTTGTCTGCCCTGTACACATGACCTCAATATTACAAACAAGTGATAACACCACTGTTATCACCATCTTCTACGTAAAGACAAGACAACTTGCAATGCCTGTTGGTGACAAGAAACATAACTAGGATTCTCACAGGGCCCCCTCTGAAATTTTAATCCAACAATATGTAAGTTTCAAGAAATGTTTATTGCTTTGATCCATTTACCTGCTTGCCAAGACAACCGACACACATGAAATAAAGTTTTGCCTGCAATTTATTATTCCTAATTTTCTTCAAGGTTATTATGAGTCTGTACAAAGGGCCACTGTCCGACTGTATATCAAATACATATGACATTTCTCTACTGAAAGAGAAGACCAATGCGGATTCTGTCCTGTGGTTGAACAACGGATCAGATCTTCACTCTCTCAAGGATCCTGGAGGGAGCCTGGGAGTGTGCCCAATCAGTCTACATGTGTTTTGTGGATCTGGGGAAGGAGTATGACCGGGTCCCCTGGAAGATACAGTCGGAGGTGCTGTGGGAGTATGGGGTGAGGGGGGTCCCTTCTCTGGGCCATCCAGTCTCTGAATGACCAAAGCAAGTGCTGTGTCCGGGTTCTCGGCAGTGAGTCGGACTCGTTCCAAATGTGGGTTGGCCTCAGCCAGGGCTGCGCTTTGTCACCAATCCTGTTCGTAATATTTATGGACGGGAGAGGCGTAGTCGGGGTGGGGAGGGGTTTTTAGTTTGGTGGGCTGGGGATCTCATTGCTGCTTTTTGCAGATGATGCGGTCCTGATGGCATCATCAGCCTGTGACCTTCAGCACTCACTGGATTGGTTCGCAGCCGAGTGAAGCGGCTGGGATGAGGATCAGCACCTCTAAATCTGAGGCAATGGTTCTCAGCAGGAAACCGATGGAATGCCTTCTTTAGGTAGGGAATGAGTCCTTAACCCAAGTGAAGGAGTTAAAATATCATGGGGTCTTGTTCGCGAGTGAGGGGACAATGGAGTGGGATATTAGTCGGAGAATCGGAGCAGCGGTTATTACATTCCATTTACATTCCGTTGTGACGAAAAGAGAGCTGAGCCAGAATGCAAAGCTCTTGATCTACCGGTCAGTGTTCGTTCCTACGCTTAGCTATGGTCATGAAGCCTGGGTCATGACCGAAAGAATGAGATCCAGGAAACAAGCAGATGTAGAGACCACTCTACATCAGATGTATTTTATGTAAAAAGCTAAATAAATGTAATTAGCTAATGTGATAAAATGGGAAGTTGCGACTTTATATGTCAAAGTATAGAGTGCAAAGTAGAAGTTTATAGGTGTTTGAGCACATTAAATACAATTAAATGCATGGACACATTTCCTGAAACTTGAGTAAAACATTTTCAAAACAATTAAAAGGTAATGTGTAGGATTGCACTGACAGCATTTAAGCAATAACGAATAAAACGTCAGATGTGTGACAGCTGTTGTGAAGGAAGCTGTGAAGGGAGCTGCGAAGGTGTCGGGTGGTTTTAGATTTAAAAGGTGGTTGCAATATCCAATAAAGAGCTTTTGGAACAAGTGGTTGCCTGGCTGTGCAGGGCCGTGCAGTCCTTCCTGCCCTTTTACTCACCCTTCATGAAGGGCAGCTGCCAGCCAATCAAGGACCCAGCAGGATGAACAAGTTGGACCTCGTCCTTGGAAATAAAGAAGACAAACACATCTGTATGGTGTAGGTATGAGCATACATTTGTATGCTGTGTATGTTTTTGATATGAAGATACTCGACATAATGTCTGATGTACATCTGACTGAAGTGTAATGTTTATATGTGAAAAAGTAAATTGAAAAAAAAAAAAAAAAAGGAAATAAAGAAGACAGTGGACGTGATTTGGCTGCAAAGGCTGCAGTGTTAGGATATGTTTGAGTTTTCAGTCAACTGCTGTTCTTATTTAAGCAGGAGGTATCCACATCTCACTCTGAAGCGTTGGTAAGTAGGATTGTGGGAACTTGGATCACACAGCAGTTTTCAAACACAATTGTCAACAATTCACAGACTTGACATTTAGTAGGAAAATATCACTTCTGTCAGAAAACAAAAGTGAAGCAACATGGTAAAATCTGCTCAGGACTGAAGAAACTATACAACCTTTTTATTATCAAATCAATCAATCAATCAATAGCGATCATTGTGTGAATTTTCAACCTATCAGAGGAAACCTGTCTTTTCTTTCTCGACTGAGAGGAGCAATTTTCATTGAATAAATGATATTCATTACTCCACATGAGTTTATACACGAACCTGGGGATGAAAGACTAATCGGACTCTTGATGAGATGCATTTCTTTTGAGAGAGATTATGTTTTGCACAATGTTCCAAACCAAAACAAGACATCTAGTTTAGCACTTAGATGTCAGAACAACAGGCAGGAATGTAGGAGATGCTGGATTCCTGAATTGTTTGTGTGTGATTTTGTTCCCATTTTTATCCATCTAAAGATGTAAATTGTTTAAGCTAATAGGAGCACCCATTTGTTTGTTCATTTACATATGTATCCTTCTGTACAGGCACACGTCAGGTCGTTCTGCGTTTTCAAATCCTGTGTAACTCCTCTGTCTCTTAATGACGGATTAGACTTCTCATAGTATGACTGCTCATCCAGCAATAATCCACACCTGCAGACTTTGAGCTGGAAAAGGCAGTGGGAAAGAGGGACAGACAGAAAGAAAGAATAAGGGGGGTGTAGGAAGATGAACAGTAACTGCGAGCAAATTATTAGCTCCCATATACCGGTAAGTAAAAAGTTTGCCTACAAATCTGCGTGGAGAGACAGGATTCACACTCAACCCCTAAATTTCATGTCCTGCGAACCAATCCTTTGCATATACTTTCTAATTTTACCGGCACATTATGTTGCCTCCATCAATTTTTACATTTCTATTTGAAATTGAATGAAATTATGTTTGTCAGCATGACAACCACGATAAACTCACTGCAGACTTATTTTAGTTCACTCACTCTTTTGTTCTCACTTGTCAGAGTACATGTTGTTGTATCCTTGGTAAGTTTTGGGCAGATGATTGATTCTGCTTTGAACCCAGTCTGCGCAACTGACTGAAACAGTCTTATACACAGTGACAAGTCTCAACTGTGACACAAGCAGTTGTTCTGCCAAGTAAAGTTAATTCTTTATTTAGCCATGCTAGAAGCATGATTTTGGAGATAGTCATGTCCGTTGGTGCACCACTTTGGTCAAAACTGAAATATCTCAACAATTAAAGTGCCCCTATTATGCTTTTATGGATTTCCCCCAGATTTTAGTGTGTTTTTTTGTGTGTGATAGATAATACAAAAAAACACATTTCACTCCAAATGGAGCTCTTTCTCCCACAGACAGTACTTGTTCTCAACTGCCTGAAACACCCTCATTCCTGTTTGAAAGTCCTCCATTAGTGATGTCACTGATTGAAAATGCCAGCCCAGTTTTTGTATGTGCTGCCTGAGCATGCACAGCCCACCCAGCATCTTGTTTGAATTTGGTTGACTAATCACAACAAAGTGGGCAGACTGGGCTTTTTTTAGAAGGCTGGCCGAGAGCTCAGCTACAGCAATGGACAGAAACATATGTTTTTTGAACAACAAAGCATGTAAACCTATTAGACCCCAGGAGTACAAATATGACACTGAACAGGATTATAATAGGCTAAAAAATAAATGTATTGTTAATTTTTAACCAAATGCCATTGTGAGCATGTTAGCATGCTGATGCAAGCAAATCAAAGCACCACTTTGTCTACATGCAGCCTCACAAAGATGTGTGCATTGCCGTAGGAGCTTAGTCTTGTAGAGTCTATATTTTACCTGGTGGAATAAAAAGGATTTATTGTAACCATTAAAACCATTCTCTTAGGTCACCTTAGGGTTTAGCTAGTCTCTCTCACACACACACACACACACACACACACGCACACACACACACACGCACGCAAGCACACACGCACGTGTCTTGCTTTACTGACCAACTGTGAAAGAAAGAAAGCTTGCTGTCCCTCTGAGATAGTCATACATGTTGCACAGGGCTGCACCCCATACAAAAAGAAAACACGCATTTACGCACACAGAGAGAATGTCTAAAATACACAGCCATGGCAGCCATCCAAGTACCCACATAGAGACATACAGACACACAAATACACAGGTGAACAGATGTACGATGTATCTCTCAGTTGTTCTACTAATTCAATTTCAGTGACACAAAAACAAAATCAGCAACTTTCTGTAGGATGCACGATATAAAAGCAATTAAAAAAATGACGCCTAAAAGATGCTCAC
Organism: Percina caprodes; assembly: GCA_013375575.1. Taxonomy (NCBI): domain Eukaryota; kingdom Metazoa; phylum Chordata; class Actinopteri; order Perciformes; family Percidae; genus Percina; species Percina caprodes. Next base: position 1,218,944 of record JABXJD010000021.1, on the reverse strand, counting down.
TCACGCTTTGGCTGACATACAGCATCGAGGCATGTGTTGCAGTGATCTGAGCAGTGAAAACGGAGCCATGCGAGAGCAATTAAAAAGCCTTTATTCTGATTCTTAATTATTTCAGGAGCTATATAAAATTCGGAACCTCTCATCACAGCCTCATTCAAATTAGGTTTTTAGTGACTCATCTGGCAATGAGTTGACTTCTGAAAAGATTGTAAAATCACTTTTGAAATTGATCACACAGAGGACTAAAAATTTGCTGATGTAAAGATTTACCACTTCCACAAATGGCGGACAGCGTACAATTGGTAGCCACTGTAAAGACAGATTGACAGGCTGAGTGGCAGAGAAACACAAAAGGAAGAATCGGAGCAGGAAAGCAATTATTTTTTCCTCTGGGCATTGTATGTGATGACTTTTTGCAACCCTTCCTTAAAACCCCAGGGGCCAGTATTGGTGTAACCCTGGTAACAGCACAAAACAATCCACTGCTTTCTCTCACACACACACACACACACACACACACACACACACACACACACACACACACACACACACACACACACACACACACACACACACACACACACACACACACACACACACACACACACACACACACACACACACACACACACACACACACACACACACACACACACACACACACACTCCTGGGTTTGGTGCGTCATTACAACCCTAATGTGTGTAACATCCAAATGCACAATCCCACAAAGCAACACCAACAAAAACATCATCCAAACAACATTGTTGATACATTTCTGGTCTGATACACTGCTTTGAAATGGGATAAGAGCTAATTAACCAATCAGAACCCTTTGATCTAATTAACAAAACATGACTTTGATATCAGAAGACTGCAGTCTGCTAGCACGACAATACGTGAGAAGAGCATTAATATGTATCCTTGTGTTTGACTCATTTCTTTCTGTCTCACACTCGTGGCTCAGTGAAAAAGCCTTGTGCTTTAATTGCACTGTATTGTCCAAAAATTTGGAAATTCACTGCACATAGTTTGACTTTTATATTTGAGTGTTATTTTCACAGCTTTGTCATTTCTCTCAAGCTCTGTTTGTCACTGCAGCATCTATTCTGCCTAGCCTGATGCGAGAAAAGTGAATGACTTATTTCAAGTCAGGCCCTTGACAGAGACAACAAGCAAATTATTAGAATGAGTAGTGGAGTAATAAAACGCTGACAGGTGCACCACACTGCACATTAATGTTATGATATTATTAAAGATAATCAGGAGAATATCTGTGCCGGCAAACCCAAACACTAATTACCCAGATCTTCAAATCACTTACATAAAACATTAAAAAGGTGTGCATTTACATACATATTAATAATACAATCTATTTTCAAAAGGCTCAAGTGCTTTGTTTTGCATGCTCTTGTGAATGGCCTGTTTACAATAACCTGGGATACAACAATAGGGTTGAATTAATTAGGTAGCATACTGAGTAGTGCATCTTCCCCCATCTGGGTTCTTTCACTCTAGCATTTAGAATAGGTTTATATACACTAGCACTAACATTAGGTTTGTATATCACAAAGTCTGCCACGATACAATTTCCATTTGATTGAATTCAGGGGCCTGCGACCAACACAAAACAATATATAAGCCCATTTCACACAATCAGTTACATATATACACACACACATTATATATATATACACACACATATACACACACACACACATATATATATATATATATATATATATATATATATATATATATATATATATATATATATATGCAGATACATACACATACGGCAGCAATTGTCAACTGGCAGCCCGCCAGGTGTGTGCGTTACAACACGCAGCACATGTACCTAACTGGGAACGATACAGAAAGGATTATCAACAGCCGCTGTCGCAACTAACGCTACGCTCGTTATTGTCAGTGGGGAGTAACGCAATTACAGTAATGTATTCCTTTTCTGTAACGCAGTTACATAAATAAATATAAATAGTACTAATTATATTGTGGTAATATTATACTTGTTACAATCTCAGTAATGCGAGTTACAATGCATTTTAACGCAACATTTGGTAGTGTTTTGTTTTTTTAAGAATTCACCAACACTGCAAAACATTTCTGGAGAAAAAAAAGCCATGAGTGTTATTTCCTGTTGCTGTATTTGATGGTTGAGATGAATGCAGAGACAGATAGATTTGCCAGATGGATATTATTTTCAGGAGTTGTTACGTAGTGTTGAAGCAAGGAGCTGTGCCGTCTCTGTTCCCGTAGTTAGAGCCAGAACCAGAGACGGTACGGACAACCTCTGTGTCCCAACAGGTGACAGTACGTCAGCAAGGAGAGCAGTGTGTCCGAACTGCTGACATATCAACATGTCGAGAATTAATGTTTTCCACACCATAAATACCATTGCTTTTTATCAGCCGTGGAGACTAACTATGTGCCTGTAGTGGCATGGCTTCAAAAACAACCAAAAATGCTTGTCTTTTACCTTGAACATGTACTCTTCAATATGTTGCAGTTTTACAAAAAACAAAGTGAGCAGAAGGACATGTTTTGCATCTAGTGTCTCAGATTCATCTCAAAGCTAGCAAAAGACAAGAGTACACAACAGACAACGTCCGTGTAGGCTACTTCAAAATAAAAGCACTTCCTGTAATGGTTCGCGGTAAAACTACATTACTGTTAAACAAATAAGGTTGTGTACCTTTTCATATATCAGCTGTAAATCAAGTACTGTAAATTACTAATTAATTAAGTTTTATAACTAATTACTCTCAAATGACAGTAACTTGTAATCTATAAAGTATTACATTTTGGAAGTAACGTGCCCAATGCTGGTTAAACTTAGCTGCTGGCTAAACAAACCATCCTGTCTGCTGGAGCAGTAAATCCATCGAATGTATTACAAAACCAAAACAAATACATGTGGCTACTCAATATGCACGCATGCGTGTGTAAATTCCTGCGTTTGTGCGGATGCTGTGTGTTTTCAAAGGTTAACTATCAAGTCAAATGTACCGAGAGCTTTCAAAAGGAGACTAGTCTAAGTTGCCATGGCAACAAGTTAAACACCCACAGAGAGATTCCGAGAGAAAGAACTGAAGCAGTTCAGACAGGCTGCAGTGTTTTAAACAGAAAGTATGTAATAAGAGCAAATACTTAATTTAATTTGTAAACACACTTTGGAGACGCCCCACATCTCATCAGTCTTCACTGAAGATGTGGTGTTCTACTATGTTAAGTGAAAAATTATAAGCTCATTTCCCCTCTTTCCTTAACATCGCCACCGAGGACCTTATTCATTCATTCGGAACTATAGGCCTCTCGATACATCATCTATGTGGAGGAAGTATTTACAAGAAATCAAGTAATTATCATCTTGGAAACTAATAAACTAAAATAAAATATAGGCGCTTCTAAGTACCAATGATGGCTATGTACTTTATACTTAGAAGAACTATGTAGCCACCTAATTAGCTCGGTAGAGGACAATATTATGCATCCCCAGAGATGAAAAACATCAGAAAAGGAAGTGACATTTAAAAAAGAAAAAAAGAAAGAAAAATACTCACTTAAGTGATACAGTCCTTAAAGTATAGATAGGTTCTGGAATGTTGCATCAAACTCATGGTGAGAAATATAAAATTTATGTGAAGCTTAAATTATTTGGAACAGTTTGCTCATGTATTTGTGTGCAGCTACTTGGGTTTACTGGATAGCCCTTTACTTTAATGGGGCTACCAGAGAAAATAAATCCATGAAATACGATGATGGATGATTATTTTTGTTTTGACCTTCCGACGTCAAGTAATGTCTGATATTAAGACAGTTTCAATCCAGTCACATCTCAAATCAGTTCAGGTCTTATATCTCCCTCATTCTTTTGTTCTCTCCAGCATGAAAAAATTAGATGTTGCAAAATATACATAATGGGAGAAAGGGAAATGAAGACAGAAACTGGGAAGGTTATGTCATAATTACTATCAATCTGTGTATTCTTTCCTGCAAATGTGAGCACTCTACGTGCATGTGTTTACACAATTATATATAGCCTTACAGTCCCTGATTTTAGTCTCTAACCTTATTACACATATGCACTGAATGTACCCTTCAACACTATTTAAGGGAACATGAGGTTCTCTGTACTATTGTATTTTAAATAGTAAAAGAAAAATAGCGATTATTACTATTTTACAAAGCCGTCTGCGTTCAACACAATTTCAGTAAGAAGCAGTATATATATATATATTATTAGTAAAATTATATATTATATATTATTAGTAACTATATATATATATATATATATATATATATATATATATATATAGTATATATTAGTAACTAATATACTACTAATTAGTAGTATATTAGTATATATTAGTAAATGAACTTCATAACAAGCACTGTTCTCATCTACGCTTCAGTTTGAACACAAAAAAAAGTCAATTCTGTCATTTTGTTTTCTACATCCATAAAACGGAGGAAGAATAATTTGATCATGAAAGTTGAAAGGTCCAGACTTTATTACTGGATCCAGAGCAGGATTTACAAAATCTCCTAACTTGCTCCTCTGAGATACAGCATGCTCTCAGAGATTTAAGCAGCTTAACAGTTGTTAAAAGATTGATGTCAATATTTAGCAGTATATTACTTGAGGTTAAGAAAGTAAGGCTCATTTTAAATTTTTTTTAAAGGCTTGCTCCAGCAAGTGTGGTCAGTGAGTCTAATTCACACTGTGTTCCCTGGTTTCCTTTTCATCAAGTCAGAGTAGTCTAGTTGCATGTTTCATACAATGACTGGCGAATACACTCGAATTACACTCAAATTACTCGATTTACGAATGTAAGGTTGAGGTTGAGTAAATATCAAAAGTTCCAACTATATCCACTATGTATAAACAATATCTACATACATGGCATTTGATTGGAGGCTAGTCTCACTTTGTCCCACAGCAACATTAAAATAGTTTAGATTTGTGTACATTGTTTCTGTTAATAATGTATTAAGTGTCCATTTCATTATAATAATCAGATGTATCATAAATAATGGAACATGCACACGTATTTTAAGGTCCGGGTGAAAGGGGGGTGGAGGTGGGATCACATTTGAGCATTTTAAAAAGGACTTACTTGAAAGTAACGCAATAGTTACTTTCTGAAGTAATTAGTTACTTTTATACTTTGTAACTGAGTAAATAATTTAGTTAGTTTTTGGAAGAAGTAACTAGTAACTCTAACTAATTACCTTTTAAAAGTAACTTGCCCAACACTGGCCTTAACAATTTACAAATGCCAGACAAATATGAGTGGGTGGGTCAGTTAATTGTGGAATGCGGTTGTCAGGCACAATCAGAGAAATAGGACACACATTTGGCATCTTTAAAGCCAATACATACAGAGGGATATCAACTTTGCCACAAGCTAGATTGGTAATGCTTCAAAGCAGTTTTTGTGTGTACTGTAATCCTAATCACTCCTTACTCCACTAAAGCCCTGGGGAGGATGTAGAGAGCCATTTGCTACCTCAATGACAAATTGGTAGCGAGACTGCCTAAACACCTGGCGGGTTTACGATTCCACTCATATCCCATCCTAATCAGTGCAGGTGAGCCAGCCAAAAAATACAAGTCTATTGCAGCAGCAAGGACATGATCCCTCACCAGCTTCCCACTACCAAAAGCACTGCCAATTCAGTTCACTGGAATGCATAACCAAGCAGGAGGTACAAGCTCACATTGTAGGGTGGTTATTAAGCAAATGCTTGTATTTTTCCTGTCTATCACACATGTATGGTGTTTAACATTTAATAGGGAAATTAGTAGGGGTGGCATGTTTACCGGGTCAAGGGGCTGACTCAAGGGCAGAAGAAATGCAGGGGAGTAAATTGTGTTGATAGAGTATTAGACAGACAAAAAAAGGCTAGGGAAATTAAAAATACAAACTTGATACAGTTTATCTAAGGTAAACACACCAGGCAATCAAGACGCAGCATTTTGAAATGTTTCCTCTGTTGCTCTCTTTTATAGTGTGGATTCCTTAAAATTATGAATTTCTCACTTGTGCCCCCATCCTTCCCTTTTCTTTATTTTTCCCCCTTTACCTTTCCGAAAACCGTTACTTTACAATCTCTTCCCCTATTCTCCCTCAAGGCATGTCCTTTGGGTGAACTTTGGTACTGATTACAGACACAAAGCACATTTGGAAATACATTCAGACACAGACCCATTTTAGTTACTTCTGTTTGCCAGGGGCTGTTTGCAATATGTGTGCGAATATTAGCCACCTGCACAATCATGCAAAGGCACCCTTTAGCTTGGGTATATAGTACAAATCGGAAGGCAAGACCTACCTGTATAGTGAAAATGTCTGTTTAAATGAAAAACATTACGTCTGCTTTAATACTTAAACACTTTTTTTTCCCCAAAGTTTACCAATGGTGATGGACTTGTTAGACCGTGCAAACACAGTCTCCCTCTTTCATTCCTTCAACCAGCTTCTTGAAAAGGTCGGCGTAGCAATGTGTGCACATATCCAAAAACCAGATATCCAAGTCATTAGCTATGTTTCCATCCACACTTATTATAGCTTGATATGTCGCTATCAGCTGGCACATAAGCACTATTACAAAATTGATCATTTGTTGGTAGACAACCTGATCCATTTTGTCTAGAAAAACTTTGTTCGCAAAAGTTTGCTTGAATGTTGTGCGATTCAGTGCAAAAATAAAATGGAAAGACCTTAAAATGTCTAAAATCAATTTCATATGCCAATTTGATTGGAAAAAAAGCATATGACATCATTATGCACAGGTTTTTATTTGCTTTAAAGCCTTTGGATGGAAACACACTTTCACCAGCTTTATTTGCATGAGTTTTTTTTTACTGAACTTCAGATAATTCGATTGACAAGTGGATGGAAACTTAGCTAGTTATGTTTAATGTAGCTGTTGTTTTCCTTCTTATTGGGTCTGATGCCTTGCAAACTGTTGGCTGGTTGATTTGTGTACAACACCGCAAAGAGCTGACAATAAGCCGTAACAGGCAAGATGCCAAAAACTGCAGTAAAAACACAGATTGAGATGCATATTCCGAATACCCTGTATATATGTCCAAAGAATGCCTGTAAAACCCGAATAATACCAGAATATTCCAGGTCTTAATAAAAAAATGCTATACTTGGAAAAAGGCCTTATTCAGAATATCCAACCAGAATATGCAGTTTACATGACCTGTATCAAATTTGGAACATTGTCATATTCGGAATAATAGTGTGCATGTAACGTGCTCACTGTGTGTGACAACATGCTGATTATACAACAACATCTGAGTTGAATGAATCCCCGGTTTGATAGATTTAAAGCCAGTACCTTCTTGCTATGGAGCAACAACACTTACCCTTGAGCCACCATGTGGATTTTAGTTTTTTAAACATCTGGTTGGAGTGGACCAATGATAACATGTATGCAGTTTCCCTTATATGAATTTCAGTACAGTACCCTCAATGCTCACTGTAAAAACAGAGGCTTTATTCCCTACTTAACTTTAACCTGTTCCACAAACCTGAGTATAGCATTCTTTTAGACTGATGGTTTCCATTTTACCTGTAATTGTGTTCACCCGACTGAATTACACAGGAGATGCTAAATGCCTGGTACTAAATGGTCTGTGTGGCTCAGAGACATTTTTCTTTTCATTAATTTTTTTTTTTTTTTTTTTAAATCACACACATACTATATTCTGGTCCTTTTTTCTTATCTATACAGCTCCCAGTTGTCTGTTTTTAGCAATTAATGTGTCATTAATAGTCCACCTCACACTACAAAATGGATGATGTCAGAAAACCTTTCAATGTAGAGATGCTTACACATCTTGCTTACACAACTAGCGTTGGATTACACATTTCTTCAGACAAATGGCATTCCACCTCTCTTCTAATGAACCTACTTTCCACCATTTTGTCCGTTCTCCAGTCTTAAAATATTTTAATGACTCAAGTGCAATTAGGAACTTGTTCTTAATATTTTTGATACAGAATGTGAATGATTGATGTAGTTTAAAAAGGAAGGGTTTGCCGGCTGTGGCACAGCAGACACATCTGACCACAATGAACACATCCTTCACCCATGTCTCCTCAAAAGCTTCCTCACACTTTCATCTGCTGCATCTCCACTATTCTCTCCTCACCTTTTTTCCATCCTCTTATCCCCTGCTTGTTTCTCTTCATTAACAGTAAATTACTTTGTTTTTTGACATGACATTTTCTCTCCACTCTATCCGATCCTTCGCTCTGACACATGGAACCTCAACTTTGACATACGACATGTGAAAGGTCTGACATATGAAACCTTGCGCCCCTCGCTACCTTATCTTACATGCCTTCTCCCTGCATGTCTCTCTTCTTTTACCCAACTCTGCACCGCAACTTTCAATTAAACATCTACCACTGACGTGTATGTAATGTCATCTCTCTTCTCATCACATCTTTTAATGAGCTTTCCCCACTCTTCCCTCTCTGCTTTCTCCACTCCTCTCAACTCATTGACTGTCTTCCCAAATCTCTATTTTCTCTCTCCTTATATGACCAGTCTAATCTGCTTGTATGGCGCAGGTGTTGAAAATCCTTGTTTGCTCTTAATATTGTAATCCCATCCATCCCCTCTTTCTTTGAAACCTGTGAAGCTACCTCATTCTTGTGTCCTCTCTTGCTCCCTTTTCCTCATTCAAATCTTTTCCGTTTACCTTTTTCCAGCCATTAAATCACTACAGCTTTACCAATTATTGAACACCAGACTAGATCACAATGGCATTGGGCAAGTTTGAGATTATGTCAGCAGGTAACAAATTAGTTAAACATGAAGAGCCCATTGTGGCATGTAAAGCAATGCTACCATCAGTAAGTGTGTCTAGGAAGGAAACAACTATTACTTGCAACAGTACTTTTTTCTTTAGGTACAGTTTTAAATTAATAAATAATAAAAAATTGATATTATTTAAGTTAAGATCTTAGTTTTTTTCCACTACCACAGTTGGTAAAGTCTGCAAAAAAAAAGGAAAACTATACTGCAACGATGGTCTTACTTGCTACTTAATTCTACAAATTATGTAAAATGTAAAAGTATCTATACAATCACATTATTAATATATACACTTCTGAAGGAATTAATATCCAAATAACATGGTTGTATAAGGTCACAATCCTAGAAACATCCTTTGGGTCGTCTCCACTGTCCTTATTTTTGCTTTAGCGGGTGTCACCGTAAAATGCCTGGATTATTTTCTGGAGTATTAGTGACATCATCTATTCTAAAAAAGGATACCTCTTCCCTGAATTTCTCCACCCTTTTCCTGTTTGTTTGTTCTCCCCCTCCTCCGTGTCTGTACTCTTCTCCTCTGCTCCTCCTCTAACTCCATCTGGCTTTTCTGTCCTCGGCACTCCTTCTCATCATCCTCTCCCTTCTTATCTGCTCTATTCCTCTGGTTACCTCCTCCCTTCAGAGGATTTTTTCCACACTTGTTCTTTCTGGTCATCTTCCGTCTTGTCTCATGTTTCCCAGTTGTCTCCTCTACCTCTCACTTTCTCTTGGCTCTGCAGCACTTCTTATCTCGCTTCCCTGACTTCTCACCTTTTCTTTCCTAGTCTCTGCTCTCATGCCTTCGCTTCCCCCCTTTCTCTTGAAATCTCCACTCATATTTGCTTTCCCTCTCGGCTTTCCTTCTACTCATTTCAACCCCTGCTGCTAGATCCCTCTCTGTCTCAAAGTATTAGAGCCATTGTTCCCACATCAATTAACATTGCAAATCTCTTTTTGTGTTCCCTGTAGCCTGGATTCAGCCACATGAATGATTTGTCTTCGTCACTGCTCCTTGCTTCTTAACCATGTATTTTCTAATTCATTTTACTGGCATAGCTTCTCAATTCTTCGACTACTCTCTTCTAATTATTTCCTCAAAGAGATTTCAGCATGTCATCTCTCTTTTGTAGAGAGAGTGCATGTCCAAACCTTCCTCTATCTGAACGGGTTTCCAAAAAAAAAAAAAAAGAGGGGGCTCTATGCATTTAATGAGCGCCTGAGTCACAGCTCAATTATGATATAGAAGGAGCTTCATCAGAACACTGGCAATAATAATATTGCTGCAATATGCAGATCATATGCCATCCAATCTTCTGTTGAATTTAATAGAATTGTAAATTGACATATTGGTTATGAAGAGTATGAAGAGAGTGCTATGCTTCAATCAAGATACTATCACGCACACACACACACACACACACACACACACACACACACACACACACACACACACACACACACACACACAGTAAATCTAACTACCCACATACAGGTTTATGTGCATGCGTTCATGTGTGCATGCTAGCACTCACACATGCAAAGATTATATGTGCTTAGTGACCCGGGGGTGAACTGAAGCTGATTGTAGTCATCTGTCTGTTAACTAGATTTTCTGTAGGAGAATGACACAGTGATTAATGAAAGTGGGAAAGACTGACACTTTGAGGAAAAATGGAGGATGGGAGGCATGAAGAGGAAACCACAGACAAAGAATGTGAAACAGAAACAGACTGGGTGAACGACACAAAAATAATCAGAGGGGAGCCGGAGAGAAAGAAAGATGCAATCATGATGAGAGAAGGTAAAAAGAAAAAGAGATGATCATCCCACTTTTCTCTCACAGACTTAGACGCTGATTGGTTGAACGACCTCTGGGCCAACCCTCTCTCTGCGTTATTAGCAACAGGATGACTAATGAGAAAAATAGATTCCAATGAGGGCCAAAAGAGTTTAGACAAGCAGATAGTGTTGCTTTACCCTTATGGCTGACTCAGGGCGTCATTTTTTTCAACTTGCAGGTCAGAACCCAAAATGGGTTGGACTCTGTTATCTTGAGATAACAGAGGTGCTAATATTCTTTAATGAGCCTTGGTCCCAGGGTGACAGAATAGATGTACTAATATTGGGCTCCCATGCGACAGGAGTACTAGTATGTTGTAATGAGCCTGGCTCCGAGGGTAAGACACTACATTTGCTCAGTTTCAGTCCCCAAATGACATGAGTGCTAATATGTTTTAATGAGCGTGGAGACAACATTAACACGTTAGAATTTCAACTTAAGAGGAATTGTGGTATCAGCTAATGAGCCTATAGGTCCCAAGGTGACAGACTGCTCAGTTTGGGTCCCCTCATGTTTTGTTTAAACAAGTCTGGCTCCCAGGTTTTATGCTCTTACATTCGGAGTGTTTCACTGCTTTAATAAAGAGTGATTTGTGAATAATGAAAGAAAACAGACTCAGAATAAATTCACCAGTATGCCTCTGAAAATAAAGTTAATGTAAGAGTGAAGTGTTACAGAAAAAGAAACATAAGATCTTGTGTAAGATGAGTTTTCTTCTTTTAGAAGAATAAGTAATGTGGTGTATGAGTAGATGCGAGAGTGATGAAAGGTAAATGGGGAGCTGCTCTGCTTTTCTTACAGAACTGATAGGGTAATTTCAACAGTAAAAGGTACAGAGAGTGCACACTGGATATAGTTTTAATTTTGTTAAGGAGGACTATCTCAATCTAATTTCATATATAGTATCCACACTGTGTGGAACCATTTTTTTCTTAAGAGAAATGGGATGATATTCATATTAAGATACGTCCTTAGTGGGCTGCCAACGATAATAAATACGAACACATCAAAAAAAATCTTTTTACACACAGGATTGCTATGACATTGTTCAGCCATTGTTGTGTTTAAACACAGTCACTATCTACGCAATACCTATTTGTCTGCACTGTGATACAAATTTATCATGGTCCTTAATATGCACAAATGTAATACTTTCTATATCAACAACATCTACACATGTCTCCTTACCATAGAGAACAATAACTTCTTCAGCTTTTGCTAATCAATTGGTGCTACAGCCAAATTATCTAACAGCACACGAGACAGCCACTTAATAGAATTTGAAAGAGCAGTATTTATATTCACACAACCTTATTTTTTGGCACATTTTCAGTCAGGTATTTTTTGCTTAAAAATCATTACTTAAATGTTATTAGATGGAGTTTGAATGGTAAGCAGTTTGCTGAAATTATAATAAATGATGAAATAGTTGATGAAAATTTTCAAATAATCCATTCTATTTCAAAAAATAAAAGGTAGTCCAAAATCTCATTCATTCTCAATTTGACTAAATCTCACTGACACTTATTTTATAATACTAAAGAGAGGGTGAGGACTCATGTTTAACATGCATTTATAACATGAGATAGGACATTTTTTCACTGATGCATGTTAATAGAGTGCGACTCCATATAAGTCACAGTAAGACAACCACACAGCCTGAAGGCAAACTGCAGGTCTGCCAATACGCACTGCACTTCTTCAGTCAAACAAAAACAAAAAAAAACAGTTTATAGTTAATGGTTGTTTGGACTCATTAGCCCATGTATTAGCATTTACATTATCTGTATTCATCTATGCAAAATAATTTACAATAATTCTAAACAAGTTTCCTCTTAAGTTTCTTGTTTTCCATGCATATTCCTTTGATGTGAGCATTTTAGCCAACTGTTTGTTTTCCATTCCCATGATTTAAATTAAGTTCAAGTAGGGCCACACACAGTTGCCACAGTGACACACAAACAACACACTGGCTAAATGATAGCAATGCAAACATCAGATGCTGTGGAGACTTCATCACCAACTCTAATTAAGATGGGAAAAAGTGGCGATAGCAAGATACAGATTTTATGCTATTAGCACCAGGATTTATGCTTTTCTATCTATCTATCTATCTATCTATCTATCTATCTATCTATCTATCTATCTATCTATCTATCTATCTATCTATACAGTCTTTAACATACAGCTAGCAGTTGCTTTTCGTTGGTTTTGAACGAGCTGGCTAGCATACTTGGATGAAGATGATCATCTGAAAGGAGTTGTTTGTGTTACCTCAAAACTGCAGTGGGTATCAACAGTCAGAAGTGAGACATTTAATTTCTCTGTCAGTTCTGTGGACAGAACAGTTTTGATACGGTAATAAGCACAGAGGAAATTATTGTACCATCAAAAATATCATCAAAAATCATTCCGTGGACAATATTCTGCACAAATACAGTGGTGCTCAAGTCTAAAGTGATCCAACTGTTTTCATTGTTGTTTACTAAAGTTACAACTTACTCACAATTTACAATTTTGTATACATTTTGAAAAACAAACTTATAGCAGTTCAGGATGGAATTATTCTAGACCATCTATGCTCCAATATGCAGCTGATTTTGAAAAAAGTGTTTACAGAGGCAGTACAACCCACACTATAGAGAGATGTTTACATATCCGGTAATTTTCATCCAATTCAAGGCTACACTAGCCTAGCACCACATAAGAGGTCAATGCAAAAGGCCAGCAAGCTTGAGGTCAAATATAGTAGTGGTGTTGTGCCTTTTCAGGAACTGATGACTGACTCAGGATGAACTACACACTGACCAAAGGAAAGTACCAGTCTATTCTTCAGAGGCATGCCATCCCTTCAGACTTTAAATGCTATGGAAAAGGATTCATTTTGCAGCACGACAATGGCCCTAAACATGCAGTGACACAGTGCCTGGTCTGTTTGAAGTCCAGGGAAGAGCAAAGAGTTCTGACATGCATTACTTTCCCTCCACACTCACCAGACGTCAGCCTCACCCAACATCTTTGGGAATATTTGAAAAAGGCAAAAGGTGAAAGCTACTGTAACATCACACAGCTCTCACTGAGATGTGGTGAGAAAGACTGCTTGAATAATATAAACTCACATATTCTTATAAAAAAAAAAACATATAGAATTCATGACAGGAACTGTGAGTAGGCATACAGTGGAGTCAAGCATTGAGATTATTTGACTTCAAAGGTACACTGAAAAAGTACGTAGCTACTAAGAATCTATGTAACCTTATATGAGAAATGTCTGCATAAAAAAATTCCAAAGGAATTCCAAAACAATAACTTTTCGGCTTTAGAGTCAAATTATCTCTTTACACATTACTCTCAGACAAACTCAGGTCCCACTATACAGAAAGCTGAGTTTGTTCTAAACATGTTGATATAAAACACATTATATGGACATGCCCTTAAAAAGGAAAATTCAAGAAGTTCAGTAAAAAATAATAAAAAATGTCCTTAGACTTCAGAGGGTTACAATGCAAAAACAACATACTTCATAATGTCATTTCCAAGGAAAGCAGTTAAGAAAAAATGGTAACTTTGACACTGCCATGAATGGACCGTCTCCATATTAAAAGCCCGGCTTCCTCTGCTTCCTGCATGTATCTTTATGCACCCTTTTTTTCCGTGCAGAGCGAGATTAAAACAGAATCTAGAGTCATTTGTGAATCAACATTCAAGTCCATTCTCAGTTGTCCTCATAACGATACACCACTCAACACCTTACTGTCTTGTTTTTAATGAGACACAGGCACCAGTTTGGAGACTCTCAACATGGAAAATACCTGATGTGTGTTTTAACCTGCAGAGACAAATTAGACGTCTGCAACAAAGTATGTCTCAGGAAGACTCGCATTAAAAACATCCAGACAGTATGATATAATTCCTACGCCGATATCTTGGCTTGTTTGCTTTCCATCAAGGTTTCTATACAACCAATATATTCACAAACTCACTTCCACACACATAAATGCAGAAAAGAATAACAATAGGTCATTGGGACTGATTCACCTAGCATCTCCCATGTGGCATGCTTGTCAGCGGTGCATGGTACCATGTTCCATGTAAATAACTCATGCATACGCACAACAGGACCACACATAAACCAGCCTATTCCACTTGACTTGTAAAGGTTACTGTGCATCTCATAATGTTACATATTTGGGGCGCATGTTTAAACATATGTCACTCTGAAGTGTTGACAAGTTGTACATTTTCATATTTTAGTCATACCGTAGTCCCCTGTGGAATAATGGTTTAAAGTTGCTGCAGGTTCCAGTTCCATAAAAGGTGAACATTTTCTTTTTATCCCCCGTTGTTTATCACTGTCTGTTAAATAAATATATTTTTGCTTTGGACTTCTGATCGGACAAAACAAGTTATTGAAAGAGGTTACTTTGGCTTATGCCCTTTTTACCCTTTTTCAATTGTTTCTGATATAGTGTAAATAATCAGTCAAAATAATCTATAGAGCAGAAGAAAAACAAGGGGATACTGCATAATCAAAATTATCATTACATGCAGCCTTGAGACAGACGAAGCTGAAGGTTTGTGTGCATGCAAAATGAATCACATTTACAGTGAGGAAAATAAGTATTGTACTGAAATTGTCATCGTAGGTGCATGTCCACTGTGAGAGACATCATTTAAAAAAAAAAAAAATCCAGAAATCACAATGTAAGATTTTTTAACTATTTATTTGTATGATACAGCTGCAAATAAGTATTTGAACACCTGAGAAAATCAATGTTAATATTTGGTACAGTAGCCTTTGTTTGCAATTCCAGAGGTCAAATGTTTCCTGTAGTTTTTCACCAGGTTTGCACACACTGCAGAAGGGATTTCGGCCCACTCTGCCACACAGATCTTCTCTAGAACAGTCAGGTTTCTGGGCTGTTGCTGAGAAACAGTTTGAGCTCCCTCCAAAGATTCTCTATTGGGTTTACTGGCTAGGCCACACCAGAACCTTGATATGCTTCTTACAGAGCTCCTCCTTGACTATCCTGGCTGTGTGCTTCGGGTCATTGTCATGTTGGAAGACCCAGCCTTGACCCATCTTCAATGCTCTAACTGAGGGAAGGAGGTTGTTCCCCAAAATCTCGCAATACATGGCTCCGGTCCTCCTCTCCTTAATACAGTGCCCTGTCCCATGTGCAGAAAAACACCCCCAAAGCATGAAGCTACCACCCCCATGCTTCACAGTAGGGATGGTGTTCTTGGGATGGTACTCATCATTCTTCCTCCTCCAAACACGGTTAGTGGAATTATGAACAAAAAGTTCTATTTTGGTCTCATTTGACCACATGACTTTCTCCCATGACTCCTCTGGATCATCCAAATGTCATTGGCAAACTTAAGACGGGCCTTGATGTGTGCTGGTTTAAGCAGGGGAACCTTCTGTGCCATGCATGATTTCAAACCATGACATCTTAGTGTATTACCAACAGTAACCTTGGAAACGGTGGTCCCAGCTCTTTTCAGGTCATTGACCAGCTCCTCCAGTGTAGTTCTGGGCTGATTTCTCACCTTTCTTAGGATCATTGAGACCCCCGAGGTGAGATCTGGCATGGAGCCCCAGTCCGAGGGAGATTGACAGTCATGTTTAGCTTCTTCCATTTTCTAATGATTGCTCCAACAGTGGACCTTTTTCACCAAGCTGCTTGGCCATTTCCCCATAGCCCTTTCCAGCCTTGTGGAGGTCTACAATGTTGTCTCTAGTGTCTTTGGACAGCTCTTTGGTCTTGGCCATGTTAGTAGGTGGACAGGTGTCTTTATGCAGCTAACAACCTCAAACAGGTGCATCTAATTTAGGATAATAAATGGAGTGGAGGTGGACATTTTGAAGGCAGACTAACAGGTCTTTGAGGGTCAGAATTCTAGCTGATAGACAGGTGTTCAAATACTTATTTTTAGCTGTATCATACAAATAAATAGTTAAAAAATTGTGATTTCTGGATTTTTTGTTTTTAAATTATGTCTCTCACTGTGGACATGCACCTACGATGACAATTTCAGACCCCTCCATGATTTCTAAGTGGGAGAACTTGCAAAATAGCAGGGTGTTCAAATACTTATTTTCCTCACTGTACAACTAGAAAATGCCAGGAATGCCCACACATGTACAGACACAGACACACACACACACACACACAATGCTTGTTACACACACACGCACACAGGGACACACACTGTGCTTGTTACACACACAGGGACACACACTGTGCTTGTTACACACACAGGGACACACACTGTGCTTGTTACACACGCACGGACACACACTATGCTTGTTACACACACACACACACACACACACACACAGCTCAAATTTCGTTTTTCACGCCGTTTTAAAATGACTCGTGGAGACAACAGCAAAGCAATTGACAGAGACTGGAATGGTTGCTAATGGATATGAATCAGTAACCATGTTTGTAAAAGGATACGAGACATCAATAAAATAACTTTCTCGTGGGCACCAGCAGGTCGTTGTGAACGAATTGATATAAAATTTATGTGGATAAACTTAAAAATGTGGGCATATTAGTGACTTAAAAAAGTGCTTTTGCTTTGCTTTATGTTTCTACGTTAAAGTATGGCGATTCAGCATGGCCCCAAAGAGGTGCCGTTTTCAGCGATGTTAAGCGATTTTTTGCCGATTTCGTGAAAACCGTGCGACAAATCTCGTTGAAAAGTCATAGCACACCATTCCCTATCATTACACACGTTTCGATATATTTTGTGTGCGCGTGTTGGCAACGCTCTGCGACTAGACTAGAAAAAAATCTGGCGGAATAGGTATGGGCAACAATAGTCATTGCGCTGATTGCTGCTATTGCAGCACATTGACACACGCTGAATTAACAAGGCTGTATGTTTGTGTGCGTGCATATGTTTCCATGTGAATCATCTGTGTGAACTGTGATTTCTTTATGAGACCCAATCTATAATTGATGTCCAAGAATGATTCCTGAGGCACAATTTTTTTTAAGCTACCAGATGACCGCAGACTTTGATCTAATATTAAAAGAACTTTATGATTATCTTCAGTTGGAAAGGTTCCAGATGCATTAGTCAGGGCTGTGGGATCAGCTCGCTGTCACTTGAAACAACTTAGAATGTAAATAGGAACTTGATGAGGTGGTACAAACTGTGTTGTCTTGCATGTATGTTATTTCCAGTGATTTACATTATTCACTCACGTTTGCTTTGTGTTAAAATTTGAATTTTTCCTGCATGCTTTTCCTGCTGATATTTCATCTCATAAACTGTGATTGACTTGAGTTATGACACTGTTGTCAATAGTATTGATCAACATTAAAAATAGATGGTGATAGTGTCAACATCATGTAATTAAAATGAATACATATAATGTCGATGACATAGTATTCTATGAGCTACATTTCTGTTGGTATAAATAACTATTACATGTTTGTGTGCATTGCAAAAAAAAAAAAAAGCCAGTGTGAAAAGAAATGACAAAATACAACAAAGTCAGCATGAGGCTGCTCTCCCGCAGTCCTGAATTGGACCTGTAACAATATTGTTTAACACATTACCAAGAAAATATGGCCTATTTTGTATCAAATTCATGTCAATAGTATACCAGCATCTGCTACTATATCCAGCTAAAAGATGCAGCTTTCATAGGTAAATGGTAACAAGGTCTGTTGCATTTATTTTACTTGAATTCAGAACAAATCCAATCATCTTCAGTTTAAACACAGGCCATAATACTGCACTCAGGCACTGATTCCACTTACAATTTTTCAAAACATGTGTACATTCTGGCAGATGCATACTCACACACAGGCCCACAAATGTACACATTCACACAAACAACCCACTGGACCCAATCAGTCCTCGTCAGCCTTCATTCCGCGCTACACAAAATAAATAGCGAGCCCTACAGACAGACAGACACACTTTCCCTATCACCACAGCAGAAAGATTGTCTATGGATATGTTGTACACAAACATCCTTGATACATGTTTATTAAACAACAAAGAGTAGACAAAGAGGTAGTGAAGTTATTTAGTGAGCAATAGAGAGAGGGCTGGAGAGGGAAACCGAGAGACAGAGAAAGGGAGAAATGGAGAAGAGGAGATGATTATGAGGTTGTATTGACAAATGGATATTGAGGGAATCATTCAGTAAATGACAGAAAGATAGCTTCATATTTACCAAATGTTTGTATAATAGATATACTGAATTTATTCAACAAATGGTTTGGAGATGCAGAGCGAAGGAGCAGACTGATGGGATAAAGACACAGAGAGGAAAAGAGGAGGAGGCCAAGACAGAGCAATTTAACAAATGGTCAATGAGACACACAAAAGATATTGTGGCTGCCTTGTCAAAATCAAGGGGGAAGGGAGAGAAGGGGAGGAAACAAGAGTAGGAGAGAGGGGAGGAGATGTGGTGAGAGGAGACAATGATGCAAGGGCATCATGATGGCTGTCACTTATTGCAAATAACTATAGCCTTAATCACACCACACACTTAAAAGACCTTTGTCTTTTAAGTGTGATTTTGTGTGTGTGATTTTGTGTGTATAACATTATTAGCTACCAATTATTTGCAGTGACATTATATTAGTATCAAGAATAATATATACAGTGGTGAGAACAAGTATTATGTGTATGGTGTGCAGTTGTAGATGGAGAGGGAGTAAAGGAGAGGGCGGCACACACACACGCACGCACGCATCCCTGTGGTACGCCGGTGTTCAGGGTGATTGTTGAGGAGGTGTGATTATCGAACCTAACAGACTGAGGTCTGTTGGTTAGGAAGTCCAGAATCCAGTTGCAGTGCCCAGTTCACTGAGTGTGGAGGGAATGATGGTGTTGAATGCTGAACTAAAGTCAATGAACAGCAGTCTCACATAGGTGTTGCTATTGTCAAGTTGTGAGAGGGCAGAGTGAAGTGCCATAGATTTGCATCCTCTGTCCTCCTGGTGTGACAAATTTGAAGGGGTCCAGTGAAGGTGGTAAGCAGGAGATGTGCCAGAACCAGTATCTCGAAGCACTTCATAATGATGGGGATGAGTGGAAAAGGACATAAGTCGTTACGGCTTTGGTGTTTTGGCACCGGCACGATGGAGGTGGTTTTAAAGCAAGTGGGGGCAGCTGCCTGGGCTAGTGACAGAGAGATAGATATCTATATATCTACATATATCTCTATATATCTATGGGATTTTTAAAATAAATAAAAAAATAAAATAAAACATGGCACAAATCTTTTGATTTATTTTTCTGCTCCTACTAGGTGAGCCATCTCTGTGCGTAGAGTTTTTCCTGCCTGCCTTTATGACATTTAATGCTAAACAGCCAATCACCAACATTATTAGATCTTGGTAAAACATGCTGCATTCTGATGTTGACGCATTGCATTTCCTGCTACACAATTTTGAAAAGGAAACATGGCACTTATTGCATACACACATGCATGCATACATACACCCACGATACCTTGCTGTTACTAAGTAGAAGCCAGATCCGTAATTATGTTTCCTCCCTGTCTGTCTGATTACCAAAATAACAATTTCAAGATGGAAGTGGTATGCAAATAATGCAGTGTGTATCTTTGAGTATTTCTGTATTTGTATTTCTGTGTGCGAGAAAGAGATAATCAGTTGCCAACTGAGCTGTGAAAGTGATTGCCGTGGAGCAGTGTAAGAGAGGGAACAATCAAAGAAACAGTACTTATCACACTCAAACATCCACACGTACACAACACACAGTAGGACGCAACTAATACAGCAGTTTGGGATCTAAGATTGTAATTTGGGAAGTAATTATGTTTTGCTACTTTTTCGGTTTTCACATGACTATCCAATGTACTTTTACCTCTTAACAAAATATCAACAACGTGATTGCACGTAGGAGAAGTAGATCATGATTCATCAGCAGCAGCAAATCTATTCTTCATGTGATATGTTTTGAAGGTGTACTTTTCATTCTTGTCAAAAGACAGCTGTGTCTTTGAGTGTGCTTTTTAAATTTTTCCCAATGTCAATATTTCTCATTTCCCATGTACACACATGTGCAGCTGAATTATACCAATGTGATTGATTCCTATTTTTTTAAAAAAGAACATGCAAACATGCTAAGCACACAGCTCTGACTTCTAAAGACCCACCACTTTGATTTTCGTTCCTGCTGTCTTTGAAATGCAAGTACAGTTCAGTTTGACAGTTGAATACCTGGTTTGCAGTACTTTTAAACTACAGGTTTGGATATAATGTGAATCAAATACAGCTGCCATGTGGCAAATTGTGGCACAATTTAGTCTTGTGACTTTTGTATACATTCTAATTAATTTATAATCCCCCTCTGTCTGCCATTCACCCTTCTGTCTTTGTTCATAACAGCCTCTTCTCTGTCTTATATATTCTGTTTTTCTCCCTCAATCCTCTACTTGGTTTCATAATTTCCTTTGCTTCTACTCTTTGCTCTGATTCTGTCTCTTGGAGTGTGCCCTCTTGTTTCCTACCTTTAACACACGGAGATCTTACTTGACCCATGCATAATTGCACATCTGTGTGTGGCGCTGCTGTCTGTGTCACTATGTATCATTATGTGTCACTCTGTGTGTTTCGGAATGTCTAAGGTGGGTGTCTTTGTGTGAGTTTTATGTTTTTCTCTTGCTCACGCTTGTGTTTTTTTCACTCAAAACCTCCCCAGGGAGCTGCAATGTCATAGGTCCCACCCTTAACACCTCTCTTCTGTTCTGTGTTCCTCTCCTCGTTAAACACTGGTTTAAAGGTCCTCAATTTAGAGGAGATAACGAGCACAGGTCAATTAAGAGAGGAGATAACAAGGCAAAGTGTAATAGGGGGACCACACCTGGGGGCTGCTTCACACATTAATGAGACAATGTGAGAGACAAAGGATGAGAGAGAAAGGGGATGACATTTTAGTCACAGATATAAACCTATTACCATACTGTACAGTAGCAGTGTATGAAAAGACGTTAAAGCCATCTATCTAGTCAGTGTTGACCAGTGCCTACCAAACTTCAGTGAGGAAAATGTGTTTTGTTAAATGAATAAATTAATATTTGGTGTCTAGGCTCTAAACTCTTTACACTCACAAAGACACACAAGCAGCAGAACAGAGGAATGTTGACTCAGAGTACACAGGTGGATGTTGTGAAGGTGGGGGCCTATGAAATCCTATATGAAAAACAACAACAGCAAGTAGCAGCAGCAAACAGTTACAGCCTAGCTTTGAGGTGAGCAGTATAGCAGCAAGCACAGCAAGCAATTCATAAGCGCATGAAGACTGTAATATACGTCCAACTGGAAAGACAGTGTTTTATATACACAGGTATGTTGCATAGGGTAGAGTATGTCATATGAATGTAACGCAACACTGTTGATGTCCGCCTAAACTTGCCTGATTGCGTTGCTTCAATTTTACAGTGCCACAGGCTACATCTACATAAGCTACTTTGAGTGTTTTGGGACCAAGAGGGAGGCATACAAAACACACATCAACCCTAATAAGAAAGAACAAACACACATAATTTACTGAAACATGGTTAAAGTTAAAAAGGCTCCTTAGGATATAAACAGTAAAGCTACCCGTTAAAAGTAATCTGATTACTCCTTAAAGAAGATAACATACTTTTTATGAGTTAGAGTTCTTGTTTATTTAGTTGTTTTCAAGGAAAGATATCTATACCACTGGTGGTGGAAAACAAGGTAGGTCTGATATGGCTAAAAAAATTTCAACTTAGTTTAAATTACAATACAGTTAAGGGATAATGCATCATTTTTGAAAAGGGAAATATATAAAAGGTGAAGGCAGATATAGATAAATATATAAAAGGTTCGCATTTCAGTGTGCCACGGAAAGCACTGCTCTGTTTCAAAATAAATAAACTGCACAGATGCTAGGGGTGTCAAATGAGCTTTCGATTTCGACTATCAAAATCGGCGATTTTCTCTCTCTCCCTCCTTGCACAAATCCAAAGAAAGAAAAGAAAAACAGACACAGTATATCTTACCGGCTGGTAGCATGCATCTAAAAACACAGGGTAATGCTAACTTAACGCTAGTTGCAGCTTGACTTCACCAGACATTATGGCTTCTGCCTGAGTCAAACAGAAACGTAAAATTGTCCTGCTTCCCTGAAGTCACTGTCACTGCCGGAACCACTTCAACTGGCTACTTTCAACATGAAGGAGCAGCGGCTCTACTCCGAGCTCCTCACTTATGACAGTGCTTCTCACCATCTCTAAAGGGAGACGCCAGTCACCCTCCTAAGGAAACCCATTTTGGCCGCTTGTTCCCTGGATCTCGTTCTTTCGGTCATGACCCAGTCTTCATGACCATAGGTGAGGAAAGGAATGATAACTGACCGGTAGATCGAGAGCTTTGCCTTGTGGCTCAGCTCTCTTTTTGTCACAATGGTGCGATAAATTGAATGTAATACTGCAACCGCTGCGCCGATTCTCCCGCTCCATTGTCCCCTCAATCGTGAACAAGGTATTTTAACTCCTTCACTTGAGGTAAGGACTCTTTCCCTACCTGAAGAAGGCACTCAATCGGTTTCCTGCAGAGAACCATGACTTCAGATTTAGAGGCGCTGATCCTCATCCCAGCCACTTCACACTCGGCTGCGAACCAATCCAGTGAGTGCTGAAGGTCACAGGCTGATGATGCCATCAGGACCGCAAAAGCAGCAATGAGATCCCCAGATCACCAAACTGCAACCCCTCCCCACCCCGAATACGCCTCAATATCCTGTCCATAAATACTACAAAACAGGATTGGTGACAAAGCACAGCCCTGGTGGAGGTCAACTCTCACCTGAAACAAGTCTAACTTACTGCCGAGAACCCGGGCGCAGCTCACGCTTTGGGCATACAGATATTGGATGGCCGTGAGAAGGGACCCACTCACCCCATGCTCCCGCAGCACCTCACACAGTGTCTCCTGGGGGACCCGGTCATACGCCTTCTCCTGATTCACAAAACCCATGTAGACCAGTTGGGCATACTCCCAGGCTCCCTCCAGGATCCTTGCAAGAGTGAAGATCTGATCCGTTGTTCCAAAACAGCGGCCTATCCTTACTGTACACAGCTTGGATGGTTTGGAACGGTTTTCCAGAAGCACCTTGTTGCCAAACGAAAGTCCTTCTCCATGTCTTCTCCCACACCCGCTCCTTTGCCTCTTTCACGGCAGAGGCTGTAGCCCTTCGGACAGCTTCCCTATCCACCGGTGTCCTCCAGGGTGTTCATGGGTTACCGCCCCTTGAGGCACCTAAGACCCTAAGACCACAGCTGCAGCTACAGCAATGGAAATTTTTAACATTGTCCACTCACGGTCAATGCCTCCACAGGGACGCACGAAAAGCTCTGCTGGAGGTGTGAGTTGAAAGTCTGTCGGCCAGGGCCCTCCTCCAGATGTTCATTTACCCGCACTACCCGTTTGGGCTTACCAGTTCTATCCCAAGACCTTCCCCCACCCCCTGACCCAACTCACCACCAGATGGTGATCAGTTGACAGCTCCGCCCCTCTCTTCACCCGAGTTCCAAAACATACGGCCTCAGATCAGATGAAACAATTATAAAATCGATCATTGACCTTTGGCCTAGGGTGCTCTGATACAACGTGCACTTATGAGCATCCCTTTGCTTGAACATGATGTTTGTGATAGACAATCCATCGTCCACCGGGGTAAACTCCAACGTAGCGGCGTTCAGACAAAGGGCTCGTGATTACCTCCACACCCGCCTGGTGCCTTACACCTTGGGCAACTCCGGAGTAGAACAGAGTACAACCCCTATCCAGGAGTATGGTTCTAGAACCGAGACTGCGCGTAGAGGTAAGCCCCACCAGATCCAACTGGTAGCATGCCAACTCCCGCACAAGCTCCGGCTCCTTCCCCTGCAGGGAGGTGACATTCCCTTCCACATTCCAAGATTGAATTGAATCGTGACCTTAAAATCAAAAGTCAAATTAGGGCTGCAGCTATCAATTTGTTGAAGGTAGATGTTACCAGTAGTCTCAGTGTGGTTAGGATCTGGAAGGACGAATCAAACTTTGATTTGAGGTTTAAGATTAAGATTAGGGTTAGGGTTTTATTAATCCCAAATAAGGCCTTAAGATAAGATACAGAAATACAAAAATAATAAAAATCAAAGACTTTCAAAACTGAAAAAGAAATAGACTTAAGAGTCAAAACAATATAAGTAAAATACTAAACTAAACTAAAGAACAAGTGTTCATAAATTGCCTTTTGACTGCAATTAACCTGGCTCACTAGACTTACGTCTTCCTACATCCAGCCTTCCTTCGTAACTGAAACCTCCCTCTCAAATTACCTGATAGCGCACCTCAGAAATGGACTAAACCATTCTTACTAATGCTGCAGGGGTGGCTCAGGCGGGAAGTATACAAAAAGGCTTTAGAACAGCCAAAACACTACTCTACATAACGAGATACTCGTAATAATATAAATACAACCCAAATAGGTGTAACCGCCCTACAAGATATCTCAAATTACCATATTAACGGTTTATCGTTTTAATCGGATCGCTTCCGGTAAACCCCGGAAATCCGCCCGGCTATAAAGACACCGGTGAACACGGCAAACTCCCCTTTTACCATCACATCAAAAGACGCAGGTAAGATGACACAAACATGCTGGAATGAATGATTTGTATTGCCTTTTAAAATAAACAGATGTCAGATTAACAACTAAATGATAGTTGTGTGGTTATTATAACTAAGGAATGTTTAGTGAAATACGATGGTAATGATGAACAATGGTTGAAGATGATTAACTGATTGGTGGAGTAATGTATTTAGCGTTGCATGCATATCAACGTAGCTTCAGCTGTTATTTATGTGCACTAGAAAACTACGTGATTACTGTAGGGCTATGGAAATTAATGGAGTAACGGAGAAACTTAAACACAACGAAGGTAACTAAACAAACAAGTTTCACACACTGGCATGTCACAACGGGAGTCTTTTAAAGTCAGTGTACGGTGACGGTCGCAATGCGCCCTTTTAGTAATCATTGATTAATCAAGTAATCGGATAATACTTAAGAAAATAACTAGTAAACAGAAATAGTAAATATATTTATTATTGCTGTTTACTAAAAAAGGAAACCTGTCTTTTTGTTATATACAAAAGAAGTTTCCTTTAGAAAAATCTAAACATTTTATAGCCAAATTCCAAGACCCTTTTGGTGGCCCAAAAATCTTTTTCACCCCCTTCCATGCAACACAGCTGTTCACTAACACAAAAAGGTAAATGTGACATTCAACTACATTGTTCACGGGGCCACATTTTCAGAAGCCTAATACTGAGTGAGGAGAAAGAATAAAGAATGCAGACAGCACTGGCATGGTCCATTGACGTTATTCACGTGCATATTAAGTA
The DNA here is from genome assembly GCA_013375575.1 of Percina caprodes. NCBI lineage: Eukaryota > Metazoa > Chordata > Actinopteri > Perciformes > Percidae > Percina > Percina caprodes. The sequence continues at coordinate 1,192,822 of JABXJD010000021.1, read as the reverse complement.
GACATGCTGGGGGGAGGGGCAGATATGTCTCCGGCAGCAGCTACGTTTCCAAAGATTAGTAGCAAACTAAAAAACAGACAACAAACCAACAGCTTTCGTTTTTAAAATATCAATATTTACAGAGTTGCATGCTGAAGTTGTGTAAAACAGCGCGTGGACGAGACAAGCAGACGTTAATGTTATCTTGAGTCGTGCAGGAGTACACATGTTTTCTACTGAGATGATGTAGCAGCATGTTTGATGCTTAAAATGATCCCAAACTTTCTGTCGTTTTCTCTCGCCTGTCACTTCTCTTAGACCCCTCACTATTTTCGCTGTCTTCCTTCATTTGTTATCTGTGCCGTTAGCCTTGTGGCCACAGACACGTCAGCCTGTTGTGCACTAGTAATAATCCCAGTGCGGAAACACATCAAATCTTGCTGCGAGGATTTTTTGTAATCAAATTATTTGAGTTAGTCAAGGAATTGTTTTAGCCCTAAATCGAAGCGTGGATTTGGAGAATCGTGAAACACCTAACAAATAGTGCCTTTCTTTTACATATTCAGTTTTACAGGAACATCAAAGAAAGTAGTAACATCTTGAGGTATGCCACCTTGATCATCACATGTAATAACATCTTGCTACCAACTGTCCTCACACTGACATCTGTATCAACCATCTTTTTGCTGTCTGGTACCCATTTCATGCTGGCTTCTCACAGTAATGGACTTACACTGTGTAAAGTCAGCAACAGTGTCAGAGTCCCAGTTTCAAGTGACTTTTTCACAGAAACATACAGTATCAGTCAAACACAGAACAGACATTCTCTTCAGTTGTCAACACTTAAATCAGATTTACTCTGATCGCCACACTAAGTTTTTAAATCCCTGCCAATGTAGCTGAATATCAAGACATTGCATGACCAATCAGCACTGCATTTGTTGAGTGGCTATTAAAGCTGCTTCTCTATTGTGTGCCAAGATTGGGGGAAACTGGCAGGATTATAATGTTTAAACTGGTAGTGAGCTGTCCAATGCCCCCATATTGTTATTCTGGCCTAAAATCAAGAGTTGGCAAGGAAACAGTCGTGTAGGTAGCAGTTCTAGCAACCTCATTTATTACATGTAGTACAGTAATTATACTCTTTTATCCATACTGAAACAGTGGGTGGTGTTTTTAATTGTGTTTGTTTCAGTAAACCTACAGTGGGGACACAGTGTTTGTATTGGCACATGTAGAAATTTAGTTCAGTGCGTCTTAAATGCCTGCGCTGCACTCTGGTGCTCCGAAACGGACTCTACAGGCAACACAGCCATTACTGCATGTGATGCTAGTTAACGCAACACTTAACAGATATTGTTAGTCTAACTTTAGCTAGTAGCTTGTTTAAACATAGTCAAAAAACGTATAGCTAAACGGTCTGGCTGTAGTTCACTCGAAAGGATTCCAACACCGGGACATATGGTCTGCAGTTAAAGACACAGGACACTAGTTGCACCATGGCCACTGCCGGGACTTAATGGTGCTTTCAATTGACCTTGTAAGCTCATGGTGCATTCAAAATAATAATAATTCTATAATAATAATAATAATAATTCTGCCTTCTAGTGGTTCTTTTTTGTGGTTTAATAACAACTGATGGTAAAATAAATTATGTTATTGTTAAAACATTTGAAATAATTTTTTTTAATATTATTTAAGCTGTCATTTTTTTGCTGTTCTTATTCTTTGTTTATTATTCTTAAATCAGTTAAGGAACGCACAGTTTTAAAAAGTACCGTTTTAACACCAGTATTAAAAAGAAAAAAATAAACTATACCCAATCCTGGTGGCTGTGGACTCTTTTCTTTTGGAATTGCACTTCAAAATACTATCATGGAAAACATTCCAAATAATTCATATAGTAATAGTAAAAATATTTAATATCTTATAGGTATTTTACTTACAAATTTCTTATTTTTTATTCCATGGACTACAACCATAATATGATTTTGTGTCAAACTTTGGAACATTTTGGGAAATAAGACAACATTGATTAAACCCATAAATGTCATTTGTAAATACTGTAATTTAAAGTAAGATTAAATCTGTGTGAATGGCTATTTCCTAAATGAAACTCAATCATGTGTATGGTTGGTGAAAAACCTTAAGTGACAGATTTTTAATGTGCAGCCACCATGCCGATCCTCTGAAGCTCTTTGGTGTTATCTGTTTCATATTTAAATGTTTATATAAGGTTTATGAGACCAGCTTGTGTAAGTCAGCTAATGCATCAGATACAGGGAATTTCAGACCTCATTATCACTGTTGTTTCAAAAAGGCCATTTCACTGGTCTTCTCATGCCCACTGAGCTGTATATCCTGTATACCCTAAAATAATTAATATTCAGATTTAATTGCTCGAACAGCTCAATTTCAACTGTTTGGCTTTCTAAGCCACAACCAAAACATCAGGGTGTGGTTTCTGGGGTCTTTATGAGTCATTTATTTCTGGCTTTTTACACTGTTCACATGATTGCATGTGTAATTACCTTGAAACCAGGCTGAACATTTCACAAGCATTCTACTCAGGAAAAGGGGGAACGACAGAGCACCGGGCTGCAGGTATGAGGCCAACTAAAGGAAGCCACAGATACGGAACGCATGTGTGCATATGTGGAGGTGTGAGTGTACATGGAATTGAAATTGCTGGATTAAAAAAATCTCTGGTTGTGGAAGTGTGTATCAGAGGTAAATTTAGATGACATGTATAAGAAAAAGAAAGAAAGAAACTACATAGGCTACAGTGTCATGCTTGAGGCAAGCCCAAAAAACACAGTTCTGCAGCTCTTCTTAAAACTAACATAACTAACAATATTGTCATGGAAAGCACCTGCAGCTGATGTTAACAAGGCTGCCCCACGCTGGAGGAACGCTTTACTTTGCAGGTTGATACTTCCAATGTAGCTGCTGTCTTGTTGCAAATTAAAGATCTACAGGCTTCTTTTCTAGGGCTGGGTATCAATACTGATTTTCCGAATCAATTCCAATTCATGAGGTCTCGATTTAATTGGATTTCCTATTTATGTCGATTTGGGAAATTTCAGTTGCAAAACAGTTGTGTTTTGCTTGGATTAGAAAGATATTCTACAATTGTACAAGGTTCCCTTTAATCTGGTGCATTATTAAACGTATCAATGTTGACATTAAGAATTGACCGCAAGGCAGTTACATTAATGTACTTCTTGTTTCACATGAACACACTACAGCACTACAGAACACACTACAGCACTACAGCACAATAAAGTGCAGCTCTACCGTCAGTGAGTATTGATTGACATTTCATTCAGATATCTTGAGGGGAGAGGTCAAGAACCCCTTTTAAAATGGCAATGCCAGTTTTTCGCTCGCCAAAATGTAGCCTTTAGAGCATTTTTAACCCCTTTCCAGAAAAGCTATCATGACATTGGTATCAATGGATTCCTTTGGTCTTCTAGGTTCATGCAGACAAAGATCAATTTTCGATTTTATGAATAGATATTGGATCATTCAAATGAAAATCAATTTGAAATAGTTTTTTTTTTTAAATCCAGCTCTATTGTTTTCTAACAGGTTCAATAATCATTGATGTTCAACTATTCAGTTATTGACAAAGAGGCAATTGGAGGTTCATAATCCAAAAGTAAACAGAGCAAAGCACAATTGGACCCAGTCCAAATACACCCAAAAACTATTTGACCGAATTCAAAATGCAGTCAATCTGTACACGAAAGCGAACAAAAGAAACACTTAATTTTATCCTGCACTTAAGACTTAAAAATTATTTATGTGTCTATTTGCTGATGATTATGACACATCATGTTCATGATCAGAGCTGATAGAGGTCAATGATTTCCTCCTCAGCGAGGTCAGAATAACTTTGAATAATTGGGGTGTGTAGTTCATTTATCCCCTTCCCAGGTCCCAAGAAAATCAACTCTATGACAGCTAGGGGCTGCCTCTGCTGCAGCCTTTGCCTGCCTTTTAAACACCTTTGGCATACTACCTGTTGACCAACCACCATCTTCCACCTGCTCCACTACCGTTAAGACAAGGTAATTACTCTCCGGAGAATAGTATGTTCCAAACTTGATTTTTTACCAGAAAATGGCTAAATACATTGCATTTTTTGCTCACATAAGGAACTAATTCAAGCCATCCTTAAAGCTGTATGTGAAAATCATGTTCTTCGTTTAATGCTTCACATGTGAAATGTCCAAAAACCTGCATGCAAATATTTTAAATGGTATTTTTTTATGTATGACTCACTCACGTCCAATGCCACCAGCCTCCTTGGGCTTACCAGGTCTATCCAGTCTCCCCCATCCCCTGACCCAACTCACCACCAGATGGTGATCAGTTGACAGCTCCGCCCCTCTCTTCACCCGAGTGTCCAAAACATACGGCCTCAGATCAGATGAAACGATTATAAAATCAATCTTCGTTAGGATGTGTCACAGGTATATAAAAGAGAGAGTGGCAGGGGGCAAGTTGCAGATTGCAAGGGAGCCATACAAACACATATGCAATCATACACAAAATTTTTTTTTTTAATATGCTTCTTTCATGGTTTTATTGTTGTATCTGCTTTTAGGTTTTACTGTAAAGTGTCTTTTGAGTAGCTTACCATGTAAACGCAATAAAAATTAAATGTATTAGCCTGCTTTGCCTTAAAAGTGAGCAGAGGGAATTAATGTTCCTCGGGAAATTTTCCATAAGACTAGGCTTAATTTCAAACCTTTATTCACAACGGAAGAACATGTTTTACAACCATATGCACAAATCTCTATAAGCTCTGTCTAATTCTAAATATCTTTCTACAATTAATGTTCATACAGAACAATCAGAACGGGACAAAAACTAGAAAAACTAGTAAGTGACTTCAATACACAATATAAGCATATATGTAAAACAATTTATTAGTCATGTTTTTTTTATTCTTCTGATAAGTGACAGTATCAAAATAAAAAGATTAAGAAGCATTGTAGTGTCCCCTGTGTGATGAATGTAAACTACACTATATACGTATATAGGCCAATTATTGGTCCAGTGATGTGAGACTAATTGAGAAGATTATGAAACCAAAGTAAGCTATAATAACAAAAAAAAACAACATTAGGCTTACATATTAAGGAGTAACACAAACTATCCTCTATTAGATAAGGACAAGCAACAAGAAAATTAAATAATTAATGTATTGGTCTCTGACCAGTCTGTCATTAATATCATCTGGGATGTGGCCGCATTGTCCCACTTAATCTCCGGAGCGTCCTTTATAAACCTGAAGCTGCACAGACCATGGACGCCACGCTGCTCATCTCTATTTTTACAGAGAGAGTGGACACTGAAGCGATGCACAGGTCTGCCGGCAGGAAGTGGCCACTGGGCAGTGCTCGCACACCAGCCACCCGGATGGTATTGCTAAAAACTTGCAATTTACTGTATAACTATTATCAGACCGGCCCTCGCAGCCTCGAAACACTACCTGCCCACTGGAAAAAGTCCAGACTCTCCCGACTGCCGCTCCGCATCTGGGTGCCATTGCAACCATTTCTAACCATCTAAACAACTGCTATAGAAGGGTTTAAAAAAGTAGGGTTGGCTGGGTTTAATTCAACCTGCTTTCGTGCAACCAAAAATTCATCCAGGATAACTTGAATATCCCTGATCCTGGTTTCGTGCGACAGATCCCAAGGGTCCGTTTCAAGCATGAGGTTTAACAAACTGAGTCCAACCCTGATCTCTGAATTGATCTACCATGAGATGGGAAACAGTTTTTTCGGTTCCAGAACAGCTGATTTAAGTTGTTCAATCTAAGTAGGTTCAGTCAGAGTTAAGCGCATGCACCACCACAATAAAAAGGTAGCATGAATGGAGTGACAATACGATTCACCATGGTAATACCACAAACAAACTGGTCGGCGGAAATACTCACGGGAACATAGAGCGTGTTTGAACATGTATATTGTCAAAAAAGCAACACAGTGACTGAGAAAATTGTTGCTCAAGTCAATGCGTAAGCTCAAATATAGTCTATTTCATATTTAATCAAAGGTAACCTATAATATTACTGGTGAAAACTGCAATGGTAGTAAGCTACACCTATAATCGAATTTAGGTGCAATGTCCAGGGAACTCTACACAAAAATTTTTTGAATCATGTAAAAGATGACCACTAGAATATCTAAAATGTTACTTCTCCGTCATAGATACATTTACTGTTGTAGTATAGATACAAATAGAATCACTAGTATACAACAACTTGTCTGGGACATGCTCAAAAGATAAAATAATGTACTGAGCACCAGAAGATGGCATTTAAGGTGCCGAGTTAAAACAACTAACTGGTCCAGAGCACAACAAAATTAGCCATTCCTGTGCAGTGTCAGTGTGGGAGGGAATCCAAAAAAGTACCTTGTGTGACAAAACAAGGAACAACATCTATAGTATAATAGTATGCCATATAAATGAGGAAAAAATAGTTTTACAATGAGAATATTCCTTCCTTTTAACAAGACATTCTAACCTCAACCTATCCTCAAGGGCAGGAGAAAAGCCACCTTTCACAATAAAGTAAAACACTACTCCAAAATAACAAAATTACAAATCAATTCTTTATAGCCATTAAACAGAAATACATTTTGTTCCAACCCGGTTGTCTGTCTGTATACATTATGTCTGCCTGCAAATATTCATAAAGCCTCAGCTTGCTAACTTCTTGGATTCTTCTGCTGCAACAATGCATTGAAGTCCAAAAGGATTGTCTGAAAGAATTAAGCTGGCATCCTCTCTCTTTATGCATTGAGTGGAGTGCACCATGACATCTTGGACGGGTCACCAGCCAATCACAGAACCAACAGAGATTGACACAGATTGACTCATTTTGACGCCAAAGGGCAATTTGTCCACTTCACTTGACTTGCATGCTTTGGAATGTAAGAGTATTTCCACAAAAAGACGGGAGAACCATGAACTCAAGATACAGAGGACCAGAGGTCAACCAATTGTACAGGAACAACACTATACAACAGTTTGCTGCCCTCACTTGAGAGTCAGAAAAGATTTGAAATAAAAAAACATTAAATCCAGTTTTCAGCGTGGCAGTGAGGCTGTCAGGGTCATTACAGTTTCATCAGACAAACATAACCTGGATCAGAACACGTGTCCTGTGGGCCAATTCTTTACTTCGCCCTCCACATTTAGATTGTTTTCATGTAAAACGTAGGGGTGTTACAATTCAGTGGATGTTACAAATCCAAGTAATCTTAAAACTTCCCGTAACGCTCTTCTTTCAGGTCCAAACATGTGAGAGACTCAAGAAGGATGCAATGTGAGAACTGCTTCCAACTTTAAGGATGATTTGAAGCGAGTCATTGTGAGTTAAGAATAAAAATTGACTCAAGGCTTTAGTTTGAAGAAAATACGCTGGCATACTTGACTGAGAAGTACCCTAGTCTTTTCAGAGTTTCATACAAGGACACATTAAATGTCCAGTTAATCCAAAGAATCTCAACTACTGTACCATCCCTGGGTGTGAGGCATTGTTGATGTGATTATGTTGTGTGAGGTTATAAATTTTCTACTGACAGCGTGCCAGTCAACCAATGCATTAGCACCTATGACCGTCACGTCTTAAAACAAACAAGTTGGCATCTGACGGATCAACACTGCCGTCCTCGGAGTACCACACACAAAAATAGCTTTAATATGGCCAACAGATTGCTTCCTCTGCATGTGTTTGTGTATTTAACATTAATTATGTAACAACCGGAGGTAGATGCATAATCAAGGACCTCTGATGCCATGCAATAAATCTTATACAAGATGACAAGAATACAAATGCATACACACATCTCCACACACACACAGACAAATTACAGCGGGTGCTAGCTATTGCCGTGAAGATAAAAAATATTCATGACATTGGACAGAGCAACGGAAATGGATTTGTGTTACATTAGGAGAGAAATAAAATTTTATATAAAACATTTCAAATCAGTTACTCTCAAGTTAACCACTGTGTATGTGTGTAACAACTTAATATTTTAACAAAGCGATATCAATATCTCCTAATTAATGCATATCACTACAACAAACTACTGTAAACTGAGTATGAAGACATACAACCTTTTGTACTAAAACCCATAAATTGTAAGGGTTTCTTCCTCATATGATTTCATTTACCCTCCAGAATTTAAATCATTTACATACCAATCAAATGGAACAATAAGTTTCAAACACCAAAATGTAAGTAGGCCTATGTATAATTGCATTTTTGTCATATATATATATATATATATATATATATATATATATATATATATATATATATATATATATATATATATATATATATATATATATATATAGATTGAAGTGCTTTCAGATAAACGCGTTAAATCAACATTCTTTTTCTTTTTGGCCTAGCAAACTTTGTAGTTTTTTCACATGCTGTTGCAACAACTAGTAACGTTAGAAAAACACCACCACACCGGATTTAGCTAGACCGGAAACAAAACGGACACGCCGCACACACTAGTTTGGGCTTGCAAGCCGGCCAAAGAGTAGTAACGTTACGTTTGGGTGGATGGCGAGTGTGAGACGCCAAAATAGATTTCAATAAAATTCTGCATGGAAAGTTTACTTTTTAAAAGTTGCCAAATGGTTCCACTAATAAGACCAAAGTGATCTGTTTGTTTTGTCAAACTAAGCTATTACCGCAGCACGTCCAGTCTGAAATTGATGGCCAACCACACAGAATTCTCCACCCCCTTGTCAAAGTACTTTTTTTTCACCCTTTAATTGATGGACAGTGTTACACTGTGTGAGAGATTATTTGCTCCAAGTGTGAAAGTTAATGTGTGAAATGAAACACTACAGCAGGCTAAATACCTATGCCAATGTAGTTTTCAATCAAATCAAATAAAAACATTTGCACAAAGCAAGCCAATTTTCCATGTTGATAAGAGCATTAAAATGAGAAAAAAAGGGACAAAAAGAAATTAAGGGACATTTAGAATAGATAAAAATGTGCGATAAATTGTGAGTTAACGATGACATTGAAGTGATTAATCTAAATTAAATATTTTAATAATATATTTTTATACATACAGATATATACATACATACAGTATATATACACACACACATACATACATACAGTACATATGATCAAAGTTGAAGTGTACCTATGATAAATATTACAGACCTCTACATGCTTTGGAAGTAAAAAAAAAAAAAAAGTATCAAATACTTGTTCATCCCACTGTATTTTAAACTTTTTTTTATGATGGCGCCTGCTAGTTTTGCATGAATTTGACAGAATACTGTTCCAGCATCAGTCTACGTAGACGATTACCTTCTGTCAATGAATTAATCAACTGATTCTTCTCTGCAGCTCTTATCAGAATTTCTACCCCTTCTAGTGCAACATCAATGAGAACAAAGACCAAGCCATGGCAGCTCAGAAGGCCTTGAATTAACAGCATTCATGTTTTAGCAGGTGAAGTTAAATACAAATCAATACATACGAGCTCACCCACTCAACTAAAAAAAAACACGATAGCAGTATACAGTAACTATCACAATGCTATGCTATTTCATTAACCTTGGTACATAACATTTCCAAATTAACCTGCACCTACAACAAGACTTGTGTTACTGCTCAACTGGCACATAGCTACAGTATAAATTCCTTTCACTGTATGTTTTTTGCCTAATATTCACAACCCATTATTTATACTCGCTTGTTTATGAGTGATGCTACCAGTCCATCAGTCTCCAAGCCTATTTACATTCCAAAGCCATCAGTTTCCTTTTATCTGCTTCCTTTTTCCAGGTGACTGACAGTAAAAGCAGCAACATGTGTAAGAGCTGACATGGCTGACATTGTGACATGCTGACAGAAACATAAAAAGATGTTTAGATGTGGTCTGGATGGGAATCAGCTATGCTTGCATAGTCAGAGCTTCTTGCTCGTTTTTCCAAAAGGGATATACTGGTAGTTTCCACATCACCTTAGCGTTTGTTATTATATTTTAGATGTCTTCGAAATACAATTTAATCCTCCCACAGAAAATATACATTACAAAATCAATGAGCAGTTAGGTCAATAGGCTAGTACGTACTGGGCATTATATAGAGGCAGAAAGGGAAGCCAGGAACGTTATCAGTGGTTTACCCCTCAAATATCAAAATCATCACGAGAGTGAAACAGGATGGCATCATTTCTCACTACTGAAATAAAAATTGGATTTTTGGTCCTTTATTTTCTTCCTATGGCCTATGAGAAATCACTAAGAAGAGAAAGATAGACAATATGGTATATACCATGCATTGATATGCACACTGTGAAACAGGAAAAAGTTATGTATAAAATTGAATGATTGAAACGATCCAAGCCTTTAGTGTGTTGAATAGATTGCCACTACATTTGGTACAGACTTTAACCATCTCGAAAGGTCCATACTAACATGCTAAATGTAGGCTCCTTAAGGCTATGCGGTGTGACTAAAAAGCTTTAGTCTTTGTTGTTGTTCAGGTTTGCCATCTTTGAAATTTAAAAAAAAAAATTTCACTTAAGAGTCAAAACCCAGTATAAACTCTATATATATTTTTTTTTTTAAAGATTTTTTTTTTATTGTTTTCCTTTATCAGATAGCGTGACAGTGGACAGATGTGAAAGTGGGAGAGAGATAGGGGATGCAGCAACGCAGCAAAGGACCGCAGGCTGGATTCGAACCTGGGACACTGCAGGACTCTGCCAACATGGGGTGAGCGCACTAACTGAGTGAGCTATAGTCCACCTCTAAACTCTAGATTTTGTGTTTGTGTGCGTGTGGATGCTAATTTGCTAACTCATCAGAAAGAAACAAAGGAGGGGGAAACAAAAAAGGTAGAGATAGGCTCTAGGCAATGTTATAGTGCATATGGCCAGTGTATATCTCCAACTGCAGCACTGTGCATCTGTGAGAGCTTGTGTGTACACAAGCTGTTTTCAGCACCATGCAGGGTCCAAATGTCTGCAAGATCAACAAAACAAGAAAAAAATGAATAACTGTTGTTTGTAATTGCTTTCTATTCATACTGTTTTAAGTCCAACACATAAGTAGAAAACAGCATAATTGCTGTTTGCATGGACGGTCAAATATATTGCATTTTCTGTCCTGCTGTGTTGTGTTTTCTATGGAAATGCTAACTGCTTTGCATTACAACTTTAATGCATAAACGAAAAAGTTCATTTGGACATTTTTGTTATTTATGAAACAAGTTACAACAGCGCCTCATTTCAATAATGTTTTTCTACTGCAATCTCTCTCTCTAGATCAGAGATCTTCAACAGGGGCTCCTCAGACTTACTGCATGGGTATTGTATGCACCTTAATATGGTATGTGTTAAGTCTTTAGGCAGCCCTATTACGTGATTTTTGCACCACCATGCTTTACTGTCTTCACAGTGTACTGTGGCTTGAATTCAGTGCGTGACGCTCGTCGGACAAACTGTCTGCGGCCCCTAGACCCAAAAAAAACAATTTTGCCCTTATCAGTCTAGAGCTGGACAACACAGAGAAAAAATATCACGATATTCTTGACCAAATACCTCAACGTCGATATTGCGAGGATATTGTATGGTTGACTATTGGTGCTTTGACAAAATGTTATTTACACAATGAGATTTTGATAAATAATCACCAGAAATTATTTAATGACTTTGTGAGTAAAGGTAAATAAAAAAACAGCTAGAACAGTATGGTATGTTCAGAAAATGACATCACTTTACTGTATTGAACCCTGTAAAACCAGGAAAAGACACTTATGCCATAATACGATATTACAATATCCAAAATCTAAGACGATATCTAGTCTCATATCATGATATCAATATAGATATATTGCTCAGCCCTACATCAGCCAACAGAATGTTGCACCATTTCTCCTTTGGCTAGTCAATGTGTCATTTGGCAAATTTCAACCTATTAAGTACATGTCTTTTATTCAGCAACGGGACATTGCGGGGGCTATCTAGCTGATAACTTTGCTTTACATAGCCTTCTCCTGATCGTAGGTAGTACTCACAGGTAACTTTGCGTCTTCTTTGATTTTCCTGGAGCTGATTATTGGTTGAGCCTTTGCCATTTTGGCTGAGCAGCCTATCTTCTGCACTTCTTTGTGTTTTCGCCTCTCCAATCAACTTTTTAATCAAAGTCCGCTGTTCCTCAGAGCAATGTCTGGAACGACCCATTTTGCTGAGTATTTCATTGTGAAATGCACTATAACCACCATGCACAACATTTGCTTGCATTCTTCCTTAAATATGGGCTATAATTGACACCTGTTTCTTCACAGAATCAATCACCTAACTAATTAACCATAACATTGCTATTATTTTGAATATGCCCCTTTCAATTACAGGTTCAATTACACAGAATGAGCAGCATGCATGGCATGACTGTATGTTGACATGTAACTAATGTGTAGCCTAAAAGTTTTATTCATTGATTAAAATATTTCTTGTGACATGTGCAGTATGATAAAAAAGGTTTGGCCAGGCACTGTCCTTTTAGCACCACATTTCTGCTTAGCTGCTGCTGCTTTACTAAAAAACAGCAATTTGCATCTAGTCATCTGGTGGCATCTAGTATTGGACTGATGTTCCCTTGCAAAATAACTATGTACCACTGATGTGTTACTAGTGTAAATACGGAGTCTCTGGGGCGTCTTTTTGTAATTTTTTGAGAGTAAAGCATTTAGCTCACTGTATTTGCATTGTTCTTTGCCATTAAACCCTGAACGATTCGAGTTGCAAAAACTTCTACACCAAGCAGAAATAACACTCAATGTCATTTAACTTTGCAGCCAAATAACAGTTGGCTGAGGATGGGTAATTCAATGGTTGCCTAGCAAGAATAACAAAAAGACGCAACTGGTCTGATTAACAAAAAAGGCAGTGCAGGGTGTCTCGCATATTGCAAACACACTCCACCTGATCACGGCCTAAAAAGTCAGTTTGAACCACCAGGGTTCAGAAATCATCTAGCATATGATTAGCCTGCTTACTTTATTTATTACAACTGCAAAAACTAATTTCATGTGTCAAAGAAAGTGTTCTCCCAGTAACTATATACTAGAAATTGATTTAAAACAATTGAGCAATTCTGCTCCATCTCAGATGAATTTCAGAGTAGCGCATTCAAAAAAAAAAAATATTTCATCAGGGGTAGTTTTGATAGGTCATCCACAATTCACCACTGTTCAAAACACAGGCCAGAGGTCAAACATCTCAAATGAGGTTTGTGCAGGATTCTGGTGAGGTACTGAACCTCAGTGACAAGCCCCCTGTCAGCACAGTGATTATTCCAATCACACCCAGCCTCTAATCAAGGACAGAAGGTCACGCACACACCTCAATCACGCACACAGGTACACATGCATCAAGACAAATAGCCTCACAGTTACACACATTTACATTCTAATGCAAAACCGAAAACACTCACATGCACAAAGATTCACACAATCATGGATCAATACATTAGGTCATAACCCAAGAGATGAACCATATGGAACATCAATAGGCTCATAAATCATACAATCACAGAAAATTGCAGGGTGACTCGTGGTTGCTTGTGTGTGTGTGACGGAATGAGTTTAACTCTTGTGTGTATTGCATGTCTCATATTTAAAAAGGTTATTAATACATTTTCTAGATTAACTGCACGTATGGGTTGGCCCCACTGTCATTTTGCTAAAAGTGTGTGTATGATTGTGTCCGTGTGTGTGTCTGCACTCATATCTATAGCCATTGATTACAGAAAGCTGCAGTGTGTATGAATGTGTCTATCTGTCTGAGAGGCCTTTTTTGATCACATGTCAAAGTTATGAATAGGTGTCAGATATGGATTGTGTGTCTAAGTTATTGTTCTTGCATGCATCTGGGGCTCCTCTCAGTGTGGGTGTGTCACTTTGTGCCTGATTGTCTGTCTTGCTCTAGACACAGCCGAGAAGTTAAGGCAGCCAAAATTAACAAAACTGTGTTCTATTTTGAAATTTGTTTTATTTTCTAAAGTATCCGGCTGTGCTGTTGCATTCTTGTGTTCTTTGTTTTTGCAGTCCAAGGCTGTCTGACAGATTGGATAACACTGGTGCCTTGCTTTGTGGCGCTTCTGCAACTTGAGTGATGCGATTTACATCAACGCTGAGAACGGACAACAGCAGCGTTAAGTTTTGTAGATGAAGAGGACTGCCTTGTTGCAGGTGAATGCCAGAAACCCCAAAGAAGCACCCACGAAATGTTTGTCAGTGATTGTACTGCTACGAAAAGACCAACACGTTTAGCAGAAAGACTAAAATCCAAACAAAGAAAGTGACCGACAGCAAAGACAACTATTGGTGTGGCTTTTCGTAAGAGGTCAGACAGGCATGTTGCCTTACTGCTCTTGAACGGGTTAGTAATAGGTTTTGTAACTTAGGAGTTGGTGCGCAATCCCCAAAGGATTGCGTCATATGGATGCACCAACAGTGTTGTCGTCATGAATTCCTCATGAGGGCGACAGAAACTACACACTATAGCATGCATGTTATAGCATGTGAGGGCCATGAGGGAATGATCTGTGAGAGCGGCAATCCCAGACCACTTTTTTCTGAATATCGAATACAGCCCTTTTAAGGCTCCCTTAAGGTGGGCAGACCAAACTTTAAGGTGGACAAGCTATTTTCATTTAGTGAAAAGCAGCTCCTTTGAGTTTTACACAGCAGCACCCTCCTCACCAGTGACAAGTTATTCTAAGTATTATTTTGATGCAAATATGTTATTTAGCAGGAATGTAGCACAACATGACAGTTAAATCGGTACTCTGTCTATTAACATGTTTAAGTGCAATATAAACATATTTGTAAAATAAATGAATAATCGTGATAAATAATTGTGAGCGCAATATTGTGAGTGTAATATGATTATCACTTTGGCTATAATTGTTAAGCCCTATTCAGGACACGTGATAAAAGCTCAACCATATCACATTCAGGATTCAAAACACACACACACACACACACACACACACACACACACACACACACACACACACACACACACACACACACACACACACACACACACACACACACACACACACACACACACACACACACACACACACACACACACACACACACACACACACACACACACACACACACACACACACTGATCTCCCATTTCCCACTGAGCCCCGTGTTGGAGCTACAGTGTGCGTTGCCATGGTAACTAAATACTCAAAATAATTTAAAAAAAAAATACACTAATACTTCAAATGAGTTGGTACTTCCAGGGAAAGATTTGTGGCATTTTTGTGTATGTGTGTGTCCTGATAAAAAGCACAGGTACATCGTATGGATAAGTGCACACTCCTCCCTCCTCTATGCTCACAACAACAACATGTAGCCCCCTCCAGTGCCCCTTCTGTCAAAGAGCTCAAACTCAGTGATGACACCACACTGGCATCCATGCGAGATGGGTCGGCCGGCTGTAATGGAAGAGTGCAGACATACAAATTGAAGCTCAATGTGCAGAAAACAATCGAAATTCAGGTCTCACACTTTTTACAACACTTGCCTACTCATCCCCGCATGGATATTACAGACAACAGTGTGGCTCAGTTATTAGAGAGACATCACTCAAACAGGAGGACACGTCGTTCAGCCCCAGGCTCTGACCTGAATGGAAGTGAGCCGTATACGGATCAATAAAGCGTCACATTATTATAAAATAACAGGCACAGAAATGAGCATGGGAGGGTTGTTCACGTTCCCAAGGATCATTGTCTCAAACACTCCAGAAATTATGCCCACCATCCACCAACAAATACAAAGCACAATTGAGGCTGTTTTTTCATGTCGCAGCAGAAAACTGTACATATGTTATACTTATCCAAGTCCACAGATTTGTTTTTATAAGCATCAGCACAACATCCATCACTATCTGGTTTCCTCCCCTCTTCTACCCCTCTAAATATCTGCAGTGTCATCTGTCCTGCTGAGAGGGTCAATGGCTGTATGTGTTGCTCTATCAAAGACCAGCGAAGTGTCAGGAAAGTGTAGCAGAGATTCCCAAGACCCTTCTCACCCAGCCAAAGACCTACTTTAGACAGCACACTTTGAGAGGAGGTACTTGTTCTTCACTACTGCTACTAGAAAAGTTTTTTCCTATATCAGACTACCTCCTTGTAAGCTGCCTTAAGATTGTGCCCCATCTCGGCTTTCTTTTATATGCCAACCTGTCTTTAAAATCCCTCCATTGGCAGATTACGGGTACAATTTACAGAGGTACAACTTAATTGGCAACACAAGCACATTTTTACTCTTCTAAGTGGGTCTTTTCTCATGAGGACATCTGAGCACCATTTCTTCCATTTAGGAGACCTGGATAAAAAGTTTCTATTCCAATTCCCACTGTAAATGGTAGCATGGTTCGCTTCAATGATTATTGATTCACTGTCTGCAGTGTCCACACAACACAGATCATTTTAATCCGTTATGGGACGAAAGACAGTTTTTTGTGTGGGTAGACGATACATCTGAGCACTTTGGGTTCTGGAAGCAAAGCTTTTGCAAAGCGCTAACCGTCTGGACTCCCTCCTGCCCAAATCCAGACCTGCGGACTGGAAGAAAGTAACTAAGTAGATTCAAGATCTGCAATTGGTCCAATTATGAGATACATTAACTGAGTATGTCCATTTGGTGTTACTTCATACCCTTAGTAAAATACATTTCACAGGGATGTGAAACTTAACACAAAAAATATATATCATAATATGTGACAATCTGAAGGGGGCACAATTAGTATTTTTACTTTTGATGCTTAAGTACATTCTCTTGCTATACTTCTGTACTTTACCTTATAGTACAGGCCAAAGGTTTGGAACCACCTTTTCATTCAATCCGTTTTCTTTATTTTCATGAGGATTTACATTGTAGATTATCACTGAAGGCATTAAAACTATGAATGAACACATATGGAATTATGTACTTAAAGTGTGAAATAACTGAAAACATGTCATATTCTAGTTTCTTCAAAGTAGCTACCCTTTGCTTTTTTGATAGCGCTGCAAACCCTTGGTGTTCTCTCAATGAGCTTCATAAGGTTGTCACCTGAATGGTCAAATAGCAGCTAGGAAACCACTGCTAAGGAGAGGAAACAAGCAGAAGAGATTTCTTTGGGCCAAGAAACACAAGGAATGGACATTAGACCAATGGAAATCTGTGCTTTGATCTGATGAGTCCAAGTTTGAGATCTTTGGTTCCAACTGCCATGTCTTGTCATGTTGCGCCACGGCGCAACTGTGAAAAGGTGACCGGATGGATTCTACATGCCTGGTTCTCACCGTGAAGCATGGAAGAGGAGGTGTGATGGTGTGGGGGTGCTTTGCGGATGACAATGTTGGAGATTTGTTCAAAATTGAAGGCATGCTGAACCAGCATGGCTAACACAGCATCCTGCAGTGGCATGCCATCCCATCCAGTTTGCGTTTAGTTGGACCATCATTTATTTTATAACAGGACAATGACCCCAAACACATCTCCAGGCTGTGTAAGGGCTATTTGACCAAGAAGGAGGGTGATGGAGTGCTGCGCCTCCACAGTCACCTGAACCCAATCGAGATGGTTTGGGGTGAGCTGGACCGCAGAGTGAAGGCAAAAGGGCCAACAAGTGCTGAGCATCTCTGGGAACTCTTTCAAGACTGTTGGGAAATCATTTCAGGTGACTACCTCTTGAAGCTCATCAAGAGAATGCCAACAGTGTGCAAAGCAGTAATCAGAGCAAAGGGTAGCTACTTTGAAGAAACTACAATATAAGACATGTTTTCAGTTATTTCACACTTTTTTGTTCAGTACATAATTCATAGTTCATTCATAGTTTTGAGGCCTTCAGTGATAATCTACAATGTAAATACTCATGAAAATAAAGAAAACGCATTGAATCAGAAGGGGGTTCCAAACTTTTGGCCTGTTCTAATTTAGTATTTTTACACCACTGCAAATCCATATGGTACTGATTTATCCTTTATGGAACACATTTATGACTTGGTTGTGGAGTCATTTTAAAAGCTTCCCAAAGCCAATACATATTACTTTAAAACATAGTGACTTTGATGTTTTTTGAGTTAATTCTTTGGCACCTTTGTTGCTTGTCACTGCTTCATGATACCAAAACAATATTTGAATGCATCATAAATGCAGTTTTAAGTCATGCAGTCATAGAGCCATGTAATGTTTGAAAACCTATGAGGCAAATTCCTTCCTCTCAATGTTTTGTTGTTTGACAACACCAAGTCAACCCATTCAACATTCATTGCTGTAGTATATGTCAAACAAACATGGTGCTGTGTATTTAGTGTGTGTGTGCACGTTTGTGTGTGTGTTTTGTAGCACCATGCTGCTGTGTGAACACTCATTTAAAACAGCTAGATTTTATGCTAAGTAAATTGTCCCTACGAGACAGAGACACGTACACACAAACATTGAAGGTAATATGTTCAGTATACAACAGGGGTTAGTGAGAGCTCAGTCATTATTCAACCCCTATGCAGACAGGTGATGCAACAGGCAACAACACAGCAACATACAGTACTGATACAACAATGACAAGGCAAGTGTATGTGTTTGAGTATAACAAGTGTGGTGTCCTGGGAAAGAAGGGATAAGAGCCCACACAGCATCCTGGGCTTTTTGTGTTGTGGTTACGGGGAGAAAATTGCAGCACATTTTACAAATAACGACGATGAAAGTTATTCAGTGGAACAGACCAGTAGGGACTGACTCAGATGAGGCAGGAAATGAGCATCATGCCAACAGCAAATAACATTTGTAGAGAGGAAAAGAATAGTGGAGCATTACCCTGGATTTCCACAGGCAGCTTTTTTCAACTGCAACGCCGCAGTATCGGTGACGTGCAACGGATTCCAAGCGGAATTGTGTGACCACAACATGATGCCGACGGTATACACATTTTGCAGGCAACTTGTTTTTGTTCATATGCGTTTCTATCAGTTTCCTTCTGGCCTATCACAAACTATTTGTGTTTTCTACTCGCACACTTGGCTGCTTAAAAAGTTGTGTTTAGTTTATTTCAAATAACATAAGTATTGCTGACAACCAGCGAGCTGTCATTACTACAATGCTAATAGTACTGAAACAAAATCTATATAAAAACTCAGCAGTACCAACTGCCTGGCCAACCCTCTGCCAAGCTAGTAGTTACAGAGACGTATCATAAAGTAAGCTGTAGAAAAATCCCAATCAATTACATATAGCATGTGTGTGTACACAGGAGAATATATTTGCAAGTCACCCATCTGATTGTTCAAATTTGACTCAGAACCATCTTTGGGAGAGCGGTGAATATCTGGGCACTTTCGCCGCCATTAGCGGAATTTGCTCATGCCACTGTTCTTGTAGTGAATTAATTGAATCGCAACGCTCTGCTGTTACTTCAGCTGCCTGTGGAAACCCAGCGTTACACAGGTGGACTGAGGTTGTATGTAGAGCCAAACGGGGAAGAAACGACTTCATTGTTGGCACACTCTCTCTCTAGCCTTCTTTCCATCTTGATCTTGAAGCGCACACACCGATTCAGACACAATGCAATCACACATCCAGAAAACATATGCTCACAGCCCAACAGATGCACTGACAGTGTACACGTTACACTACCTCACAAGGCGTGTGTACATACATGCACACCCTGACACAAGCATAAAGGTAAAGTATTCTCAGTTTGATTTTCCTGCAGGTGGGACTAATTGTCTACACTTCTCCCCTTGTTCATCCTTGTTTTTCCCCTCTCCTCTCTTCTGCTCCTCTCCTTTCCTCTTCTCCTATTCACGGTCCACCTGTCCTGAACTCCTCCAGTCTTCTCTTTTTCTGTTCTGCTCCCTATAAATCTTATCTTCTCTATCATTTCCATCCCATCTGTCAGTCCATCTACAACTTGCCCTGACCTGCCTGAGGACACACATACACACCTCGGTTAGGATGGTACATTGTAGACGGCAAACTCAATGTCATTAATTTTTAATAAGAGATTATGGTGAAAGTGGACACAGCTGAGTCTGACTGCAACACAGCAGGAGCTAAAATAATAGTTTCAACAGTTCCAAACTGTCCTGTGCAAGAAAGTGTCAAAGATGTTACCAGTATGAGAGAAAGTCATTATTTCAAGTTTGGTAAACGTATTTGTTGGGTTGGATGGTAAATGTTCTTTTCTTTGGAGTATTTAACTTTTATTGGAAATCTTAAACTGCCCCAATTTTAATCAACAAAAAAACCGACTGCTTGATGTGTATCTCGTCCTGACATTAGCTCTTAAATCACACCAAATGTGACTAAAGTGCCACACAAATTTGTTAAAAAGGCCCTACGTAGCAACGTTACAAGCTGTCTTGATATTTAAAAATTGCCCATGTTTAATTTCTTTATTACATTTATTTTCTAATAAACTTTTGTCTAGCAGTTTTCCAATCAGTGTTAGTGCTTTTAAATTCAAACATAAAAATGTATCAATAGTTCATTTAAGGACAGTTTAGTCTGGAAAATGAAAAATATTATGATAGACCAAATGATTATAGAGCATAATATGATCATGTCCAATGATGGGCCAAAGACACTGTTGTGTATAAAACAGGTACTTTTTTATCTAGGGTGACTGTCTAAAACAGAGAGTTGGCTGATAGACTGGAGGGCAGAGCCACAGCGGGCAACAAAACAATGACCTCCTAGAGGAACTGTGATATCACCATTGTGATTAAAGACCTCTGACACCTAACACAGCAGCATCGTTGGTGAGTACCAATCACCTGACTTAAGCAGCAATTCAAGAAACTACTGAGGGGCAAAAACAGGGATGGTACATTATTCCCATACTAGTCTGGATCAACAACAGTTCATTTCCAGGATAATCACCGGAACATCAAACGCTGCCGAATGTCACTTGCCTTCCACTCCTGTGTGTTGCAGTTATCAAACTCTGCTCTCTTCGGGAAACCACAACATTTCAAACTAGCAAGCTACATGCTGATAATGGCAAAGTTTTGAAGAAAATTTGGATTGTGCAATAAGGCAGGTTCTTTTGAGGAATGGTTGTAAAGATTTACAAAGACTATATTCACTGCATTTACTATCTAACTTTTGGGACCAATTGGCGGGGATATTCTATGGAGAAAATACACAGGGTGATACACTGGCAAGAGCAAATTAGGTTTAACCATGTAACTACCTCATTTAAATAGCTCACCTTACCGTATTGTGTGAACTTCATTTAATATTGTATGTGGCGTTTTCTTTTGCAGGGTACAAATGTTCCACCAAAACAAGACCATCTCTGCAACCAGTGTAGCACCGCCGAGGACAATTGTGATTGGTTTAAAGAAATGCAATCAACCCAGAGCATTTTTTTCTTCTATTCTCGTTTTTTCTACTAGTCAACCGGATTGTTGTGGTGAAAAGCTAGCTGGCAAAAGCAAAGCTTTGGTTTTCAAAGTTGATCCAACCCTCACCTATGGTTATGAGTAGGCCTGTGACGGTATACATTTTCTCTTACCGCGATGAAGAAATGCATCACCACGATATGGCGGTTAACCGCAACCCCCCTGTTACGATAGTAATGTAAGTTAGAGCGAAAATGGCAGGGCGCCTTAAGTGAGTGATGTCAGTGTCTGTGTGGTAGTAGTAGCGTATGAGTGCAGCTGTGAGAAGTGATAAAGTGAGAAAAAAAGGATAGCAAAGATGATGTTAAGTGAGTTAAAAGGGAACAATAAAACAAGCTTCTTATACCACGGTGGCTTCATATGTTGTCAATACTTCCTTACGACATCCTGTCCACATGTTGCAGCACATTGTTTCCAGTACAGCTCAATGTGAGTCTTTACTGCATTTTGCTGCCATTTTCGGTCTATTCCACAGACAGTTCCGAAAGCTCTATTGTCAATAAAGTAAAAAAATAAAATAAGTTTGCTGACAATGCCAAGGGCAGACGTCTTGCAGCACAGCGGTCTAGCAGTTGATCACACAGAGAGAAGAGAGCGTGACTTGACAGTCCGCTAACTTGTTGCTCTCTCAACCAATATAAGCTGCTCTGTTTTAGGCTACAAAACGTGCATGCAGGCTAAAATCAACAGTGTTATTTTGTTGGGATTAAGCCATAAGCAGAAGGAAACTTCCCTAGCTGCTAGGATAATGTACAATGGTTAACACTGGTTATCCACCTCAGTGGAGAACAGAGAAATGTCTTTGCCTTCCCTACTGTGTATTATTTTAAATGTTAGAAATGTAGAAATAATTCATATAAATAATCGGACACACAAAAGAAATGTCCCACAAATTTGAATGGACTGTTCATTGAATTTTTTTATTCTCCATATTCACTTGAATATTGGATAGAAGAAAGTTGATAAGGATGACTAAAAAAGGATAAAAAAAAAAGAAAAAGCGCAGTGATGACAAAAAAAAAGCAAGTAAACATTAAGTATTTCTCACTATGTAGTTATAAAACATGCAGAAATGTTTCACTGCTTTATGAATCTCACTCACAATTTGCCCTCCAGTGGTTCAAGTTGTAAAGTCATGTTTATTAGAGTGCAGATTGGGTCGCATTTTCTGTCCGAGCTCAGCGTGCGTCCGACAGAGCAGTAACCGAACACCCACAGGCATTAAAATATTTATGTCCGAGCAAGACCCAAGTACGACACAGTTAAAATCTCATTTTTTTCCCTTCATACTAATGACACATGCACATTTGTTTGTGTGGAAAATCTGCTTTTACTAAGCAACTGTAGGTAGGCATTCAGAAATGTCAACAGATGAGCGCATCAGCAAACACGGGGCAACAAGAGCACATTAACACAGCTGCGCATAAGTGGCCCAATCATTAGGGGTGGAAATCACCAGAGGCCTCACGATATGATAACATCACGATACTCATGTCATGATACAATATCACAATTTGAAACATATTGCAATATTCTGCGATATTACAATTTCATACCTTTTTTTTCAACTTCAAATTTTTTCCAAATTCAAATGATGTCCCCAAAAGTAAACTTTGCCAACATCTGTTTTATCTAAAAAGATACATTTCTCTGTTTGTGTACCTTACTTCACTTGTATTGCTGCAAAATGGGATTGTCAAGCAGACAACCAATACATGTATAATAAAAGATCAATACTTGGCGTCTGTGTATTGATACAGTATTGCCACAGAAAACTCATCTACCAACCCTTATAGAACTGGCTCAAGTCTGTCTTGGAGCAGCTCTTAATTATGCTGTTATAGTTTTAGACTGCCGGGGCACTTCCTTCCTTTGACACACCAAGCTCCTCTCTCTTTCCATTTGTGTGTATCCATGTCCCAGAAATGCTTGTTACTAACTTAGCTCTGGGGAGTTATTCCCCAGAGTCCTTATGTTCTTTTTCGCCCAGCATGTTTCCTTCGATTAGGGTGGTTGAAGCTGTCGCCGTGGTCCTACTACACATCATGCTATGCCCTGTTATATCCTGCTACGCAATGTGGTGCCCTGCAAAGTCCTGCAGTGCCCTGTAACACCCTGCAGTGACCTGTTATGCAATGAACTACTACAAATACTATTTCTAGTCACTGTTCCATTATCTTCTATTTTGAATATTATTGCCACCCTTCATTAGTCCCCCAACTGGCACGGTCAGACACCGCCTACCAAGAGCCAGTGTCTGTCCAAGGTTTCTTCCTAAAAAGGGAGTTTAAGGAAGAAGGGAGTGTGGTCTAGACCTACTCTATCTGTAAAGTGTCTTGAGTAGGGCTGCATGATTATGGCCAAAATGATAATCACGATTATTTTTTATCAATATTGTGATCATGATTAATTATCACGATTTGTTGATTTTAACCAAAACATATTTTATTGTCACATAGGTTATTTATAACTGCTTTCACATCCATATTATGCTACATTCTTCTTATGTTGAAGTTGTATAGACATACAGCTGCAACACATTAGCTATCTGAAATAAATAGCGTAGGATATATATTTTTTTTAATGTATCTCTGAGAAAGCTCCTTCACTTGGTTTCAAATATCACTGATTAAAAGAGCTAGGGAAAGAGAGGGAGTGCAATGGACGCTACTCACAGAGAGATGGCTGACTCATTATGAATGGGTCCAGCAAGTGTTGAATGGGGGTCAGCAGAGTTACACACGTCCCATGTATAAAATGTCTGTATCGGCACTGCGCTGCATTTTTATGAACTATGATATTCTGGCCATGGGTCACATCTCTTGCCCAGGTCCAGCAGCCTCCATCTCCCGCTTTTGCTCTACTAACTGAAGTTAGTTGCATTCAGTAACTTCTGTGTTTTTTGCCGTGGCCGCCGCGATAGAGTTACCAGCGGAAACATTGGAACAAATACAGGTTTGCCTGTTTTAATAACTGTAGACAAATGTCAGAAGCGTGGACCGGGGCTGTGCGCGGAGAGTAAGAGGAGGAGAGATCAAACATAGGCACAGCTTTACAGAAGAAATGGGTCACGTAACGCAAAATTAAACTATATCGATATAAACAACATTGCAGCGGATGCGAGGGCATTAGGTGCACCGGTGCGACCTAGAGTAAAAATATTACTTGTGCCCGAGAGCTCTGTGAGCTAACAGACACTAACTAGTACTGGTCACTGCAGTTGTCTGAAAAACAACACAGACGGGACAAAATGTTGCGTTTACTGGTAAACTGGTAAACCTTGAGGCCGACGTAACTATCTGTTGAATTTTTAGACAGTGGTTTACCGAGCGGTAGATTGGCTTTGCAAAAAACCCGGAGCGTTTATGAAATGACGCATTAAAAAAAAAAAAAAAAAAGAAAATCGCTTGATCACGAAAATTTGATCGTGGGAAGTCAAAATCTTGATTAAAAACCATTCTGTTCTACTTTATTGCAGAAGCTCAAATTTATTGCAAAGTTACTTTTTAAATGATTTTTCACAGTTCTCTCAAACACAGCACAGCTCCTATTTATTTGCATCTTCTGAGAAGATACCTAAAATTACTATGTGCTTCATTGTACTTGGTGTCCCATTTCATTGGGGTATGTTTTCACCCCTAGCCCTTACCACTTGGTTTCAAGGGCCATGGGCTAGGGGTGATGATCGTCATATTTGTATTTCTAGATATTTTTATGCATGCAAGTTTGTTTTTGTACATCCATGGTAACAAGGCAAATATTAAAAGATCAAGAAGATTGGGATTTTATTAATAAAAATTGGATAATTTTAACAAATGGGGTGCTTTTCTCCAACTACCGCTAACTGCTGGTGGTCTACATTCTACAGTCTACATTCCACGCAAATTCACGGCTGTGTTTATACTCGTGTATACAGCCCACCAAGCACTATTGCTACCAATACGTTAGCTGGCATATACGAAGCCTATAATGTGTGTGCACTAAATGTAGCCCGTTTCGTATATTATCTTTGTACAATGTTGTTTTTATACATTTTAAATTTGTAACACGGTTGAAATGACAATAAAACACACTTGAGTTGAATGCCTCACTGTCTGTCTATGTCTGGGAATGCTAGGCTTGGAAGTGGACTCAGAGCAGCGAAGCAAGTGCATTCTGGGATTTGGTATCCTTTAGCCACATGAGCCAAAAACACATTTTCTGGCTTTTCACCAATTTCTAAAGAAGAATTTCACATTTCTATTACATAAGTGACCCAATTTAAAGATATATCCACCTTTCCAACATTGAAATATCCCTTTAAAGTAAGAAAAGCAACTAAAAGAGCTAAAGACCAAATCTCTTCTTCCATTGTCTTTCCCCATTTTGGTCTCTTTAACTCTCTAAACATATAAAATGTTATATTATGTTACGGAGAGAGGATGTATTACTGGCTAAATTACCAGGAAGTCTAGTAAAAACCAAGAAGAAAAAGGAAACACAGCGACAGAAAAAGCAATAGAGGGGATAGATATAGAAATGAAGAGCAGGCGAAGAGAGACTGTACGGCAGGAAAAGAGAAGACCTTGAATGATGGGATGGCAGTGAGTGAGAAAGTATTAGAAAATGATAGAAGAATTGAGACAGGAAGAGAAAGACCTCCACCTTTCTATCTCTGTTGTCATCTTGTCTTTACTGTTCATTTCCCTCCGTTTCCCTTTTTCTCTGGCGCTCCCCTCATCCGTCACTCACTTTATCTCCACCTTGCTCCTTCCTAATGCTCTCCCCCTTAACTCCACAAGGATCATTATCATTCCCTGCTTTCTCTTGCTGCTTCATTTAATCACTCTTTAACTCCCCCTGATGCATTTGTTCCCCATTTTTCTTGCCCTGCCTTTCTTTCCCTGCCTCATTCACCATATTTCTCTATCTCATTCACTCATTCTTTCTTGCCCCCCTCCCGTCTTTGTTCGTTTCAGTCATCAGCTCTCTGCTGTAGCTCCCTCACTTGTTAAAAATGTCTTTAGATTCTCCAGTCAGTGCTTGGTGGGACTTTCATTTTCTTTATATTTCATATCCCTCTCTCTCATGCAAGTTATTCCATTCACTTCATAATTTATGTTCCTCCTTTGTCTTCCCTGTCGCTCTCATTTCACCTCTTCATTTTCTGGACATTCTCTGCTCTTCATTAATTACTGGACATTTACACAATTGCTTTGTTTCCAATGTGAAATTACATAATGTCAGATATCATACATGCCATTATTGACATTCTATAATTCTAAGGATCTTTATGGAGCAAAAAAATGGACTAATAGGTCAGTCAATTAAAAGCTAATTAAACTGCTACCATTTAGAAATTGTGATGGTATATACTATTTCTTTGACATTCGATTAGTTTAACAATTAAAGATGAATAAACATTCCTGTAGTTGCAGCTCTGGATCTTTGCCCAGAACGATCCCTCTTAAAATCAGCTAAAGCACGATCTATTGTGCACTCTTACTGGTTATGTCTGACATTCACATTAATTAACAAGTGTTGATCTCTGTACTACCTGGGGTCCATTTCAGAAAGCAGGTTTAGTGAAAACTTGAGTTAGTTAACCCTGAGATGAGGGAAACTCTGGGTTCTGTTTCAGAAAGGGAGGTTAATCAAACCTGAGAGAGAGAGGTAACTCCAGCCTGTTGCAGAAAGAGAGGTAATTCAACCTGAGAGTCAGTTACTATGGTAACTGAGCCTGTGACCCTAACCTGGTCTGGAGCAGGTTTTCTTCAATAAACCTTGAGGTTCACTCAGTCTCTTCCCTCTGACTCAGTGCGCTTTCATTTCCTCATTCATTCAGTCTGTATCAGACTCATTTTAGTGCAGTTTGTTATCTGCATGAATAAAAAAAACTAAAAAAACAGGGTTGTTTACCCATGTTAGGCAGACTATAAAACGTTTTTGTTCCGAACATGGCATTTCCTTTTGTCTGCGATGCCGTTGATGAAGAAGCAGGAGTGCTTTCCGACCAGTTTGTTTGTGGTTGTTACCATGTTGAATCGTAGTATCATGGCTCCATTCATACTTCCTTTTTATTGTGGTGGTACACACTTAACTCTGAATGAACCTACTCTGAGTTGATTAAACCAACTCAAATCGGCTGTTTTTGGAGTTTCCCATCTCAGGATAAATCAACTCAGAGATCAGGGTTAGACTCAGTTTGTTAACCCTCTTCACTGAAACGGAACCCATGGTGCTGCTGTTTTCAAATACACAATAGGCCTATAATAAAAGAGTACATCCAGTTTAGGTGTTTAAACCATAGGTCTACAAAAAGATCACAGAGTATGCTATAAATGTTTGTGAAATGTTAAATAAGCTCATTCTAAAACGTCCTTAACCTAAAGGGTAAGCTACATATGAGGTAGTCTATACAAAGTTACACAAAACATAAAATTCCTTTAAAAAAAAAAGGTTATTGTGACTTTTTCTCAGAGATATCCACGTTCAAGGAGGGTAGGGGCATTTCTAATTGATGCAAATTAAATCAGCGAGATAGAGGCAAAGGTAACAGATGAATAACTGCTACAAACTATACATGTTTGAGCAAACATGAATTAAAAAACACTACAAAGCAGCCACACATTTTTCATCAACCCAACAAGAAGCCAAGTGGATTTGGCCAACAACTGACGATGTACGAATACACCTGAGACTTCACCTGCATCAAATGTAGCAACACGACGCCATTCATTTATGCATTCATTTAGCAATGCTTAGGCCTACTTTGTAAAATGTCACCCCACGCCTACACAATACTGTTGTAACAGTAAAATATGTGTAGGTAACATTAGTGTTGCCATTTCAATAGCAAATTGGGAAAACTCACCTGTTGCTGGTATCAACGAAATCGACACACTGTTAGCGTTGGGTACTAGCCTCTTTGTTTTGTTTCCAGTTCTGGCTGAACTTCGCGCTGCTTGACAATATCCATTTTTCTTCCTCACTTGGGGCTCAGTTTATTGACTTTTTGTGGCGAAAAATCCGCACAAAAGTACAAGTTTATCTTGCAATAGTCCATTCATTGTTCAACACCACACACAAGCGTAAACGAACGCTGCTGACGAAAGAGCTGTGATGCACGAGCTGTCTGTGATGAAACAATGAAACCATTTCTAAACCGAGTGTTTAACTCCAAAATAAAGAAGATACTAGTATACTATAAAGAAAAGTAAAGTAATAATAGTAAGTTAAAACAAGCATTAAACTGTTTTAGTAACATATAGGCTTATAATACCAAGCCCGCTAGCACAATCAACACCTGTTTGATGCTATAGCAACGTTCTCTGAAGGTTGCAACGTTAAGTAAACGTTAGGGGAACACTATCTAAAGGTTGCAACGTTAGGCTAACGTTCTGGTAACGTTCTCTAAAGGTTACAATGTTAGCATAACGTTGGGGGAACACTATCTAAAGGTTGCAACGTTAGGCTAACGTTCTGGTAACGTTCTCCAAAGGTTACAATGTTAGCATAACGTTGGGGGAACACTATCTAAAGGTTGCAACGTTAGGTTAATGTTCTGGTAACGTTCTCTAAAGGTTACAATGTTAGCATAACGTTGGGGGAACACTATCTAAAGGTTGCAACGTTAGGTTAACGTTCTGGTAACGTTCTCTAAAGGTTGCAATGTTAGGATAACGTTAGGGGAACGTTATCTAAAGGTTGCAACGATAGGATAACGTTATGGGAACGTTCGATGTAACCAAAAACTAATGTTCCCAGAACGTTACGAAAGCTTTGCAATTAACCAACACACAACCAAAACACAACCAAATCTAACCTTCAGGGAACGCAACCAAAAACGAACGTTCCCAGAACGTTCTGGGAACCAAAAATTGTTAGCTGGGTAGTCACAAATTTAAGATTTTTCTGTACTTAAAATGACTTTATTTGGGCTTGCATAGACCTGTTATTTGTTGTCTATTGCACATTTGTATGTCCTAATGTTTTATTTAGCACTGACAAAGACTGAAAGGTTAAAACATATGCATCTTATTCATTTGTTTGGACACTATACCATTAATATAAAATATAAAATAAATGTTGTGGGCCTAATTTATCGCATTCTGTTCTGCAAGAGCGGTGTGTGTACTTGCGTTTACGTGGGCTTTATTTACATACACAAGCCATACAATAGTGTATGTGCATAATAAATGCATGACATGCTTTGTAAATACAGACCCGGCAGCAAAGTTCCCATTTTTCTCCCCCCCCAAAAAAGTGGTTCTCTTTGTAACCATTTTGGGTAAATGTTTTGATAATGAACATAGGGGCCCAAGTTGACATGTGAAAGTGAGAAATGACAATTTTACTTTGAAATGGGAGTAACTGTTAGTTATATAACTCAATTTCAGTCATTGCATGCAACTCTTCTTTTTGATTTTTGGAGTGGAAGGTATAAGGACATTTGTTGCACAAATCCTTCTTTCTTTTAAGTGCACAGTTTGCCTTGACTTTTACCTACACAGAAAACCAAGACAGCAGCTGTTGTAAGGAAGCAAATGTTGTTATCAGTCACGCGCGCACGCACACACACACACGCACGCACGCACGCACACACACACAGACACATGAAATGCAAAATAGCTTTTTTTTAAAAATAAAACCAGGTACTTTCAAGTTGTCGAGAAGTAGAGAAATAAGAGACGAACCAGTGACCAAACCTTTTCTTTACTTTCCAGATACTTCTACCCTTCATAATTAAGTGGATATGCCTATTATTAAAATCCTAAAAAAAATACATCAATAAAAATTTGACATTTCACAGCTAGGTCTCTTGTCCCTGGGGTCATTTCTGGGGAATATGAAAGGGTGACAAAGAGATGGAAATAGGAGTGGGAGATACAGTATAGAGGAGAAGGGAGAGATGTCAAGAAGACGCTGAGAGTTTGACCTGAAGGTATACTGAATAGGTGAATTAGGTAGTATACTTCAACCCTTGTGATGTATTGAAGCAAATCAATGGAGTGCACATGGGGCGATGAGCAGTACAATAGTTATTAAATTAAACCATGTTCACTGAGTTGGTGGAGAAATTGTGCTACTTTGACCCATGTAAACACTATAATCATAATATTGCCTGAAGCTGATAACTCCATAGTGGCCTAATATGGTATTGCTAAATGTACTCAATTAGTAGAACACAAGAATAATCTTAAAATCCTGGATTGCCAAGACTACAATCAGGCAACACAGGGAACACAAAGGGCAGGGCAGCTATGCTCTAGCAAGAAAAGTGAGAGACGTGGGGGTTCTTGGAAAGAAGCTACTGGCACCATTAGCAGAGCTTTATAAACTGTTTGTGTTTTTGTGCTTTTTCAGGTGACCAAGAAAAAGATTGAGGGAGTCAATGAAGGGACGTAAAAAATGATTTTGCAGGGTGCCCAAATAGCTCAGTTGGTAGAGTGGGCGTCCATATATAAAGGTTTACTCCTCGATGCAGTGGGCCTGGGTTTGACTCCGACCTGCAACCCTTTGCTGCATCTCATTCCCTCTTTTCTCTCCCCTTTCATGTCTTCACCTGTCCTGTAAAAAATAAAAGCCGAAAATGTCCAAAAGATCATCTTAAAAAAGAACCAAAGATTTTAAGTCATTGGGAGCAGCTGAAGTTGAATATAATATGTCCGAGCTTTTCTGAGCACAGCTGTACTGTTTCCCTGAGAGACTGGTTACGGCTAACATGTTTCAGAACACCAATATAATTTGTTTCTTTAGTTCAGTAGTAAAACCCCTGAATATTAATATTGCTTTCCTGGGGATTCCCTGGGTACATATAATATAAACAAATAATAAAAAGGCATTAAAGACAGTGTCCAGATTTCAGTTTCTATCTGAAAGCATGTAGACCCGTTTTTGCCCCTGTACAGGAGACCTGTCCAGCTGTTTCCAGATAGTGGCACCACAATACTGCAGGCTGCACACGCATCTTTTGGCTATTACAAGGATTTCCTGGATATGTGGGTCCCACCTGTCCAAAGCTGCACTTGAGCCTATGCTACACCAACACAACATTGTGCCATATAAAATAATAGCTCCCAACTTGAGAGCCAAGATGTCAGATGATTAACACATAATGTAGGAAAGCCCAAAACATTTCAAATATTTGCTTTTTCTTACAGCTCTATGGAAGTTTTTGATACAACACTTAAAAAGTATTTTGAAAAAGGCACTGTAGCAGTTTTTGCAGTGGAAGAGAGTTGATGCTACCTGTCAGGGGAACTTCAGGGGGCAACTGAAACCAAGTGGATTTCAAAAAGATACTGAAAACTTCTACTCAAGCACAACTTTACTTACGCTTCATCTGACCATGGCTTGGAGCCGGATGACCCCTTCATGCTCCTTATTCATAAGCACCACCACATCAGTTAAGTTTCTCCAAGCTTTGTTACCTGAGGAAGGAATATATTAATAAAAATGAATTTTTAGTTATCAATAAATAGATCTTCAGTATCCTAGAGGACCTTGGGATTTCCTTGATGTATTAGCAGTTGGTGATAAGAAATGTCATTAGCCATGTTAAGATGTATACATACTATTAAAATCATTATCGAGGATCATCAACTGAAAAAGTAAGATTGCCTTTGGCTGTGATTTTTTAAACCATTTTCTTGTCTGTGCAGATAGAAATCTGATCAGCATGAATAGAAGATTAAATCACCCAATAAGTCGGTCATTACTGTATTTTTTAGCGCTCTTACAGCACTGTGGAATAAACACACGCTCCACTGGTGTTTCTGGAGAAAAGGTTTGTTTATCTTATTTATGAGGCCACACTGTGAAACACAAGATTTTTGTCTCATTTTTCTTGTTTGTTTTTGTTGTACCTGACAGGTGAAATTCATATATGTAATTGTTTTATTGAGGCCAAATACTAAATTAAACAGTGTGCCACATTTTCTTCATTAAAATGTAACCAGGCTGTGCCTTAGGTTTCATCTTTGCGGTAACTTACTCTTAAACTGATAAAAAACAGGATTATATTCTGTATAAAGATGCAATATTCATGTTTCATTCATAATTTGTATTTGCCTCCAAAGATACTTTCTCATTTCTATATTTCATTGTGTTGTCCTTCAGTTTTTGTGTGCTACTTGCTTTATTAATGATATATGAAATGTTTTAGGGCACCTGAATGTTTCTTTAGCTCATATAGGCCTATTTTGTAACTCTACTGCCTCAGAACTGATTAATTGCTGCCTTTGCACAGTCTAAAAGTTTTACAGTGTAATTATGGCTATACAACATGTTGGTTGGTGCTTTGTGTGTGTAAGCTGATTTAGTCAAATGCTTAAACTGTAAAATTAAATAAAGTTGAAAAACGGTTTTCTATTTTGTCCATTTCATTTAAAAAGTCCTCCTGGTTGACTTCTTCAACTACAACATTTTGCATTGTGACAGCAGACGAGGCGTTGAAGAATCCACAAAAGGCGACATGTTGTCATGTTGGCGCCGATACACAATGTGTCCTGTTATTTGTGTTTAAAACACTGTTTTTGCTATAATTGATGCCAGAATGCAGTGGTGAGACACATCAGCCTCCCAACAATGATCAAATTCCAATTGTTGGAAGACACTGAACGATGAGTAGACTGATGATTGGACAGGCAGAGACTGTGGGAGGCACTAACGCAAGAAGGAACGGGAGCATTGATACAGCGTGAGCATACAACAGAGCTCCGAGTGCACTGAGCAAAGATAAATTTAAAGACTAACAGGGAGGTGCTTATTTTCATTTATTTTGAGAAAAAAATATATTTTTCAACTCTCACAGTCAAAATAATTACAAATAAATAAAAAAAAATAATAAAGAAGAAATTATCTTTACCAAACAGACTGGAAAATGTGCTCAGATTCCTGCTTAAGAGATGAAAATGTTTAGACTGCATGTACACACACATACAGCCTTTCGCCCAAACAAAACAGACAACACATTTAAACACTCTTCCATACACATCAATAACCTTATTAAAGTTTAATATATAATGCAGAGTCACAAGAAGAAACTGTACAGTCTGAAAATATGAATACATTTGAATGAAAAAGACTCAACAAGGATAAAGACAACAACTAGTTAAGACAGATTTTTTTTTGAAAAGTACCAAAAATAGAAGAGAAGAGGGTTTTATAATCAGCTGTTCTGACGTCTTGTCCTGATGCCCTCTCATGTGCTCTGGAGAGAATTGAAAAGTATTTTATTAGAAGAGCGGGAGGGGGCGGGGTGGGGGGGGGGGTTATACAGCAAAGGAGTGGCGGGTTGCAGGTTAGGAGACTGAGCAAAAGCTTATCAGAGTTTTAGAAATAGTCTTTCGAACACACACACACACACACACACACACACACACACACACACACACACACAGGCGCATGCATTATCAGTGTTCTTGTGAGGAGATACTATTAACGGAATTATTATTAAAGAACTCCTGAGCCCTAATGTGAAGGACAGGGCAAGGAAAAGCTGTTTATGACGCAATGTGTGGGTGACTGTGTGTGCATTTGAGAGGGATATTTATATGCATGAGTTTGTGCATATCCCCACAAGTCTGCTCCTGCAGCAAAATACATTGTATTTGCATACGCTGTGAGTGCATGCATGCATGCACAACCATTTTTGTGCATAGGTGTGTGTTTTATGACCTGCAATTTGATCGCAATAATTAAAAATATAAAAAGGCCAGAAGTCTTCTTTAAGCATATGGTAATGTGTATTGTTCTGTTTTCAATTCCTTTCTCTCATGTTACAGTATTGTTAGAGTTGAGTATTGGCGATACCTTTTGCGTTCAAAACATCTTTTCCTGCCATGCTAATCAAGTGTATCTGAATTTTGGAAACGAGCGAAAAAAAAGAAGAGAGGAGAAAGTGTACAGATATATAGTAGCAACTGAAGCGGTAAAAAGGAAATAAAAGGAAAGAAGATTACACATCAAATCCCCTTTGCAGTGGGCCGCACTGTGAAGCTGATGATACAAAGCCGTCATACTGGGGCGATGTAGAGCTGTAATTATGCTTTAAGCAGGGACTGGATTGGATAGAGGCAGAGATCCTGCTCATATTGCAGCAGCCTATTCGTATATAATGAATCTCAATTTCTCCTGTCTGTCTGTCTGTCTGTCTGTCTGTCTGTCAGTCTGTCTGTGTATATATCCCAAAATTATTATGAAATCAGCTCATAGACCCCACAGCAGTCACTGTTGGAATCATTCAATATTAAAATTGCCTAGATGCTAGTTCCCCTCTCTCTTTCTCTCCTCATCTTGTCTATCTGCACATGTGTCAACTATTACACTTAGCTATATCTATCTATCTATCTATCTATCTATCTATCTATCTATCTATCTATCTATCTATCTATCTATCTATCTATCTATCTATCTATAACATTTCTGTCTGTCAGAATATTAAATTTAAATAAAGTATGGCTCAATCAACTCACATGAAGACATTACAACAGCAACAACAATGCTACTTCATACATAAGCACCTGCACACCAACTCAATGACACACCGGCACACACACACACCTCCTTACTGTGTTATTCTCTCACACACAGGAATCAAACCCTCTGTGAATAGTATAGGTAACTCATACATAAACATGACTTACAATAAACAGAAATGATGTTTGTGAGATGTTTAAACAGAGAGACAGGCGGGCTGAGGGACAGACAGGCAGGGGCAGACAGTGCATACAGAAAAGATATGGAAGATTTTGTGCTTGTGCAGGCCACCTGATGTGTTATTCCCTCTCTAGCATACATAGTATGCACAGTGAACATGCCCATGAATTGCTACTTGCTGTTTTCACATTCCCTTTATTTGTTTTGCCATTTATTCATTTGATGGATTTGTGTCTTTTGCCTTGAACAGGTTCATAATTATGTGCAGCTGCATGTGTCTGTGTGTTGACCTCTCCAGTAGACACCAGGGTGTTTAGTATTCTAGTCTCTTGCTGACTTTCTGTGGCAAATCATCACACACTTGTACACTCTCACACACAAATGATGACCCGCTGCCCCATAATTTCACTGCCAGCTCTAAAGCAGAGTTAATCAACTTGAATCAGTGTTCATATTATAAACACAAAGATAAGTTGATAATGCTGAACATAAAATAGACCAAAGATTAGAAGCCTTTGTTGTCCTACAGATAGCACCGCTGCACCGATTAAGTTTGTCAAAGTTCCTAACCCAAAAGAGGTTGTGGAAAATTAGAAAAGGCTCTCAAATGATTTCTGTGTGGTGTGTGTTGGTGAGAAATGAGCCTCAGGCTAAGGTGCTAATGCCATCTTAGGTCTTTTCCATTAAATTAAACGGTGTTCCTGTAAAAAGCAGTAGTAAAATAGGCTGTGTTCATTAAAAGTAATATACTATATAAGTAATGTTGCTCTAAATTTAAGAGTCTAAAATGTCCATTTCAACCTCAACAGTTGTGGCTAAATATCAAAGGTTTGTCCTGAGGGATGCTGGAGGAAAGGTTAAGGGGTTGAAAAAATCAAAATCATTATGGAAATCTTCCTATAGTTTTGTGTGAGAGGTTAACATT
The DNA here is from genome assembly GCA_013375575.1 of Percina caprodes. Classification (NCBI taxonomy): domain Eukaryota; kingdom Metazoa; phylum Chordata; class Actinopteri; order Perciformes; family Percidae; genus Percina; species Percina caprodes. The sequence goes on along the minus strand of JABXJD010000021.1, from coordinate 1,156,783 downwards.
TTGACCTGGCAGCAGTTTGATTACAGTCCAGTTGGATTTCTAAAGTACATTACGTGCATTAAATAATATAAGTGAAATTAATAATCTGATTCTTATATCAAGAGCAAGCTAGTAAAACAGAAAAAGAAGGCAGGCAGCGGTGAGGAAAAGATGAGAACAGAAATACATTTTGGCTGTGGAGCTCCTGGCTACATTCAGCCAGCGCAGCGGGATGCATGTTTGGAGCTTTCACATTTTTCGATTGCAAATTTTCTTTGAAAAATTCACCTGACTTGATATAAAAGCTTTTTGTACTATCTCTTCGGCCCACAGCCTGCAAAGGTGTGCCATTTTGCTCCCAAAATCTGTGCGGTCTGACTCAGGTGATGATGGGACTCAAACTGTAGCCACAGCTTGTCTGTTGTTTTGCCTGAGGATGTATAGAACAAAGGAATAAAACATATTGTCCATTTTCAGTATATTTGTTATTACTTTTATTAATTATTATCATCGTCATCATCATCAACATTATTCTTCAAGTTTAGCTGTGTAACAAACTTTTTCTTGGCTTTTAAAATATGTTGAAATATTCTTGCATGAAATAAAACCTAAAAACATTAACATACAGAAATGTAGCAGAATAAAATAAAACATGAGAAAGCAAATAACCTAAAAAAATCAAAAAATTCTATGAAAGCCATTCTACTAAAATATATTGGTTAAATGTACACAGTTGTGTGTGTGCGTGTGTGTGTGTGTATGTGAGAGTGAGTGTGTGTGTGAGTGTGAGTATGCATGTATTTATGTGTCTGACCAATAATAAACTGGCCTTTAGCTCCCTTGTCTCCCATGGTTAATACTGTACATCCCAAAATGTACACTCGATCCGTACCACTGAAGGTGTGGGTCCTGTGTGTGTGTGTGTGTGTGTGTGTGTGTTTGTTGTTGTCCCTTCCTTGGCAATAAGAACATAATAAATGGAGTGCAAGCAAAAGCATAATTCTCTATAACACATTCTGAGAAAGACAAAAATGAACAACAATGTAAACGCTGATGTGAAATGCCATTAAACCTTAAACAGACACTCATTATTGAAGTAAAACATGTCATGTGTGTCCTGCAGAACCTCATTTCTTACCCAATTATTTTGCCTATTTTAAACTATAAATGACAGCCAAAATGTCCCCCTAAAATTCCTATAGATATTTTCATCTATTTATGTTTTAGATACAGTATCCTTACATGACTCATAGGAGACATTAATGTTAAGCTGGCAAATACACAGAAGAAGATATTTGGAGAGGAAATGGTTCTGCAGTGCACTTACAATATGAAAAGAGTGCATGAACAAAGTTTTTTATTATCAAAGCTGTGTTCTTTTTACTTCCAACTCACTTAAGACGGGGAAAGGATTTTTCTTTCAAAAGCTAAAAGATTAAAACAGTTTGGCATCAGAATTTGTCTCCAGCCCACTGACAAATCCTTGTGGTCAAGATCAGATGTACACTCAGATTTAAAAAAAAAAAAAAAGAGTTCATCCTGTTCCTCTCTTTACATCTTTGTCCTGCCGTTTTCTAGTAATCCCATGGAAATCTTTACCAAAAATTCATGTTGATTTTTATCAGATGGGAATACCATTGGCAAACAAAACCTAAATCTGAGAAAATCAACACACTTTGCATGGAGTATTGTATTTGAAATTTTACTGCTGGTGACAATTTCATTCATTAAACCCGACGGTCCATTCAAGTTGGGAAAAAATTAAACCTCAACAAAGTGAACATGAGGTTGTCAGTTCTGGGGTAACTGAGTCAACATCACCTTTTTGGGTGCAACATAATCATCTACCTCCCATTTAAACCCCCTCAACCTGTCTACCAACTGAAAATACCTTCATGAGTACTTTAAACAAAAGAAGGGATGCAGGATAGTGGAGGAATACAGAAGAGATGAGTGGCAGAGGGTAGGAGTATCAGGTGGAGAGATCAAGAGATGAAGTCAAATTGGACTACAGACAAAAGACACAAGTGATTTTGAAGGGAGGTAAAGAGACAACAGAAGATAGGGGCTGAATGGATACATAGACCTCTTTTTTATCAGCCACTACAAGCATAATTTGATCCCATTCTCTCTCTATTCATCCACCTTCTGCCCACATATTCTTCAAAGGCACCCATCTATCCATCTCAGCAGGTATCACTCAATCCTTCTTTTTGTTCCATCTTTTAAGAAAGCACTACTGGATTCCTTTGCCTTTTTTGTTGCTACATTTGCAAATGTAAACAGTTTCCATTATTCTTAAGAGATGCCCATAACTACAAATTAAACAATGTAATCTTCTAAGAAAAACTTTACACATTAGCTCAAGAGAATTCCTAGAATAAGGACAATTCACATCACATATCTTTGCTTTTTGAATTGGCTTCATCAGTGTGTTATGAATAGTGGAGCCATACATGGTAAAAGGTCATAAGCAAAATCTTCGAATGACAAAAAATATCCCTACACATGACACCAGAGTGGGACGTGTGTTGGACACAAGGGCGGCGCACGTGAATGTGTGGGGGACTTATTTCTTTGCATTGATACTGCAGCAGTGATATGTCTTCCGTGATAAGACAGATGTGCATCAACAGTCTGAAAGGTTTCTTAGCGTTTCATTGTGACATTCAGTACTGTGTGCAGTGTTCTGTGTACAGTGCTGGTTAAAAAGGTTTTCTGGGTGTTAAGGCCTTGGTGTCTTAAACATTTCTGCAAGAAAGGAGTCTCAGGTCACAGCTGGTTTAAAAAAAAAAAACATGAAATTTGACCTGTTGCACACAAAACGGTCTCGACTTAAAGGTGCTGTAGGTAGGCTTCTACAAGAGAGAATGAATGCGTGTGCATGAGCAGTGATTGAAATGCGGTTTGACCCCCCCCCGTCTGATTGGTGCATCTGAACAGGGAGCTGTGGATTTTTGCAAATCGCACTACAGGCTGTAGGTTTATTTTTTTTTAATTACCAGCTTCAAAATATGGTAAGCTTCAGCAAATGACAGAAAGTTAGTTTTATAAGGCTTACCTACTGCACCTTTAATTCTCTAGAAAACCTATTAAAACATATTAATAATTAACTCCTCCTTCGAATAATAACATCTAAGAATGACCTTTACTTCTACCATGATATGGGCACTCTGGTGACATGACTGCATGCCATCTCCACATAAACCAGTACAGAACATCTTCTTGGCATTTCCTCTTTCATTCCAAAGTTACCAAGGCATATGTCTCAACATTTCTACAGTTGTTTACATACATGAAAAAATGAAATATAGTTCAAACTAGTGATTGAAAGTAAGCATGGCAACCAATTTCATTTTTTAAAAGTACATGTGGGTCTTTCTCGTGGACTGAAAATGCCAAGTGTGAACAGGTGTCTGACCAACCAGACAGCTAGGCTAAAATCAAGCCTTTATAACAGATGACTGACATATTGATGCATGGGAATTATTTGCCTGACTGACATGACTCATAACTTACATAACAATTTGACACAGACAGATTAAAAAAAACTGTACAAGTTACCAGGCACTAGGCGGAATATTTTCCATTCATGTCTTTTGGATAAGCATAGAAAAATATCTTGTTCTTATTCTTTCTTCCTATCTGTCTTTTATTTTCTTTCTGCCTATTATTACTTTCTTCCTCTTGGTGATTTTTGTTTTCTAGCAACTAAGGCAGCAAGGCAGGAGAAGTGATTTTCTCGTCATAAAAATAAACAAGATGGCCTTTGTGTTGCTCCATTCTGAAGAGTAGGGGGACTTTCATTGACTTGACTGTCACAACTCTCAGAAACTAACAATAAAAATGTGGTTTAAAGATAGACTCAGTTATGGTATCAGACTGATTTAGAGCCCAAAAGTGAGCAATGAATGGCAGAGAAGCGGGATGAGTTAGTTGGAGTTGACATGATCATTTTACTTAAGTGAATTATAAAAAGTAACATTTTTAGTATTGTTTAGGTCTAACAGTTCCCATCCATAGAAATTATAGATCTTATAAGACGCTACCATGCTACATAGAGGTAACCTATCAAACTCTCAGAAATACTGAATTAAACACTGTAGGCAAGAAGCTCTGTAATCACAATACAGAGCAAACCCAAATAATTGATCCTTTTGATAACATTTAGGGTTGATTTCCCTAAGTTACTAAGTCTCTCTACAAAACCACGAAACCTAACAACATGTGAAAGACATACAGAAAATAAAAGGTACATACTAAGACCATTTTGACCTATTAACACATAAAGAACATGATAAGAACGTATACACGAGAACGTAATGTAACATGCTAAAACCATCAGACCGTTAAACACGTAAAAATGATGTGTCACATGCTATGAAACAGGTGGGTTGGTGTGCAACACGTGTGACCCCTGAGGACTGAAATACCGAGCGCAAGCCTTCATTATGTTTACATTATCGTTTGGGGACGGATCCATCCTTTGATCCGCACACACACAAACGCAATTACACAAATGCACACATACACACAACCCCCCTTCTCTTGCAGTACCATTTCTATTACACGGCTGTTATCAATGTAACAAGTCTCCATAAGAACACAAACAATGAATAGCTTAAAAAGTAAAGAACTCAAATAGACTAATTTTTATAGTACCATTTCCTGCAAAAAAGCATTATTTGCTTTTACAAAATAACATTATATAGGAAAGTTTAGCAAATTGCATGGTTTGTACTATATCATACTTATTATTATTATCATTGATATAAATGTTAAGCAGGTTAATAGATGGTTGTTCTATTAGGCAGGCAGCCAGGCACGTAGCTAGTATCATGGCACGGAGGAAAGTAGAAAATAATGTCACTTGGTTTGATCCTAATGGATGAAGAGAACACTTCGGTCCGGAATTACTCCGGTTTTACCAGTTGAAACTGGATTTAATCAGTTCAATAAATCACTGTCAAATCAAACCTAACCAGTCTCCAATTTTGGGCCACTTTGCAGCAGTGGTGGTGATTTAGCCAGTTTTTTTCTTTTGTGCCAGTTTCAGAAACAACATGGCATTAATTAAAGAATCCAACTGATCCTTTCGTACCAAGGTAACACCAGTAACTGCAGCGCAGAACAAAATAGGCTGAACTCTGACCAGTTTCAACAAGTCAAAAAATGTTTTGGTTTTGGATCCATTTGCACTACAGTAAAACAGTCAAAAACATGCTCTGGACCAGAACAAAGCAGTTCTCACCAGATCAGATCTGGTTGTACCAAGATAAAAAAAGTCTGAATGATGCTTCAGACTAGTTTGGCCCAGCTTGGTGGTTCAGTTTAGCATGGTGCATAACAGATCAGCTCAGTTCACTTAAAGTGTTTTGCCTCTAGCATTTTTCTTATTTTCTTTTTTTTTTGCTATGCTGTATGGTGGCTGTGCAAGTGCTGAGCTCCTCAAACTCATCCTCAAAATGAAGCCAGTCCAACTTTTAGTCGAGCTTCCAATCCGCTTATTTGGAAAGCACATGAAGTGGCTGTTTATTAAAGGTGATTTCTGCTGCATGTCTGGACTCCGTTGTTAAATACTTGCCACAGAGCTGTCAAGTGACCGTCACTCTACACAGGATTCAGGCTATTTCTCCAAACTGTCCCTGCAGCAGTTCAGCGGGATCCTACAATGATTTTCGACCATTTGACAGCCGAGTGCTTCCAGCATAAGGATGTGTTCCATTTAGTGCCCAGGATAGGCCATTTTGACATGAGCTAGCCTCCAGGAACATGGAGGCAGACAGCTTATTCATTCAATAACACGCTCTTAAATGTTTGTGTGAGTCAAAGATGTCAGATTAATTACTCTCTGTGTTCTCGTCTACATTTTCAGATTCAGCAACAGTCGTGGCCTCTGTGGTTTTTGTGATGTCATCATTACTATCTGACACCATGTCATCTCCCATTTCCTGGTTTGTTAGGTCATGACCCTCTGTGACCTCCATTTCAACTTCTGTTTTATTGTCAGTGGAATTGTTGCCTTTAGTTTCTTTTGCTTGGCTGTCATGACTAACTCCTATGACGTCATTGCTATCCTCTGTGATCTCACTCTGATCCCCTTCATCTTTTTCCTCCGGTTTCATAGTTTGACACTCGCGCCCCGACATCACTGTGGCGTTCTGAATCACGCCGTCTTGCCCGTGACCTTTCTTTTGTGACGTTTTGTCTGTGTACCTGTGTAGACCCCTCTGTATGTGTGTGGTGAAATCATAGCGATCCACACACACATGGAGGCAAAAACTGCATTGGTATGGTCCCTGGTCGCCATGGCAACTCATGTGCAGGGCATACATGACCTCGTCTAGGAAGTAGATCCCACAGTGGATGCAGCGATTGGTTAGGTCATCCTGCGTGGCCACATCCACCATCGCGGGACTCGGTGCGACACTTGACCGACCTTTTGTCGAATGATCCATTTCTTCCTTTCCTATCTCCTCTCTATGGTTCCCTCCATCTATACTCTCCTCCTCTTCTTTTTCCCCTTTCCAGTTTTCTCTTAACCTCTCAGCAAGTGGCGATTCTTGCCTTCTCCTCTCTGCACCATTTGTTGACATGTGTGCATGTGCAGCACTTGTATCTCTTTGTCTTATTGCGAGATCCAAAGGAGCATCGTTTTCTAATGATGGTGAAGAGGTTTGGGAATGAAGAGGAGGAGGAGGAGGAGGAGGAGGATAGTGAGGAGGGGCTGGAGGAGGGGGCAGAGGAGAGTAGGGAGAGGCACAGTAAGGCACGGTGTAGCTTTGCTGATGATGCTGCACTGGAGCCACCATTGCAGCGAGATAATGAGCGTTATTTCCAAGGCTACCAGGGCTGCTTAGATTACTTATGCTACCAGGAACCCCAGAGGCAGCTGCCATTTTATACTTGGTCCAGAATCTGAGCCAATCCGACTCAGGGGTCAAATCAGGTGAGAGGGTTAATGGAAGGGGTAAGGAAAAAAGGGGGTACTGATACTTTTCAATGGGTGAACCAGGAGGCGAATAACTAGACGGTTTGGATGGACGCATGTACTTTTCAATCGGACTGCCTCTTTCTGATCCCCCTCCTCCTTTACCTCCCTCTACTTTTGATATTATCCCTCCTTCAGTGATGCCCCCATTGCCCTCAGCTATCAATGAGGAGGGGGGATGTGAAGGAAGGAGCAGAGGAGGCATGCGTCGGTGGATCTCCAATGTTTGATTGGCTAGAAAGGCTTGAGTGGATCGGGGCGAGCGTGAGCGAGGGGAAGGCTGCTGGTTTTTGTTTGTTGCACAGCTTCTGTCCAACTCCTCGCCATTCACGCGCTCCTCGCTGGTGATGCGTTGTTTTGGGGCGGGGGTCTCAGTTGACAGTGAATCAGGGTTGAGCCGTTTTCGGGTTCGGCGGCGGATGATTTGTTCACCGTTGTTCTGCTTTATGATGTTTAGAGGTCTGGGTGTCTGCAAGATTAAGGAAACAGAGAAGAAAAAAAGAAGAGGCATAAATAACATTTAGTAATACATGTAGTTTTAATTCATTTTCCTGTTTAAACATTGTCGTATCACTTATTTAAGGGTGCTTATCTGACATGACTAAAAATGTCAACCACACACAGCCCAGCATTATTTGACTGTGATGATATTAAATGAATTGCCCTACAAAAATGAAATTGCAACAGTTTAGCTTACGACCAATGAAATCAAACCAAACTTGAACATAATTTGACAGGAGATTTGACTGAACTGGAGCGACTGTTTTTTACTATGAATGCAAAGTAGGACTTCTAAAAAGTGGTCTCTGTTAAGCTTTCAATGGTAGATCAAAGTTTTAAAAGTCTCAATTCATATGAACCTTTCCTAAGCAAAAGAGCATAGTAAGTACCATAAAAAGTACCATATCCAGCACGCCTTAGGACTGAGGTTTTTGCCCTTACCACAAGGGGGAGCGCGTACATCTGATGCAAATTGAGAGTGACCTGAAGACTCAACTTTTACTTTATTGACAGATCACTCACAAACACGTGAACATACGGCTTCATTGATGTTTTAACTATTATTGAGTAATCTCTTTCACTAAAATTAATTAATGAACTAATTAAAATTATAAGGCAGAGTCCTGCAATATATTGAAATGTATATATACATATCTACTCAGTGTTTCGGTTAAAAACCGAAAAACAGTCGAGCAGAGTTAAAAAGAATACAAACTTCTCAGTAACACAATGTATGAAGCACAACTCACTTTTTAAAATTTCACTCTGGAATTAATAAAGAACTTCACAGATATATGAGAGATGATGACTCTATTTGATGTTTAGTTCCTAAACACATGCCAAAATTAATCAAAACAGTCTAATACATTTCCAGACAAACTGGTGAATGATTTTCTTTCCTGGAAGTAAAATAAACTGGACCGTTTAAAGTGTCTTTTAGAGTGTCTACACTTCAACTCAAAAGTAACGACTTGCTATCATTTCACTATTGAAGAACCGACTGTAGTGAGGCATCCCCTCTAACATGAAGTTAACTCCAAACAGCATTTATTAAAAACTAAGTCAAATTAAACAAAGACAGAAAGAGAAGAGCTTATCAAGCATCAACAAAAACTTGTGAAGTGTTGTAGAGTGTATTGCCACGTAGATTGGATTTATTAGACATTGTACAGCAAAAAGCCTGGTTAGTGTGTGCATGTATGTGCCTGTATGTAACTCCTGTATGTCTTAAGACATCCCCTGATGTATATGTATATATATGTGTGTGTGTGTGTGTGTGTGTGTGTGTGTGTGTGTGTGTGTGTGTGAGATTGGGCTTTTAAAATACATTGTGGCAGTTGAAAACCAAAAAGATGTGTTTAGAAGCACCAATCAATGGATTGAAGTAAGATGTTTAAGATTCAAGATTTCTTTATTGTCATTCCACAGTACACTGTAGTACGAAATTACGTGCAAAGTTCACAACTTAAAAAATATAGCACAGCAACAGTTAAAAACACCGTAGAAAATTGAGATATTAGCTATATAAATAAATAAAAGCGTATATGGGTGTGCAGAGCATGTAGAGTGATAAATATAAATATACCAACTCTATAAAAACAGAAAAATATAGATATCTAGATAATATCTAGATAGATAAGTGGATAGAAAAGCAAAAAGAAGGTGGGTGAGGATTTCTATGTAAAGAAAGAAATGCTATGCTTGGAATGAGTTATACCTGTGTATATGTGTATTCATGATTAGGTGTGCACCTACGTATGTGGATAGCCCTCTGTCTGCAATTGAGAATGTGTCTCTCCCAATGCATGTGTATTAGAGAATGTTTATGTGTGCGTGTCAGTGTGTGTGAAGTCCTCGTCAGTCATTGTAGAGCTGTTATTGAAACTATTTAAGGAGAGATGAGTCATTTGTTGACAGTCACAATGACAATCAACGGTCTTAACTCTAATATGGCCAAACTAGCTCTACAAAAAACACACACACATTGTTTCAATGATCTATTATACACATACATTACAGACAGGTGCTTCCCCTCACCAGCCAAACTAATAATAGTCCCTCTTGTTAATCAGAGAGTTGTCCTGCTGGTACGCGTTTTTCTACACATACCTGGATCATTACGATAAACAAGAGTCCGTCACTGACAGTGACAAAATGATGTTAGAAATGAAACATTTTTCTTATTCTTTATGGTCCTTTGGTTTTGTATTCCCAGCTAAAGAGTGAGGAGAAGAAAAGGTAAAGACAGGAGTGGAGCAGAGTGGAGCTGAGGCAGGAACGAAGAAGGTGAGATGAATGAGAAGTGGGAAAGAGTGATATATGGTGAACAGGAAGAGGAAGATTAAGAATTAAGACAAAAATTAAGAAGGGAGGGACTGGAGTGGAGTGGAAAAAAGGAGGACAGAAGAAAAAGAAGCAAGAAGGCAAGAAGCAAAGAAATAGCACCCCTCATGATGGTAACAGTCCACACACACACACACACACACACACACACACACACACACACACACACGAAACAGCTGTAATGTTGTACATCTTTATGGTTGCGGGGTTGGAGTAACAGCTGGTAGACATCATTCTTCCTTATTGAATCATCTTTCCATCTCTTCCCTTCTCTTTTTAGATATCCCTTCTGCATTTTCTCCCAATCTCTGTCTCTCTCCATCTCTAACGCTTTACACTCACTCTCGCCTTTCATTATCTCTGTCCTCACTCTTTACCTTAATTTTTTCCTCCTTTCTTTGTCTTCCTCCCTTTTCCTACTTTGTTTGTCTTTCTCTATTTCTCTCCTCTCCCTCCCTTTATGTCTACCTTTTTCTCCCTCTTTATTCATAATGCTCCCCTCCCTTCTCTCACTCTGAAGTGTTTTACTAGCTGCTATCCTCTCTAATAATGTGTGTAGAGCATATAAAACTTTTATTATAGGATATAAAATATGGCTGTCGTGAAGATTTTCAAGAGTGGAGGGAGCTGGAACGTGATTGGAGCAGCAGATGAGATGAACGGGTTGGCCCAAGGACATCTGCAGGGGCAGGAAGGCGTAAACTGCGATAGCTTGTCATCCTCCGAAAGGTCTTTAAAACTTCACTGGATAATTGCAGCATAGTGCTCTGGGTTGTAACATGGTCAACCCGCTGATGCATTTACTAACACTGTGATTTATTACACTAAAACATTTTAGTTCACTTTGAAATTTTACAAGCTGAGTTTAAAAAAACAATGTGTGAACATGAATCTGGCATATATATATATATATATATATATATATGGTGAAGCGCTGAAGGCTTTTTCACATTGGTAATATTTGTAAACCCTTGTGTTAGATAGGTATATTGGAGTGTAAAATAAGCTTAAACCTCATACAAACATATGCGGTGAGAAAGCTTAATATTCTGAAGTCAGCTAAATTCCAGGCTGGGTCTTTATCTCATCTGTAATTCATGCAATCTAATTAAATTTGGAATTTCCATAGAATTTCCCCGGGCTTAGATGGTAAAGTTGATTCATTCCATCATATTTCTCACTCCATGGAGTTGGCTCACTGTGACTGTTTAAATGGTCTGGAACTCCCGGCTCGCACCAAATCAAATATACTTTTTCCACAATATCACATTTTCACACCAGGATTTACAGAGTGCATGAAGGAATTTAACCGCAGTATGCATCGTTATCGTGTGCTAATCGGCCAGACAGGAGGAATGATAATTAATGGTCAAAACCACCCGTGGATGTATTAAAACAGCATAGAGTCAATATTATGGACTAAAGTAATGGGTTCCTGATCTAGTACAACCTTAGGAGTACATGTAGGTCTCCTATGGGTGGATGGAGTTCAGCACTTCACATTACTTATGCATGATATACCTAGAGTTTCAGCTTTCCATTCTGTCTTTCTATATCTAAGGTGTTTTTTAAATGTATAGCTCCCTTCTTGTCTCTCTTCTAATTAGTTTGAAAGAAAATGTGAAAAAGGGAAATCAGAAATATACAGAAACTTGTACAGTGCCAAATCTGGGGCAGCTATTTCTGTGAATCTCAAGTATAATCTAATGTATCTTGTGTAATGCAGACTTACCGAATGCAGTTTTTGGTATAAACCACAAGCGTTGCAGACGTAGCCTCCATTTGCATTCTTCCTCCACAACGACGTCTTGGTGGTCAGACAGTTTGCACAGAAGACCCCACTGCCTCTGCGCCGCTATGGATGGAGAAAGACAAACTACATTAGAGCATGTAGTAAAAATAATGATTGCTGAAGAAACGTTTGGTAGATGAGAAAGAGGCAAAGACAACTGAGAGAAAAGAATGCTGGGAAAAAAATAAAAATGTTGACTTAAGTTTTTATACCTTTTTAATATTCACACCAGTCAAGTAAGGTTAGGAGAGGGAAAACAGATTGGCTTGGTGGCAGAGAAAGGAGGTTATCTCATGTATCATGCCTAATGGGAAATCCCATCAAGAACACGATTCTACACTGATTTCTTCTGTATAAAACAAAGTTAATTGAAACAAAAAAATATAATTTAATGAAAGGACAATGATTGGGTTGGGTGAATACATTGTGTGTGTGAATGGACTGTATTTATATAGCAATTTTCTAGTCTTAACAACTACTCAAAGTGCTTTTACATAGTACAGGAACCATTCACACAGTATGGCCAAGGTTGCCTGGTCAGATAAATACTCACACTACAAAGACACAGCAGCGTCTTGGGACGCCAAGACATAGGACTGAAGGGCCAGGGATCGAGCTACCTTCCGATTGGCAAGCGACTGCTCTACCACTGAGCCACAGCTCCATATGAGTATGGTTATGTGTGTCTGAGCAAGGTCTTGGGAGAGATACTGCGGTACTTTAAGTCAAGTCAAGTACTCCTCAACAGATGTGGAAAGAAATGAGTTATGCTTTCACCTTCTAGCATAAAGTGCTTAAGTGTTTATCCGAACTGCAGGAGGTACTTTACAGGTAAGTGTTCGACTTTTACTGTTTTTGTACATATATACACACACACACACACACACACACACACACACACAAGTTCAGTTCATGGCGCAGCAGTGCATAGAAGAGTAGTGTGTGCTAGGAAGGTGGGGATGGGGAAGGGGGTGAAAAGGCCAATTGTCGTGGCAACGTGCTCCATCACAGTAATGAGCCAATCACAACGTTTCTCCATCCCATTAAGTCTCTGGCCCCATTCACCACCTTTATAACCCTGAGAAGACAGCATACCTCATCTTTGTCCTCCACTACTCAATTTCTCTCTCTCTCTGCCCTGTTTATCCAACCATTGCCTATTCTCTCTGCTTTAATTGTTATTTCAGCATTGTTCATCCAACCTTCATTGTTTCCTCTCCTCTTGACTTCAAGTTACTTTAGTTTTTGATTTGTTTTACTGATTTAAATATCAGTATGGTCAAGAAAACACCATCATGTAATTCTTTTTTTTCACTGAGCTGTGTGATATGTGCATTTCTGTCTCTGTAACGATGATCTCACTATTGTTGTGCTGGTAAATGTCTGCATACTATATGTGCCTATGGGTTTGGTTTACTAAAAACACCCTCTCTCTCTCTGTCTTATATTTTCACTTGTGCTGAATGCTCATTATATTTTTTGGGGCTCAAAGCACCCAGTGCTAGAAGTTAAAAACATTTCAACTTTTCACAAAAGTGTGCTACACTTCAATCCATCTTTCTGTGGACTCAGAGCTACAGATGGCGCCACTACGAGCACTTCGACCGAACACCTGTTTCGTGCTGCCAGCTGAAAGCAGAAGGGCCCTTAACAGCTAATGTACTGCAAAGATCACAGAACAATTAATCACCCACATTTCTCTGGGAACACGCACCACACACAGGCATGCACATACACTCACCTAAAGGATTATTAGAAACACCTGTTCAATTTCTCATTAATGCAATTATCTAATCAACCAATCACATGGCAGTTGCTTCAATGCATTTAGGGGTGTGGTCCTGGTCAAGACAATCTCCTGGACTCCAAACTGAATGTCAGAATGGGAAAGAAAGGTGATTTAAGCAATTTTGAGCGTGGCATGGTTGTTGGTGCCAGACGGGCCGGTCTGAGTATTTCACAATCTACTCAGTTACTGGGATTTTCACGCACAATCATTTCTAGGGTTTACAAAGAATGGTGTGAAAAGGGAAAAACATCCAGTATGCGTCAGTCCTGTGGGCAAAAATGCCTTGTTGATGCTAGAGGTCAGAGGAGAATGGGCCGACTGATTCAAGCTGATAGAAGAACAACTTTGACTGAAATAACCACTTGTTACAACCGAGGTATGCAGCAAAGCATTTGTGAAGCCACAACACGCACAACCTTGAGGCGAATGGGCTACAACAGCAGAAGACCCCACCGGGTACCACTCATCTCCACCACAAATAGGAAAAAGAGGCTACAATTTGCAAGAGCTCACCAAAAGTGGAAAGTTGAAGACTGGAAAAATGTTGCCTGGTCTGATGAGTCTCGATTTCTGTTGAGACATTCAGATGGTAGAGTCAGAATTTGGCGTAAACAGAATGAGAACATGGATCCATCATGCCTTGTTACCACTGTGCAGGCTGGTGGTGGTGGTGTAATGGTGTGGGGGATGTTTTCTTGGCACGCTTTAGGCCCCTTAGTGCCTATTGGGCATCGTTTAAATGCCACAGCTAACCTGAGCATTGTTTCTGACCATGTCCATCCCTTTATGGCCACCATGTACCATCCTCTGATGGCTACTTCCAGCAGGATAATGTACCATGTCACAAAGCTTGAATCATTTTAAATTGGTTTCTTGAACATGACAATGAGTTCACTGTACTAAAATGGCCCCCACAGTCACCAGATCTCAACCCAATAGAGCATCTTTGGGATGTGGTGGAACGGGAGCTTCATGCCCTGGATGTGGATCCCACAAATCTCCATCAACTGCAAGATGCTATCCTATCAATATGGGCCAACATTTCTAAAGAATGCTCTCAGCACCTGGTTGAATCAATGCCACGTAGAATTAAGGCAGTTCTGAAGGCGAAAGGGGGTCTCAGTAGGTCACAGTATTAGTATGGTGTTCCTAATAATCCTATAGGTGAGTGTATATGGCTGGAGCAATATAAATTTGATGAAATATGATTTGTCTAATCAGTACTGCAAATGTGAAAAGATCCTGCCAAATGTATGTAGTGGTGTTGGAGAATTCCCTCAACTTTTAATTGTAGTTAACATCATATTTCATATTTAAAACAAGGATCCAAAGTTCATTTGCTGTCTTATGCACACATATAAGGAAGTTAGGACTGCTTAAAGGAGATTTATCAAAAATTAATTATATGAACAGCAAAATAGCAACGGATCAGGATCTGATTAAACATTTGTGCTTGACAGCGTTAAAGGATTAGAAATCAAATTCTTCTGCCAATGAAAAGTGGTTTAATAGCTCTCTTTGTTTCCTCGTTGCAATTTTTATTCATAAACAGACATTTATGATGACATCCGTTATACTGTCTGGATCCTACAAATGACAAAATCAAACTGTTAGATTGTTCAAAGATTTAATACAAAAGAACACAGAAGATGTGTTTATTTATGCTGGTGGAACTTTGTCTCTCAGTCTCAATATGTGTATAATAAAACATCCTGTTTCCAAAAATGCTGTATGTAAGAAACCCCTGAGCTAATATTAGAGTATTTAGGGTACATGTGTTTTTTGTCCATCTGACATCAAAACACTTATATGACCAAGTCTTTTTGTGTGTATGTGTGTGTGTGTGTTGCACATACCATACGGTCAGCACATGTAGAGAGACAGAGCCAGGTGATTGATTGATGTACACTTCCTGTGTCTCTGTGTGTGAGTGTATATGTGTGTGAGTGTGTGTGTGTGTCTAGTGTTGCAAGCCAAACAGTGCATCTGTCATCAGAATTCAGTTTCCCTCCGAGCGTCCAAATCACTCACATATGGCCCCACAGCTGCCCCTCATTGCAATACACACACACACACACACACACACACACACACACACACACACACACACACACACACACACACACACACACACACACACACACACACACACACACACACACACACACACACACACACACACACACACACACACACACACACACCTGAAAATACTTCCCAAGGCTAATGAAGGCATGTAAGATTTGGATGAGAGGCAGCAATCCATATGTGTGTGTTGGGGGTATCTTGGCTACTCTAAAACCACAGTACAAGCACACTGCAGTGTGTGTGTGTGTGTGTGTGTGTGTGTGTGTGTGTGGGAGAGGTTCAAGTGTTAATTACACAGGAAAGTAGCCCCCAACACCTTCCAAAATGCACACATGCACACACGGAGAATCTGGCTCATGATCTTTAACAAGCTTTTCAATCATCAGCTGTTTGGCTGGACAAGTGTGGAACTGTACAAGTGCACATGCATGCACACAGAGCTCTATATTTGCATACATTAACATGGGTTTTGAGTGCATTTCTTGGTAGCTTCAAAACTGTTTGTGTGCTGGGTTTATTGGTGTGAAGCTACATAATGTGTGTGTATGTGTCAGTATGTTTATTCTGATTGATTACTAATACATGGCCTCACCCACTCACCTCAGCCAGAAGAAGAGGGCGGCAGGTAATTAAAGCTCAGGGTTCTAATGACATCTATTTATCTGTGGCCTATGATACAGTTCAATTAGCACCACCAACAATGCCCTCTGAGACACACACACACACACACACACACACACACACACACACACACACACACACACACACACACACACACAAATTAGTCAGGAAATTAAAGCCTTTATCAACTTCCTTCTAATCAAGCCAATAAATAAACTTTAAACGTGATGTTTAGATACAAACTTAAGTTTCTTAAGTAGGAAGTACATTGGAGTAACCAATGTAAACACTACTCTATTTTCCCCAGGCCTTATTCTGTGGGGTGTGTCCAGGTGTGCATTTGGAACTTTGTTAATAAAAACACACTCATGTGGAATGTTCTTATTCTTGTGCACTGAAAAAGTAGATAAAGACATCAGACGGAAAGAAAAGTAAATATAACATTGAAAAGTATAAACAATGGGTGTACATCAAAATATAACATTGAAAAGTTGACGATATTGGCAGTACAATCTAGTTAGCGGCAGGCTGCACATGAAACAACATGTGCTCTTGTGACAGCAGATTTAATGCAATAATGAAACTACTAAGAGGCTACTGTTGTTGTTTTTGGGAAATATGCACTTTAAAAATGGCTTTTTTGGTTTGTGAACAACACTAATACTAATTTTATTTTTTTATTTTTGTTGACTTTTTCATGGGTTTGCACTGCTACGCCAACTTTCCATTAAAAGGGTTAAAATGATTGATATCTTTAAATTCAAACAGAAGTTACAAGCTATTTCCTAGTGAGTTCTTTGTACTCATAAAAAGTACTAATAAATTATATAATATATAACTATATAACTTTATTGTTGAGAATCAGATTTTTATTCAACATCAAAACAGATGGTGTAACCACACAGTAGCTGGACCCTTCAGCTGTGGCTTTGAGTCCACTCTGAGATTCTCCTGAAGCCATAAATTTACAGATGTTTTACAAACTGTTACACTGCATGGTCTTTTACATCTTAATAGAAGAGCTGGCCGTAATAGATAAGCATCCACTGGTTTAGAGTCTGCAGCAAGATTGACTCCCTCAAATCTATTTTAGCTACCATCTGCTACCAATATGCGGTGGTATCTTTAAACTTTGGTGGTGTAGTTTAGTTGAAATTATTTGCCGAGGCAGACGAGTGCACTCAAATGAGCTGCTGTTTTCCATTTTGAAAGATAATTATTATCTACCAGTTTATTCAGATATGTTGTTGTCAAGGACATAGAAAGTTAGACAACATTTCCAAGCAAGTTGTTTTTAATTCACAAGTGGAAGTACCACTGTTTGCTTTGAATTTACATTTTCTACAAGTAGGGTTACATTTTTCTCATGATGCTACCTCATTTTACAACAAAACATGTATTTTCATTTTGCACACAGAGTATGGGGATAGCACACTAAACACACAAAAATCAAATATCAAGGTGCTATCCTTGAAGTTATGTGGCAAAACAGAGAGAGATACATTGAGAGCAGACTGGTGAGAGAGCGAGAAAGTGAGAAAGAGGATAAAGACATGGGTTAAAATAAATTCAAAAAGAGGGCTTTCCAAAGACTTTCAAAATAAAATGATATTCAATTAACTTTAAGAGTAAATCAGCACTACTTTAAATGCGCACACACAGAGAGACACACTAACACTAATACTTGCAATGACTTCAGCGATTATTAATCAAGCTAGAAGACTAGCTGGAGGAATTAACTAAATCCCATATTGTCAAATCCAAACTCCTATACACTGGATCCGATTACACACACACACACACACACACACACACACACACACACACACACACACACATCTGGAACCAATCTAACAGAGTTCCCCCCCCCCATTGGTGCTACCAACCATGTGTGTGTGTGTAGAGCTGTCTATGTGTTACGCAAATGGCTTCACAAGTCCATCTGTGTGGTTTACTCTCAGACTACTGTGTGCATTTAAATTGCTTCTCCTAATACAATAATTGGGTTTAAGTTGAATGAATTTAAGTTGAATAGACTCTGAATTTATTCTGCTAGTTTATTCTTATTCAACAAAGATATAAGACAAAACAATAAACTATGTACAGTACAGCACCGTTTGAGAAAAAGAGGTACGATAGCGCTACAACAGTCAAACGGGCCACTTCAAAATTGTTAAAGTCAGCAGGGAGGAGAAAGATTTTCAAACACTATGTGATTGGGTGAGAACATTAATTAAGAACTGCTTTACTTTAAGAAAACAGCTCTGTTTTTCAGTTGGAGAAATGGATACAATCCAACTGTGACATGCAATGGAGGGTGCATTTCCTGCTGATTATCTACTCAGATGACATTATCAGTGAGGCGGGGAGAAACTAGTTTAGCAGTAAACTTCCAAAAAATGCCCGGCCCATGGTAACTCTCTAAAGGGGTGCAACCAAACGACTAATTATCCCCTCAGGAATCAACAGACATTTCAAAAAAGGATAATGATGACGTACTGTTGCAAAACATAAAAAGGTTCTGCATCTATTAGGAGCAAGATTGCAACTGGAGTTTTAAAGTTTCTTCATTCTACTAACTTACTTTCTAAATTGAAATAAAACTGAAACCTGTAAACCTTGCCACACAAGAAATACTATTTATGATAAGCAGTTACTATTAACCCTTAAGTAGCTTAAAGTCCAGAACAAACAATCACACTGATCAGCCAATCATATATTTAAAAAAAAATTGCTGTGTTTATAAGCATGCAGAGTCCACCAACTGAATTCTCAATAAAAAAAGTTATACATATATATAATCAGCAACCAAGTTATGTAGCTGAATATCAACACCATATCAAAATGTTGTATGAATATCTGTGGCAGTAAAAAACTGCAATACCTGCTTGTAAACAAATGAAGAAAAAAAGCTTGAAAGCCACTTAGAAAAAAGAAAACTGTTGCTAGATGAAAAATGGCCAGTTTATGTCTTAACACTGCACCTACTGCCCAATCACACTGAGCATGACCTTTAGCTCAGTGTGTGACTACTCCCAGCTCCCCTCCACTCACAGCCTGCAGCTCTCCTCTAACAGTCTGCTCCAGCAGCCCTCACACTCCCAGCACAACCATATCAGTGCGGCACATTCGGCAGTATCTCCCCTCTTTAGAGGCCGTGGTGACAGAACTTAAAAAAAATCAAATTTCAGGACAAAAAAGCTCCGTGATGATATAAGACTGTTCAAAAACCGAGGCTGGTGGTTAGGCGCAATCGCGAGCAAGGCTCATTGAATAAAAATCCGTCCTCAGACATTAGCTGTAGAGAGTAAGCAGCTGCAGAGCAGCAGAGGAGCTGTGGATTTGTAGTCATCTACTGCAATAACACTGGCGAGTGTATTACTCTGCATAAATACAGTAAATATAAAATGATGATGCATGAGTGTTTAAGGGCAAAGCCCAGAATTTACCCCGTGAACCTTTCTTGAAACAACTCTAACTCCCTTGGTAATATACCATATAGGTCAGGGTAAACTTAAATGATCATTGTTATTAACACCTGTCCCCTAGCAATATGAAAAAATAAATAACTCATAAATCAAACGGTGATGCAGGCCATACAAGCCACAACTCTACAAGAGAGTCAGTTTCTCTTCTGCCAACAAAATCAGTTGTAACGACTCCTTCATCCCTCCCGCCTTAGGCCTCTACATGATGGTAGAAGCAGGAAGAAAGTGATGATTGCATGTCATTGACTGGTGTAGATGGCCATGGAGAGTGTAATATTGATGAAGATGGTAATTTGTCTTATGCTGCTGGCCTGAAACTCTGTATCAGCACCTTGTATTGGTAACTGTCAGTTGTTATGGCTCTTGGTCTTTCACTTTTATGCAAGTTGCTTTTAATAGCTGCTGCAAAACCAATTGCCCACTGGGGTAAAATAAAGTTCAAACTGAAACTTGATAAGTTAGGGGCTGATTTGTAATTACAGCAACATAACTATTGTAAATATGCAGATGTAACTGCATTTTGTATCAGAGCAGTGAGAGTCTCAATTTTTGTGCGTAAAAAGTGCATGACTTTGTACTCATACACAGACTGGGCATTTAAGTAAAATCCTATTTTCACTGATCTAATTTTGATAAACGATCGCAGTTGCAATGACTTCACAGTTATGTGTTTTGGGTGTAAGCCTGTCAACCAGTGAACTGTGAGAGTAAGTAAGAGAGAAAGAAATAGAAAAAGAGAAATAGAAAAAGAGAGAGAGAGAGAGAGAGAGAGAGAGAGAGAGAGAGAAGCACATTAGCAAACAGAGAAAAAGGAAATTGTTCCATGTTGATTTAATTTTGATAAACAGCCTCAATGCATGCAGACTTGGAGTCCATGGACCTGGAGACCATGGATGTGTATGTGTAAGTGTGTGCGCTTGTTGTTCTGTACTGGGATGTGTGCAGTAATGTGTATTTACGTGTCTTTTCTGTGAATAAGTAACTGGACTGCTGATATCCAGTTACGTGAGTTTCTGTTTATCAAGCAACTGATTATAATTCTGTCTGTATAAGTCTACAACTTGTCATTTTGATAAGATACACAAGCACAAGATATACAGTATGTGTGTGTGTGTGTATTTTGTTCTTCATATAATAGAAGTCTTCCTGATTCAACCTTAGACTTCCTTTGTGCAGTGATAGAGCACTGAGGTGGAATGAGAAGCAGAGGGCAAAGCTTTAGAGCTCTTTGATTTTCTTTCTAAAGTTCATATAATTAACCTTAAACAGGAACCAAACACTGTGTTTACACCTTTCACCATGTGGGTATAACTACAGTATGTGAAAAGGATAGCAAACTGAAAGAGTTGAGAATTACTAATCTAAAGCAGTGGTTCCCAACCTGGAAGTCAAAAACACCAGAAGAGGACCTAAGATAAAACTGAGGGCTTTACGGATGATAAAAACATTTTATGTTTTTTTCTTGTGAAATACTCCATACTGTCTCCTCCTCAGGCATATTGGTACCTACAAATACCTTTAACACTCACAACTCATGTCAAACTTATGTCATGACTTGCGATGAGGGATCTCAGGTAGAGGTTTCTTTTTAATCAGTGATCTAGTGTGTTTGCATGTTATGTTTTTCCACTATAATGGATCAATTGTGTGTGTATTTATCTGGTTCTATTCTTTATTAAAAAGCTACATGTGTGTTTCCTTGGTTAGAAGTTTCTTTATCTAAAATTATATTTTCTTCCTTAGAAAACCTTTGTAGATTTGTGTCTGGAGAGCAGTGACCCACTTTACAGTAAAGCTTACAGTCAGTGTGTGTGTGTGTGTGTTCATGGAAAGGCCATGTAGGTTGACATTAACACTTTGCTGCAACATGCATGCACACACACAATGTGCACATAATCTGTTGTGGAACACTAGGAGTGCCCAAAGGAAAGAGAGAGAGAGAGAGAGAGAGAGAGAGAGAGAGAGAGAGAGAGAGAGAGAGAGAGAGAGAGAGAGAGAGAGAGAGAGAGAGAGAGATGGTTATTATAATGTGAATCCTTAATACCTGTAGTCTTATCCGATGGTATTAAGTGTCTTATTAACTGTCTTAGACTCTATTTTATTGTTTATCTGAGAATAGTTCAGTGGGCCGATTCCCACACAAGAAAGCCCCACATGACCCATTCAAGTACTGTTGAAATCAACATGCTGAGTCCAAATGCCAACTGAAAACCCTAAACTGTGCCATTTAATTGGGATAACAAATGCCCTTTTATAGGAAATTTCTGAATGTTTGAAGGCTGCAATACTGTATTTTTTAAGTAGGGATATTATGTCCTTTATTATCTGCATCCAACTTTAACTGATGTATTTTCACCTCACAGACAAGATATTCTGATATAATTACATAGTATTCTACATATCTCAAGTCACTGCTCAGACATACAATTTATTGATGGACAATTGGCTATACTTTTATTCCTAGTAGCAGAAATTCTGACCAACGGCTCACAATGTCATGTATATGTCATGGCCATGGGTGCCATTTAGTATTTTTGCATAACAGTGGTTGTGCTGTTAGGACCACAACTCTAAGGTTATATAGCCCAAAGTGAGGTTTAATAATTAAAATAAGATAATGACTTTGAGGTTTATGTGAATACCTATATTTAAAAAACAAAGATTGATGGATAATTACAACTACAGCAGGGCGTTCTATCAGGGAAAGCTATATAGTAGTTTGTTGGGAATAGCCAATTCTTCTTTCAAATAACATGTATTTGAATTGTATTATATACCTATTAGTGAAACAAAGCAAAGCGAATGACAAAGTTTCAGTTTCTTTGCTGTGCATGCAGAGGTGTTTGGATATCACTGATGTTTGAATGAGCATAATTATTATGATAAAGATCCTCTTTACTTTCATTTTAAAATTGTTTTGTAAAACAATTACTGATTTAGTAAATACGACTACCAGTATCATTTGGGAAAGAGACCTGTGCTTTACAGGGAGGAAGAAATAAAACATAGCACATATTTAAATAAGACAATAAACTTCACAACCTGACAGGCAATAAACAACGCTTGGTAAAAAGTTTCACATCAAAAAAGACACAAACATGCACAAGCACATTACTCTCTGTTAGCACTGACACAAAAACAACCTGTTTTTTATTTTCCATTTTAGATTTATGTTAACAGCTGTGTCGCTAAATGTTTGATATTGTTTCGATGTAAACAAGGCTGTGTTTTAATACACACACAAAGGCAATACAACTTAACTGCCAAATGACGTTGGCCAGGAACGATTCTCTACTTGAGGAGAGAAAGAAGAAGAAAAGGAGTGAGAAAGAGTGATTGAAAGATGAGGTGGATGTAAAAAGAAGGAAAAAACAGTGAGAAACAGAAGGAGTTTAATTCTAATGAAACTGCATAATAAATGACACTTTAGAGAATTACAACTTGAAATTTACCTCACACAAACCACACACACACACACACACACACACACACACACACACACACACACAGCTTCCCCAAATTACTTATATCTTCCCAATTGGGGAAGTTTAGGGCGGGAAGAGGAGAAGGAAGGGAGGCCAGGGTAGAGAGGAGAGGAAAGGAAATGAATGGTGAATCCACAAGAAAAGAAGGGAATTTTCTTTCACAACATCACTGTCATTTTAAAATTCCACAAGGCTCCTATAAGAAGCTGGTCTTAATATCTTTTAATTTATGTCACTATACAGCAGAGTGAATTATTGTCTGCACTTTTACATTCACAGATCACTTTGTCTGCCTGTCACCCAATTTAGCTGTTTAGCAGTTTGTCCACCTATTCACCCACCGGCGACCTGCCTGTCTGCTTCTCTGTGCGCTATCAATACATGTATTGACAAGTGAACTAAACACAGTTTTTTTTCCAATAAAAAAAAAGAGAGAGAGAGACAGAGGTTGTTGAGGAGTTAACCTCTCCGGTAAAGTGGAACATTTTCTCAGCTTCAATCAGATGGTAAATTGTGTATTTTCTTTCCTGCTATATGTGAGTGTGTGCATGTGTGGCAGAGGTCATGGTAGTGCGGAATTAGCAACACTGAATGGGCACAGAAGTCAAGGTGAACACTGAGCAGAGGAAGACACGACACGAGGACACAAGTTCCACAGAAACACGTGGACGCACACACGCACACACAATGCTGGACAGTACAAATGCACACAACCTTTACAGAAAACATTCAAAATATTAAGCACTCAAAGAGAGAGCACTGCATATTGCATCTATTTAACAAAGGTACAATTGGGTAAATGGTGTAAAAATAAAGAAAATACGCACAAACTAGTATGCTCCAAGGCCCAGTGAGCAGTTCAGCAACTTCAAAGTGCACCATCAAATTGAAGCCAAAAGGACAAATGATAAGGCTAGCCAGCTCATTAAGGCCTTCTCATAAAAATTCAGAGACCATATTGGACTCCTAGTAAAACAAATGGACAATACTTCTGTAGCATAATGAGAGCAGAAACAAGATTTTGCTCCATTGTGAGTGTATAAAAATGAGTTTATTCCTGAAAATGATGAATTTTGTCATCAAATTCCCTCAGGAGGTTATGGCAATATTTTTAACTTTTAAATTGATAGGAGCATAGTAAAAACCAACTATGTCTTCACCAGTTCAATTTAGATATCTTCCTCACCATCTCTGTCTTCTGATGGCTTAATCTCCATGTACCCATCCAGTTTTTCCTTCCGTTTTCTCTCAGCAGTGGAAGCAATTCACATCAAGAGCACTACTGCCAGTTATAGAGTGCCTGGAATTAATGCAATACTTTGACCTTTAACCATCATTACTGTGGAACTGACAGCGCTGTAGCATTCCGTTATGCAGGGCTCAATATGACTGCGCACAACCGTCAGCAACCCTTCAAAATATTGCAGTGAGCGACTGTACGTTGACATTGTGCTTAAGGAGTGTCAACAATGAGAGAAGTCAGTTTGTTGAGTAGGTGCTGATTTGTATGACCCACCAGGTGTAGGTGTGTGCATATGAATGCATTGGGAGGGAGAGATATGTGTATGCAGTGCTCAGGGTAAGGCCATATTATTATTTATGGGCAGGGACTTTGAGCTGGTGACAATACTACACTTGTTACTGAGAGAGAAACGAACAGACTCTGGAAATGTTCACAACCTTGCTGTACAGTGAACCCTCGTTTATCACGGGGGTTACGTTCCAAGAAGAACCCGTGATAAGTGAAATCCGTGAAGTAGTAACCTTTTTTTTTTACCATTATTATACGATGAAATACTCCATTATACACTGAAACCAAAGAACAAAACCTTTTTACAGGCCCAAGCATTTGTTTAACAAATAAAAGTACTGTATAAACGATTTTTTACAAATAACTACTGTACTGTAAAATAATAATTTTAATCATCAATACGAACTGAAAGGCTTCAAATTGCGGAGATCAGCACCCGCGCCCCACCGTGACCAGAGTCATTGGAACGGGAGAAAATGAAAAATGATTATGAAAACAAATACAAAGTAAAGTACAGTAGGAAAAACCGTGACTCAGGTGTATTTCCCTGCTCTTCTGACGGAGCCGCTGCATCCTGACTCCGCTGTGTAGCGGGTTTTTCTTCTAAAGCCCGCGGTGCAGGTGTGTTTTTTCGAGAGAAGAACATAGTTATCGGTAGTGGTTGTCGCTCTTTTTTCTTCTGGGCATAAAGATTCTTATAAACCGACATGCCACCATTGATTATGTTTGCAGACTGCAGAACACAACGCACGATGCAAATCCGTGAAGTAGCGAAACCGTGAAAGGTGAACCGTGATATAGTGAGGGTTCACTGTATATGGACACAGACACACATTGAAAAAGCATACTGCATGTCAAAGCAGTTTGCAAGGCTCCCACATGGTAAACTAGCTTCACATTCTCAAATAAAAGTTTGCCTCCAGGTTGCATGTTGGTCTGACCAAAGAATAAACAGGGGACTAGCTATTTCCAAGCTGGACAAGGTTATGTGTCAGGATTAAAACTAAAGGAGTCCATTTGGTCGTGTTTTGGAAAGAAATATGACAGTTTGAGAAGGGCTGCTACAACTACCAATTATTTTCAATTATCAATATGGTTTGATCTGTTGATTATTATCCAATTAATCACTTCTTCTATTACATGATTAGGAGTCTGCAGCCATGCTAGCAGCTCTGAGAGGCTGGAATTAGGCACAGTAGAACTTTAAGCTAAATACAAATGTCATTCTAACATACTCATGATAACAAGACTAACATGCTGATGTCAATCTTAGTTTAGCATGCTAGCATGCTAAAATTCACTAATTAGCAATTTAGTACAACTTAGTCTGATGGGAGAGACAGTTTCAGGGGTCACTGAGGGCATGAAACAGCATCCTCTGGGCACCATGAATGAACAAAATTGAACTGCAATCCATCCAATAGCTGTCAAAATATTGCTAATGTTCAGAACTTTTGCTTGGTTGATCAACAATCAAAGATTCTGGACGATTTTCTTTCTTTCGTTAAACAAGTCAATTAATCAATCAAAAGAAGAGAGTGTAAGATTATTCTACAAGAGTAGTTTGACAAGATTTGGATATTTTATGTCATACATGTAAGTTGCTTGAGTGTGTAGCATGCAAATGTTCTCTTGTGTATGTGTTGTAGACATCTGTGTGTGTGTGTGTGTGTGTGTGTGTGTGTGTGTGTGTGTGTGTGTCACCACCGAGGCTCCAGCGATGTTAAGTGGTGTGACCAGCCTGGGGCTTGTTTGACATTTTTCACCTTGACATCCCCTAAGGGTGGAGTTAGAACCTAAAACATCAATATCTCAAATACTCTAACCGCTACTCCAGCCCTTATTCCCTTCATTCCTCTCCATTCCTTTTTGTTGCAGTGGGGCCGATCCTCGCACACGCACGCACACGCACACACGCACACACACACACACACACACACACACACACACACGGGTGTTGATAGCCATGCTCTAGCTGTCAAGAGGAACCGAACAGATCAGCTACCCTCAATGGAGTGTGTGTGCGTGAGTGTGTAATCAATGTCTCATCTTTGTTCCATTTGCTCCAGACAGCACCATGTATGATAACCCTCATGTTATCAGAGGGAGAAAACTGGTTGCTTTGGGAATATCACCTGACATTCTATTTGTTGGGAGTTTTCATATTGTGCTTCACACATGAGCCCTTCATCTACTGAGGGAACAGGATAAACACAAAAAGGTGTCCTATCTCACTCTAAAACATAGCTGACACTTTATCTGAGGCCTTGATTGGACCTTAAAAAGTGCCTTATCACACAAGGCACATAGCCCCTGCCAAACAGTCAGATCAACAGGTTTGAAATCTAGCCACGAATCAGGCTCTGCTCTGACACCTCCACAGGCAGTGTGCAAAAACCAAGGCCAGATCTGGAGGCCTGCGCTAAATTGTAGCACATTGCTTTATTTGAACTTATTATATCTCTGCAATCTAAAGTTTTTGTTGATGACATAATTGACAATTGTCTGGATACTACAGTTTTGCGCATTTTATATTTTTGCTTTAAGTAAGTGAAATCTGCTGTAAAACATTGTACATTCAGACATGTGGCCTAATATGTAATATAAAATGGCTGACTAGTACAATACAGTACATTGTACTATTATAAAGGAGTACTAAATGATTGCTGTGATGTACTGGTAAATAGGTAAATATACAATAATAAGTAATCGTGATTAATGTCAGGCCTAAAACATCCACACAGAAACTCATTATTTCAAATTGTATAATTTAGAAATTTACCATTTTAATGTCATTTTTTGCTAGTCTGAAAGCAGTACATTTGCAAGCATATATCCTGGATTTATATCAAGCACCGGAGCTGTTCACGGGAGCTAAACATGTATTAAATTGAAAGAACCAATAACAAAAATCCTTGTAATAGAAGCAGTGGTTGAAGAGAACTACAAAGCAGACTTTTTCATTTTTAGTGAGAAATGGAACTGGGTCAGTCAAGGACAAGGAATCTCGTTTTTTTCTCTCTGTCTATCTCTTCTTCTATACCACCCCTGCAGAAAGCAATCTGTTGAGAAAGAAACAGAGAGAGAGACAAAGAAACAGAGAACAAGAAGGAAACTGAGAGAAAGAAAAAGGGACAGAGAGTGAACAAATTACCACTAGTGAATAAGATGTACTAACAGCTTGATAACACACACACACACACACACACACACACACACACACACACACACACACACACACACACACACACACACACACACACACACATACACACCCTGGGGCTGACTTATTCTCCTCACACTGCAACACACTCTCATAATGACACACACACAGACACACATATGCTTGTACACTTGCTTAAGACACATACAGCTGGCAAATACCAAGACCTTCAAAGTGATAGTTAGCACCTAGTCATTACTGAGAGAATGAAATAAAAATGAGAGAGGGATGGGATGTGGCAGAGGGTGTTTGAGGTAGATGGGAGGGGAAGAATATTTGCAGATAAAGAAAAGCAGTCACAGAAAGAGAGAAAGACACAGAAGGGAAGATGCTATTGGTCAGAGTTCACAGCTCAGATTTTCTTTTTTGTTTTCCTTTCATCATTTTATCTCCTGCTATATCGTTTCTCTCATCTCTTCACAGTGAGAAAACAAATAAAAACAATAGAGACACTACAGGTTGGAGAGGTGTAAAGGAAGTGGAGGAGAGATACTGATCACTTCTAACAGTAGCTTTGTCATAGAAATACAAGACAAGGTCATTTTAAATGTAACACATGAACATGTATTTTTACTGCAACTAATAGCCAACGCAGTTAGACTGTGTGCTCATTGCTTATGGTAGAAGAATGGACGGAGTGTATTAGTTAAAGGGTGACAGATAAAAACAGACACAGCTTTGCCTCTCTACCTTTCTTAACACACTGTAGGCTACATGCACTTTTGTAAACATGGGATTTTAGTTTTATATATTTCTGCACAAAGCCACAGCTCTTTGCTCCCTCTAGTGGTTCAACACTTAATTTGGAGATGTCCCTGATGAAGAGCCACCTCTTCATCAGGGACCTTTCACAAGTTGGTATGATGCAATTTTCTTGACTTACACGTGTCTGTGTCCCCTGATTTTCTATGCATGTAAATGTTCTGTGTAAACAGGGTCAAGCGAAAAGAAAAAGTCAATATTTGAAAATAATGTTATTAAAACTTTTTGATACAAAACCACATCAGGGCTTCATGTAATCAATTATTAGTGTATTTTTCTACTAAACATGAATTCAGGCAGCAAAAGACTTCTTCTAAAAGACAGAAAATTATAACTCTAGCTGTGCTGCATGTAGGCAGATATCAGCAGGCGAGATATTAAAGTTACTTGTTATTTAAAAACAGCATTTAGTAAAGTACTGTATATATTGCTTGCTTCATATGACACTGAACAATTTGAGGGAAAATATCTAATTGGATAAACAGCAAAAAGACAGCTCACTCATTATCCAGTGGTTTTACTTGCAGATATTGAGCATTCAACAACCAAGATTTATTTATTTATTTTTGCCAAATTGCAAAATTAATGTTCATCAAATAAAGCTGAGTGAATTCACTGGTAACCGTTGCCATCATAGCTGGTGAAACCAACAGTCACTGAGTAAGCTAATAGCTATATAATCTTATGAGTTATAGTTAAAATTGCAGCTCAAATGGTTATAGGCTCAGCCCTATATGGCCCATTTTGTATCTCCCCTCTCTGACAGAGCCATGAGACAAAAGACCACAGGCTATTGATTCCAAATCCCTGCCACTTATCTTAAATCTACCAACACAGATGAGCAAATAGACCAGGAACTGGGTATCCTGAATACAGATGGAGCAACAGAATTACCAAAAAACTGGCTCGTGTTTGATCATACGGTTTGTGCATATGTGCGTGGCTGTGTTTGAAAGAGTGTGTTCCCATGTGCTGGCTCATCAGGTTAGTAATAAAGTGTGAGGACGAAGACAGGAAGCAAACACACACCCACTAACCAATCCACCACACACACACACACACACACACACACACACACACACACACACAGCAACAATGTTATGACAATAACTCTGAGTTGGCTGTAAAGCCCACTATAGCTGCACATCTGGATAACATCATGACACACAAGCTTATATATATATATATATAAAAACACACAGACACACACACACACACACACACACACACACGCACAGAGTATGCGAGAAGTACCGAGATTATGTCAAAGAAGAGAGGTGGCCAAAAGAGAGAGCACACACTCAAATGCTGCCAAGAAAAAGGCAAAAATCTTGCTTTCCTCTCTTTCTCATCTGTCTTCCTTCCTCCCTCTTTCTATCTATTTCCTCCTTGTTCTCCCTCTCTCCTTCCTTCTGTTCTCTCTGTCTTTTCTCTAATCCTATACGACAGAGACACAGAACACAAATCTCCCTGTTGGCAGAGGAAGAACTGCGTGTTTCTACTGAGAGACAGGGGGGGAGAGCGAGCGAGAGAGAGAGAGAGAGAGAGAGAGAGAGAGAGAGAGAGAGAGAGAGAGAGAGAGAGAGAGAGAGAGAGAGAGAGAGAGAGATTGACTATTGAACATCAGTTGAAGTGATTTACGAGGTTGGAATCTGTGCTGGAACATATGTAGACACTCCTTGTCTTTCGTTCGTTCTTTCTAGCACACACACACACACACACACACACACACACACACACACACACACACACACACACACACACACACACACACACACACACACACACCAAACTGAGTGCCTGGCAGGCTGTTGGTTGTTAGCTGGTGAACAGTAGACAGATATACATTGTGCAGTCACATACTACATC
Organism: Percina caprodes; assembly: GCA_013375575.1. NCBI lineage: Eukaryota > Metazoa > Chordata > Actinopteri > Perciformes > Percidae > Percina > Percina caprodes. The sequence continues at coordinate 1,126,321 of JABXJD010000021.1, read as the reverse complement.
CTCTGTAAGCTACATCCACAGCTACATACATTTGGACTGTAGCCCCCTCTCACACACACACACACACACACACACACACACACACACACACACACACACACAGAGAGAGTGCAGTTACATTCAGCTTTCAGCTCCTCTGGGGAGCCACATTTCCAAATCATTTGAGTTACGATTCACAAAACTTTACTAGAAAAGCATCCAACCTAAAATGATCTTAATGAGAAAAATCAACCAAGACAAAAGAACACCACAGCCTTTTTGTAAAAATCACACACAAAATTTGACTGACCTAAATCTTTGGGGGTTTACTTTACTGTTTGATCATCACATGTGTTTTTGATACATTAGATGGACTACATTAACTAAACTCTTATGCAAAGTTTCTAGTTGACTTGCAAAAAGCATTTGCTGGTGGTTTCTACCCATACTTATGTTTCTGAAAGGGTAATGCAATATACAAACAATAATGTATAACAAAGCACAAAAGTTTTATTTATGTTTAATGCATCACAGAATGCATTACTTTATTACTAAAATATAATACTTTAAATTGCGATTCCTTGCTGACAGTTGTTATAAATCTGTCAATGTTTGTCATGCATCACTAATGTCTCAACACATATACAAATAAAACAGTAATGCATATTTTGGAATGAAACCTATACAGGATGATTCCAAATGTTTTACTTTATTAAAAAACAATTTTAGTTACAGCCTGACGCCAACTAATGAGGAAGGTGCATAAAAAAACATCTCAGTTCTCATAAACCTGGATTTAATGTTCACCAAATATTTATGAAGTGGCATAAATGGGTGGCGACTTTCGCAGGCTGCACCGTAAAGCACAAGAGCATCCCTGAATATTAAATTAAAAGGCAAACAAATGTCTTAAAGCCAGACTTATGCACTTGACACTTTATGCACAATCTCAACATCACTGCAGTAAGTACGTATATATGCTATAATCACCCATGATGACCAATTGAGCTAAACAATTATTGATTATTTATTTAGTCAATCGGCAGAAAATTAACCGGCCACAATTGTGATAATCGAAAGTAATTAATCAAGCAAAAATGACAAAAAATTATTTTGTTCCAGCTTCTTAAGTGTGAAGATTTTTATCTTTTCTCTTTGTCATATCCTTGAAAATTGAAAAATCTTTAGACTTTGAGCTGTTGGTTGTAGAGCTGCCAAATTAGTCAATTAACTGATATGATAATAGATGAATAATTTAAGTTATTTTTCAATCAAAAACTATAAATATTTGATGGGCCCAGGTTCCTGAATGTCATTATTTTCTTGGTTGTGCATTAAAGTTAAATGATTTTTTTTGGCCGTTGGTCAGACAAAACAAGCACATAGAAGACGTCACTTTGGGCTGTGGAAAATTGTAATGGGCATTTTATTTTCATTAAGTTTTGTAGACAAAGCCAAGGATCAACTAATCCACAAAAAAATCTCCTAGTTACAGCCATAACAACCATGATAAGCAATGATGTTAGGTATGATAGGTAACAGAAAATATCTGGGTATTGCAATATTGTAAAAGCTTTCTTTTTTAAACAGCTGTAATTAATGGCATTATTACAGAAGCACTGATGCAGCGAAAGATATTGATAGAAACGAGAGGAGGAAAAGGGGGAGCGGGCAGAAAGAGGCAAGGAAAGTAAAAAGATATGAAGAAATACTGGTATCCATCTCACGGAGATTAATAAATAGGGAGACTGATAGATCGCAAACAAAAGGAAAGAATAAAAAAGAGAGGAAGAAATCAACAAACAGTAGCAATAATTTCTGTTGTGTAAGAATGAGTTGGTTCCGTAATCTAACTTAGTCTCTTTTCCTTCCATTTCTCTCCCTCCCTCTCTCCCTCGTTCCCATAGTAATCATTCAAACCTGATTGCTCTGATCCCTCTATTCTATTTGTCATTAAATACAAGGCAGACACACACACACACACACACACACACACACACACACACACAGACACACACCGTGCATGGACACACATACACACCAAGAGACAGAAACAAATGCCATTTAATCAAAGAGTATAAATAAATAAAAGGTTTTTATTTCCCATAAGTCCATCTGGCTGCCTGCCTCCCATCACACACGGTCTTCTTCTGCTGGTCAATAAAGCTCACACACACCCACACCCACACCAATACACACTCTAAATCAAAGGCACGGATGACCACACACATTGGCTGGTAAATCTAAATGTAGATGAGTTCAGTCTGCTAGAACAACTGGCGGCAAGAAGAAACCTTTATCAAGCAAATCTATTTGTTTTCTGTTATTTCACTCACCGTTGTCGACCGTCCTATCAAACGGTTTAACAAAATGTTATCGACGTATGTGTCGTTGCTTTAGCTTCAGAGCACTCTGCAATTTAGTTCAAATGTGACTACAGTTCTGATCCCGTGTTTCAGAGAGAGAAAAAGAATAAAAATGGACCTTAACTGAGGGCACCGCATAAACACAAGCCAGAAATGTACTTTATATGTTTATTTGCTGATTCTTCATTGATTGAGTATACCTTACAAGCAAATAGCCATCTCTGTTATTTCTTTCTTTTTTAATGCTGTTAGAAACAGAATGGGATAATGTAAAGATTGATGCAACACAGAGCAGAGAGTAAAGTATATGTACATGTTGAAGTCACGTGTATTTTATTTTTTCTACGAGACTAAACCCATGTTGTTGGTTAACCAAAAGCAGACATTGTGTCGGGGCTGCTGTTCTGTTTCAGACCTATTCCACAATTACAATTTAGGTGACATGAATCAGGTTCAAGCCCCTTTTGACTGAATGGTTCCAGATACTGAGGAACCACAGGAACTAAACTCACAAACTCCCCTTCAAAGTCTCCTTAGCGCAATCTTTTTTTTGCATTTCCATCGCATTTAAAGAACTGTAAAAATCAGACAAACCAGTCTACTGATGGGTTAAAAACACAGCAGCAATTGATGCACAATTTTCAGACATGAGTTAACAACAGAGTCCTCCTGTTCTCTCTCTAATGTTTAATAGATGGAATTAATGTATTAATAAAGAGACATGCAGAGGTGGAAAAGGAGCACCTGTCTCTAAAGTAGATGACCTGTCAGTAACTGTGTTTAAACAATGAGCAAATTAAGTTTTATTTTTATGTTCACTGCTAAATATATTTGGGAGTTTAAAACACCTGAAAATTATATATTGGCCCAGCGTTAATTTTTCTACATTAACACACGACATGAACAAACTGATTCCTTTCATTTTGGGAGGATTTAAAAAAAAAAAAAAAAAAAACTGGATACATTCTTGTCAGCGCTCTCTAGTGGACAACCTATGTAATGGAGACACTATTTCAATGTTCCGTCATTTACTACACATAGGAGTCAATGTCGTGTATAATTAAAAGGAACAGAATGACAATCCATAGCTTGAACATCAGCGTGTTTGAAATTCAAAAGATTTGATTAATACTGAAGGGAGAAATTCTGTCAATCACTGTCTTACACACACACACACACACACACACACACACACACACACACACACACACACACACACACACACACACACACACACACACACACACACACACACACACACACACCTTGTTCACTCTTGCTCTCTCTCTGAATGAATCGTTCCTTGTCTCTGAACTGATGGAGCGATAAAGTTTAAAGTTGGTTTAAATAGCCGTAGACACACAGACACACACTGCCAAGGCAGAAACATGTGTTTTACATCAAGAGCTCCCAGCTATACAAGAGCTAATGTTACATGCATTTTGTGTGTGTGTGTGTGTGTGTGTGTGTGTCAGAACAGGAGTGCAACATGTCTTTGCAATCTCCTATCAGCTTTTAATCTCTCTTCAGCAGAGAAGGGGAGATAGAGAGAGAAAGAGAGAGAGAATAGGCACTCAGTAAGAGAAAGTGATAACCACTCAGTGAGGTGGTGGTGGTGGTGGTGGTGGGGGGGGCAAAGTTATCCCTCATCTCTCCATCCTCCCATTATTCGTTTCGTTTTGCAAAGCTCCTTTGCTTTTTCCCTGCCTCAGGGGGAGAAGGACAGAGCAAGCAGGAGTTGTCTACTTTGGTTAACGTGTGTGTGCGTGTGTGTGTGTGTGTGTGTGTAAGATTTAATTTTTATTGTGTGAATACTGTGGGAGTTGACGATTTTCATCTTGGCTTCTTAGGTTACTTAGGAGGTCTGCGTTGCAGGCAGCAATGTCAACATTCATTCCTCACTTAGTGCTTGCTAGGGACACAACAGCTATATTACTTAGCTTGCAAAGATTGTTTTTCAGGCCTTCCACAATATTGTTGCTGTCTAATTCGCAATGCTGCAGCCTCCGTGGCACTCATGTTTGTTTTACAGTTGTCTTGAAGAGTTGTCTGTACAAGACAGATGCATGTGGCTGCTGGTGGAATAACATGTAAACATGAAAGTCTTCTGTGCAGACCTTCTCCACAGCTTATGAACTCATACTAGTCCAGCTAAAAATACAAATTATCTCATAGTGGAAAACACATGTATGGATTACCACCAAAACCTTTTTATCTTATCAGTCTGTATACACACACACACACACACACACACACACACAATAATCATTTTAAAGAAAATTAAGGTACTCAACTAAAAAAAAAAAAAAAAAAACACAAAGGTGGTGAAAGTGTTTAGGGAGTGCCTAATAACAGTGAATCACTACATGTTTTTTTCTTGCATTTGGCCTCAAAGCTAGATCACTACTTTTTGCCCAAACCAGAGAATGAGATTTGTACCTGATTATGGAGCAGGTTCCGAGCAGGTTTGAAGTGTAACATGTGTAAAATGCCGCTGGGAGTAAATAGAGTTTAAATAGATTGGTAGTACTGAATAGGGGATTTGGAGAACTCTGTAGCAAAGATGCACATTCTTCACGCTCAAGTCTCCAGTTCTTTGGCAGTTCATGCATCTCAATAGATGATGAAGATATAGAATATGCACAAATTGTACGTTCTGTCACTAAGATGTTAATACTGCATGACCCCGTATCTTACTTTTCTTTGTCTCAGTGTGGACAGACTGTAACCTGCACCTGTCTGGAACCTTAATAAGTAAACACAAACTATAGAAATCATACTTGCAAATAGTAGAGTGCATTTTGTATGCATGGAATAAACCACCACAAACAAGAGACATTGGTGCTTCATTTAGTCTGATTCCTAAGTTGTTTCCATGGACTAACTTAACTAATGGCTACCATATATTGGAGGACATGTAATCATACTTAACTGTATGTGATACAGTGCAGACTAGAAACTTAGAAATTCAGAAACAGGCCAATACAAATTGACAGATTTACAATACACAGGCTAGAGAAGCACTACTAAATAAAGGCAACAGAGCATGAGACATGACAGGACAGCAATCTCCACCTCTAGTGTACAGCAGCGTTGTAGTACTCGAGACCGGTCTTGGTCTCAATTTTTGCTCTGGCTGTCTAACACAAATCTGGTCTTGACTCGGTCCGGCCCTGCCTTGGTCTTGGTCTTGACTCAGTCTCAACCCCTCAAAGTCTCTGTCTTGATACACTCTGGTCTTGGTGATGACTTGGTCTCGGTTTAAGTTGTCTCAACGACACTGGTGTACAGCTTGGTTGATGCTAACATACTAACGCACAGCAGACAGGATACCTGCTGATCTTGCAACACATCCTGTGACCACCAATGTGTGACTTTAAGTACAATCTACATGGAGTAATATTAATTTTCACTCTCTCAGATGTTGCAGGTGACACATTTCTACAGACACAGAATAGACACTGGTTCCTACTAGTAGTAATTGGTTGTGTGCTTTTGTTAAAGAATAAATTCTTATGGTAATGTTAAAAGTGGAATAAGGGAGGAAAAAAGTATTCAGCTTTGGAGGCAGATGTGAGTTACGGCTTACTGTTGCTTACTGCAGAAACACTGATTTTGAATACTGGCCAAGTCTGTGTATATGCGTTTGTGTGTGTGCACACACACACACACACTCTCAGACCTTATTAGGTTGTACTTGTGGTGATGCTTAACCCCACTCAGAGCTTGGCAGCTGCTCCCCTTTCTCTTTCAGTCTACCCTGCATCTTCTCTCTTATCTTCCTGTCTTTGTCGTCTCTCTCTGCTCTTGCTGTCTCTTACGCTTGCCTCTTGGGCGCTTTTTTCTTTCTCCCTCTCCCTTTCTCTCTCTCTCTCTGTGGTCTTGAGGTAATGCAATACTTGTTTCCTGGTTGATCTGCAAATAGGGGGCTTTAAAGTGATCTTTCACATCTGTTTCCAAGGTGTGTCATACGTATTCATAGATATCACTAAGTCAAACTGTGTGCTATGTAACTTTGAACCTTACTGTAAGTGCAATCAGTGATTAAATGTACCAAATGGCGTTTTTGACCAGTTGTAGCGCTATAGAGTGATGTTTTTATGAGTTGGTCCCAGTTTTGTTTGTATTGTGCTCGACCACATCCTGCTACTTATTCAGCAACATTGCACTAATCGACAGTTGGTGGCACTAATGTGCCTACAAACACAGACTGGATGAAATCCCACTACTACTTTTCTGTCTGCCTTCTATTTATTTATTTTATCTATTTATTTTTTCAGCGTAACTCTCAAGTCTCTTTCTAGCATAAAACATTAAAGCTGTGATTCTCAGGTCTGTGGCTTTGAGAGTGAGAGAGAGAGAGAGAGAGAGAGAGAGAGAGAGAGAGAGATGTTCCTAATCATTGAGCTGTGTTAGATCAAAGGAATAACATGGATCCACTTTCAGAGAGGATTTCTCTCTAAAATGGGTTTGTTATCTTAGTGACGTAAACCCAAAATAATACAGGAAGAAATGTAAGACAGAAAGTGGATCCTATCAGAGTTGGCTTTAATAACAGAAGAATATTCAGTTTCAGTAAGAGAGATGGATCATAGTTCCAATATTTCTGAGAAGAGATAACACAGTATCGCAATCTGGTGCAAATGGACACGCAAGGCTTTGTGAGGTAGGTGAGTGTGTGTGTGTGTTATCTTCTTTTGTAAACCTCCAGTTTGAGGTTTATGGAGCAAAATCATAAAGACAACTGAAAAAAGGACATGTGAGCACAGCAGTAGCTCAGAGTGACACACACACCCACAGGGGCATGCGTGCACACACCCATTGTTTGGCTGCACCTGGACTATTAAGGAACAGGATAGATGGGACTAGGGGACATGACTGTGGGAAAATTTGTGTCAGAGCATGTGTGTGTGTGTGTGTGTGTGTGTGTGTGTGTGTGTGTGTGTGTGTGTGTGTGTGTACTACTTTAGAAACATCTGCAGCAATGACGCACTTCAAGTAACCGTACAACACACACACACACACACACACACACACACACACACACACACACACACACACACACACACACAATACAAAAACATATACACAAATTACACAATTATTAAAGTGCCCATATTATGAAAGAAATCACTTTTTCTGGGATTTGGGGTTATTATTTGTCTCTGGTACTTCCACACACATACAAAATAAAAAAATAACTGTTTTGAGTGAGATGATACAGGTTTCTGAATGTCCTCTGCCTTCACCCAACTCTGGGTGAGTTGTTCAAAATCTGCACGGCTTTCTACGTCACTGGCCGAGACTAGGTGGCTACCCGTAGTATGCTAGTGCTAGCATGCTAGCTCGTTCTCAATGGCAAAGATAGTGTAGAAGTGAGATGTCTCAATCTGTAGCTAAAACAGAGACTTAAACACACAGGGTGAAAACAAGATATGCAGCAATGTGTAGTACAACAAAAAGGGTCCAACCTCAAAATACAATAACTTAATGATGATAATGATTAGAGGGCTGTGTAACTCGAGGAGGCTTGAAGTTTGTTCCATCAGTGTCACGAACTCTGCAAAAGTTTTCTGCACATTGGTCAGTTTCCACAGAATTGTGAACAGTGCTGTCAGTTTTATTTTTATACATGTAATTTTATTATGTTTGTTATTCTGTACACATGCCATCTATTGCATGTCTGTGCATCCATGGAGAGGGTTCCTCATTAAAGTTTTTTTTTTCCGGAGGGCGCGTATGTCCTTATCCGAAGTGAGGGACCAAGGACAAAGGGTCTCAATTGTAATTGGTCAAATTGTAAAGCCTCGAGTAATTTGTGCTATTGAACTATATAAATTAAAATGACTTGATTTAAAATCCCAATTTTCGGATTAAAACCTGCATCTTTCAGGCTTTTGAGCCTACACAAGTTTAGAAGTAAAGCCCCAATCTTCAGTTCACACTAGCCAGGAAGAGTTTGTTTAATGTAGGTTTGCAGTGGCATGGAGCCCAAAATGCAATTTGAGAAAACTCACTCTCTCTATGGCTCTCATCAAAACTTCTCAGCTGTAAAGACAGAACAAAACAAGGTTCACACAGCACAAATGGACAACAGTGTCTTTAGGCTTTGGCTCTCTCCACTGAGCTACACAGGACGACGGAAACACAATACACGTCGATATATACTATGGAAGCATACAAGTCTTGAACAGTTGAAGTTGTGCTAAATTGTGTCTGGTCCTGTTGTATTGCACATCCAAATTGAGAGGGGGGAAAGAGAAAGAGAACAAAAGAGAAATGGTCTTAAGGGAAATGGAATATACAAGCTGCATCATGCAAGCGGAGCAGAATTCAAAAACGCACGCACAAAGACACACACACGTGCACACACTAGTAGAGAATTCCTAATGAGTGAAGAGCTCACAGAAGACAGGGGGGAGTCAGACAAAGAGACAGAGTTAAGGGAGAGACGGACAGAATAAAAGAGAGAAAATTGATGTATCCTTCTCAAGCATTCACCCCATATCAAGTATGCATTGCACTGTGAGTGTGTGTGAGTGTATTATGTTTAAGTTTGAGGGTGGACGTGAGGCGTTTCCACTGAGAGAAGTTTAAAGTTAAAATCTTCAATTTACATTCCTCTCACACACACACACACAACACACACACACACACACACACACACACACACACACACAGAGCTGGGATGGCACAGTCTGCTGCGCGCGCACGTGCCCAAGGCCATCTTGCTACCTTGCCAAGAGGGCCTTGGACCGCCAAGGTTGCCATGGCATTGCTCGCACAAACACACACATACACACTTTCTCAATGTCTTTCTCGTTGTCTCTAGCTTTCACACACACACACACACACACACACACACACACACACAAACAGAGTTGATTAAAGTGTCAAAAATCGAGTCTGTGTGCATATGTTGTACATGTTGGGCAGTGTGGGTGGGTGCGTGTGTGCATATGTGATATTGGTCCTAACATTGGTACTGCACCTTTAGCTGCTTTACTAAATCTACTTTCTCATTGCAGGGAAGGAGGTACGCTGCTATGATGATGATTCCCAATTTTCATACTCAAACTTGGCCAAAATGCAAGACACACTTAAGATGTGAGATGTGTCATGTGTCAGAGGAGAGATGATTGGCATGGCAACTGACAGCAAATAAAATGCAGATGGGAACGCAGATTGGATTTACTGTTCCTCTTATCATTCAATGTTTTGCTATTGTGATTTGGCAGGCGATCTGCACTGTGCCTCATTAAAAGTGAAATATTGGGCAATTTTTTTTTTTTTCTTTCTGTGACACAATTCACATCTGTGTATTAGCACCCCCCCGCCGTAATGGAACAAGACGCATCCTTTCTAAACTACGCTTATCAGTGACATTGTGTAATGTACAGTAGAGACTTAAAAAAGGACAAAAAAGAAAGGAGAATGAAATAAGAAAAACATTAAGAAACCTTCTCAACTGATATGTTTAACAGATGTACATTGTTCTTCATTAGGTGTTTCTGCTAAGCAGGAGGTTTTCTTACATTGTATTGCCTAGATACAATGATGGATCCAAACTGAAATTAAGTAATTAGTAGTCATTTATCTACCTTAAGTAATTTACTGGAAGCAGTTTTATATTAACTATTCATTTTCTTCAGCCTCTTTTCTCTCGTTTGTCAAACTACATCATTCACTAAAAAAAAGGCCTGATTGTGTGAAAGAACTTAAGATTAAAAGAAGAGATGAGGGAAGGAAAGGAGAGCCAGGAGACAGAAGAAAGGGGAACACAAGCAGGGTTTTCAAATTAACTATTGGTCAGGGGTCAGATGGACATTTAATCTAACCAATCAGCTTCCTAATTACACAAGTGCTGCCAGAATGGTGTACCCCAGTGCATTTGTGTGTGTGTGTGTGTAGCTGGCTAGTGTTGCGTGTAGAGGTCTTGTTGCAGCAAAATTATCATCTGGCCTCAATATTGGTTCCATGTGTGAACACACAAGGATATGCACATCTGCATAAACACACATACTGTATGTGTGTGTGTGTGCGCGCACACACACAAACACACACACACTGTAGTGAATTGCTCCCAAATTACACAAACGAGAGAGAGAGAGAGAGAGAGAGAGAGAGAGAGAGAGAGAGAGAGAGAGAAGCGCTGAGGGACTGGGTGTGCAAGCCATGGCAGAAAAACACTGAGAAATATAAAAAGAACACACACATGCACACACAGACTTCCAGTAGTATGTGTGTAAGTTGATTGTAACAGTAATTGATGTAAACGTCTAAATTACAGCTAGGAGCTAAAATAACCACTGTATTTTACCGTTGCCATGTCAACATGATGAAAAACACCTGGTTGGTTCACTGGCGGAGAGAGTGGAACATCTGTGTCATGGATGCTCAACTGAACCAATGAAAAGGCTGTGTGTGTAAGCGACATGTGTCTGAACCAATGAAATAACTAATTGGAAAGAAAAGACATCTGAATAGACAGCATGTTAGGCTCAAGTCAAACTAATCAAATCATATTACGTGATATTATAAGATATAAACTACTGCATTTATGTGTAAATGCCTTTCAGATCCAGATTCTGAATATTGAACTGAAATAAACTGAATATTTTGCATGGCTTTTCCTACTTTGGCGCCAGATTTCTGCAGATTGTCAGAAATGGGACAATTCATTTCAGTGCCAGTAAAGTTTAGACAATCACAGGAACGTCTCTTTTAATACTTCACTGATCCCAGAAGGAGGAACTCCTTGTCCTTGTGGGTCCTCTCCACAGGAAGGTCAGACTGCAGGGTCAGCTACCCAGCGGCAGCCCTGGGGCAAAATAATTGTTCAATGTCTTGCTCAAGGATACTTGAGCTGGGAAGAAACATCAGGCATAGGGGATTGAGCTTTTAGATAAGGGACATATGTCATTGTATATACTACAAAAAACAACCCAAAGAAAAACCACACTACCAAATCATGGGATTTTAAAGTCAATTTAGTGTACTTTTCTATGATTGATGACTAACTTTACACTTTCGAAGACGGTTGAAAAGGAACGCTTGACTTTTTAATGCATTTCAAACCCGAGTCGGAATCAGTCAATCAGACAATTCAAAGCACACTTGAAAGGAGAATTAATATCCAAACATGAGCCAAGATACAGTCAAGCAAATAGGCTAATTGTTGATTATTATGAGCCCAAAAATGCCAAGCTGTCACCATCCTAGAATGTATGTTGTCATCTGTAATATGTGTGGGTAAGCGTGGCATGTGTGGAATAGCCAAAATGGGTTTAAATGTGGTTAAAATAGGGTAATTTGTTTTTTCTAGCCAAATGTAATATTCTTAGCAGACAATGAGCCTGCTGTGAACTGTCACACAGTGTAAAGTCACACACGGGTCATCATTATTGACACACACACACACACACACACACACCTATCAAGTAGATACACACATAACACTCACATGCTCACACACAAGCCTATCCCCTAGAATTTTCAGAGACAGACACACGCAGGTCAATATTACAGCCAACAGGTTGTCTGATCATGTTTCTGTTACACTAAACACAGCCTGGACTTTATACACTTGGGACATTACCCTCCCCCCCCACACACACACACAGACACACTTTTTTTTCCAGCATGGCTGTGTTTATTTGAGTCTGTGTCCTGATGGGAAATGTGACTGCTACAAAAAAACAAACCGAACGGCCCAGAACAGACAACTCTGTCTGAGTGTGTGTATGGGTGTGGAAAGAGAGAGAGAGAGGAAGAGCAGTTTGGTGAATATCAGTAGGTCTTCCCCTTTTCCAACACACATTCACACACACAAACAAACTGCACTTCAGCAACTAGAAAAAATAAAGACAGCCCTTTTCACATTTTCCATAAGGGACTGTAAACACTAACCAGCTTTAGCAGAGCATCCTCATTTATGAGCTCCATTTATAAGGATGTATGCAGAAAATTCTCCATACTGCTTTATTGATGTTTAATGGCTGCTGGAGCAGTCAATAGTCATCAGTCAGTGGCATACACCTTGCCTGTATTGTCAAGGCTGTCTAAGCAAAATCTTCCACATCTGCAAATTAAGAAATAAATTTAATTTTTTAATAAATTTTAATTTAATCTATTTATTTATTTAAAGCAACTAAGGCCAATGATGGCTAATGATGAATAAATAGCAAGTTTCTTATACTGTCTGCATTATGAAATGGTCTGAAAAGTTTCAGTTCAGTTTTATTTAATCAACACATACACATTTTACAGTTACAACAATCAACTTTTCCAGGCTTTGAAACATGTTTTTTTTTTTACTTTATCAGTTGTATCACTATATCTTATGTTAAAGTACTTAAATAAAGTGGCCTTTCAGTTTCACTAAAAAGTAATAAAGGTCTGTCTATATATATATAAGGCCGAGAGAAGAAACTGTATAAAACATTATACATTATGGCAATTTAAATAAAATAAAGTGATTTATCTTTTGATTTTTCTTTTTTTTGACTGCAAAACAATAATGGCAAAAGGTCCAGGAAATAGAAAGGAATTATTCAGATAACATAGCAGTTAACTTAAGGAACACACACACATGCTCGCACGCACACACGCACGTGCACACACACACGCGCGCGTGCACACACACACATGCGCGTGCACAAACACACACAAACACACACACAAGCTCCATCATTTCCTGTAGCGGATATAAAGTGATGTTAAATTATCAGCACGGAAAATAAGTTCAATTTATGCTTTAATTTCCTTACAAAACAGACACACACACAGTCACTCACAAAAACACACTCAGAGAGCATGCATATGCAGACACATCTCACATAATTAAGTACACAAGCAGTGGAAAGCACACAAAGCCGGGTAGATGCACATGTACACCGACATGCATGAATTTATGCAAGGAAAGAGGGAAGAAGGGAAATAGAACGCAAAAGTAATGAGAACTTTATGGAAATACAGCTGTGTGTATCTGTGTGTGTTGTGTGTCTTTTAAACATAATTAGCTCCGTCGGGCAGAAATGTAAACGAGTGAAACTTTAATGAAACTCTTCTCTGATCTGCTGAGAGCACACATTCCCATTTATCTCTCTCAATTCGTCTCTATATTATCTCGGTCTGTCTCTCCACACAAATGGAATTGAATGTCATGCATGAGACTTTTAAAACCCCAAAGGTTCACATTTCAACATTGCATTATGACCACATAAGATGAACACAATTACACTGTGTTTGTAAGGTCACATCCACATGTCCTTCATCTCCCTTCGTGTGTCCATTTATCTACTCTTCTCTGCTGTCCTTGAGGTGGAATTCCCTTTGAAAATCCAATATGGAATTTATTAGATGATCTAAGTTTTGGATCGATTCAAGTATGTTTGTGTGTCTTCACATGCGTTTACATGTTTGGCTCAGAGACGGATCATTCTCAGCCCAAGTTAACTCAAAAAACCACCATTACTCAAAGTCGGTTTCATTCCATTTATAAACTAAAACGTTAACCAAGCTTTTACTTTAATTGAATCTCTAAACCTCATATGCTTTCCATCCTTGCCTCATACAGTCAGTCAAAATGTCAGAAAACAAGATTTTAGACTACAGGCTGACTTTAATGTAATAAATCAGTATGAAAACAAAGCCCATAGTGGGGCAATGTCTTAACAAGGTAACAGTGTGCAGCAATTATAGATCAGGCCTTTCAAAAGAAATATCCTCTCCTCAATACAAAGCAAAAAGCCTCCCATACCAGAATACTAACAATGTAGATACTGTGAATGTGTGTGTGTGTGTGTGTGTGTGTGTGTAAAAATCTTTTGTGTGTGTGAGTTGTGTATCGATTTCTGTGTATCAGGTGAGTTGTCCTTTGAAGAAAAGAAGAGGAAGAGTCGGAAAAGTACAGAAAAAGAATGAAAATAAACAGGGAAGAGACAGATCGATGCAGGGGAGAATAGAACAAGTGAGAACGTGGGAGACACACACACACACACACACACACACACAAAAACTGTTAAGATGAAATATGACTTTGGCCATTTATTTCTGTTTTTGTTTCTTTTTAATCCCTCGTTCCTCCTCCCTGCCTACCTACTCCCTACATCCTTGCTCTTTATTTAGCCCTCCCTTCATCATTCTCTCTCACTACTTTTCAATGGCCATTTACAAAGACTCAATCTGTATTTTGGGCGGGGTTCACCTTTTATAATTCAGACTCTGCCCTCTTGCATCAAAGGCTGCATTTAAATTGAACTAAAAGTGTGCATGTTGCCCTTAAGTGTCAATATATGTGTGTGTGTGTGTGTGTGTGTGTGTAAGCTATTTCAGATGATTCTTTGCATCAGTACTCCCTTACCATGCCCAGTGATGAGTCAACCTCAGCCTTGGGTGTGTGTGGTATATTCGCATGTTAGAAGTGTCAGTGCATGCCATGGAAACTGAGAATAAATATTGTGAAGTGAGATTAGGGAGAGGGAGAAAGATAGTAGTAAAGGCCATTTATTATGAAGCTATTAAAGTCATGTTCAGCTTCTTTTCTAATAAATTGTTTGTCCCTTCTCTCCCTCTATCTTCTTCTCACCTTTACGCATTCACAAGGCTTCTTCTCTTTTTCGCTCTAACTGAACGCAGTAAGGCTTGAAGGGTCTGAAATACTCCAAAAAAGTCATGGACAGCAAATGTGGTTTTGTACTGCATTAGGTGTCTTTGTAAGGTAGTAAGTGGAAACAGCTAGCCTAGCAGTCCATAATGAATAAAAACGCTAATGGTAATGGCATAACTTGTTTGTTACAGGGTAACAAAGGGGAGAGCTGTCTGTTAAGGGGTTAACTTTTTTTGCTACACCCTTTTATTTCCATCTGACTCTCCCTAGCTTAATCTCAATTTTCCTCCCTTTCTCTCACACGCATGCAGTCTCTCTCTGTCCCACTCTCTCTCAGACACACACAGCCACACCCACGATAATGAGTAAACCTCTTGCTGCCCCACCCAGCCCAGTCTGCCAAGTTACTGCCAACACCACACACATACACGCACATGCAATAGACCAACCCACAACTTGTACAAAGAAGCTATACACTAAATCATACAATACACTGATGCATACATACAACACAAACACCACTCTCACACTCAGTACTACCTCTTAGTAGTACTACCCCCCCAACAGACACACACACACACACACACACACACACACACACACACACACACACACACACACACACACACACACACACACACACACACACACAAAGAGAGTTCAGTCTATTCTGATCTAATGTGATCATAGCCAATAAGCTCTGCGGTGCTGGCAAACCACAGTCTGTTCCTACAAGTCCATGACATTACTGTGAAGTGAATAGCATTGTGGGCTGCAAAGTAGGATGAGGGAACTGACTGACAGGTGGTAACCATGGGAACTGTCAGTTTGCCTCCCCGTTTCTGTAGCAACAGCCACGTTTCTCACTGTTGTGAGTTAAAATCTAATTAAAAAAAAGATGAAGACAACTTATGGGAAAGGAAATTATGTCATGGAATCATACGCACATGGATATGAACACTCACATGGTGACGCTTGTACACACTTTGCTAGCCAAGGTCAATCTGCATAAGATCTCATTGTAGCTGCTCTGTGCATTACGTCTAATCTTCATATGTAATCCAAAGGAAATAAAGATGAATGTGTATTAAAAGAAAACACTTTGACTAAACTGCTACTACTAAACTAATGCTCTAAGCAGGTAGATTCTGGCTATAGAAATTGAGCTACAAAGGCCTTCACCCAGAGAGTCAGAGCTAAAAGCTAAAACCAGGGTGTAAATTAGACAAAGGACAAAGATGAGAGCAAAAAAAAAACAGAGGGATATTAATAATGAGAGAAACAGGAGGGTGTGTACATGTTCCACCTTACCCGTAGAAGGGATTGTGACTCCTCTTTAGCAGATCCTCCTTTCTCCTGCCCTCCTCCAGCGCCAGCGCCTCCTCCTCCTCCTCCTCCTCCTCCTCCTCCTGTGTACTGCTGAGGCATCTGGCTCTGTTTCTCCCCTCCACCACCAACTCCACCTGCACAGGCTCCTCCTGGCCTTCCTCCACCGTACAGCTTGGTATCTCCCAAAAACGACTTGGTGTCTCCCAGGTAAACCATGCTAGGCGAAGCTACGCCTCTTTTCTGCTGCAAGGTCTCATGATTGGCTGAAACAAACGACAATGAGAGTGGGGAGGGGAAAAGAGAGGGGCTTCCACCTCCTGCTCCTCTTTCTACTCCTCGTTCAGGTCCCATTCGCTCCTTGGGCACCCAGAGCAAACCGTGGGCTTGCTCACCTCCTCTTTCCCCTAGTCCTCTTGTCTCCCCAAGAACCCAGCCTTTCTCCCGCTCTCTTTCTTTCTCCTCACCCCCCTCACTTTTCACTACCTCTCCTGCCTCTTCTCTGCCTCCTTCTGCTAACAGTCCCTCAGGCGGTGCAAGGGAGTAGAGGAGGCGAAGATCCCCCTTGCTTTCTTCTTTAATTGCTAAGGTAGAGGGAGCTGAGCAGCCATTGGCTGAGTGTGTTAACGAAGGCGTCAGTGAGGTGGGTAAGGAGGTTGATGTCAGTGAGCTTAATGAGGGAGAGGAGTCATGACAGTGGGCCGAGTTAAAATGGTCGAGGAGGGCTGACGAATCAGGAGCTGTGAAGTCGCAGCGTCGACAACGGCAACACGCGTGGACACGCCTACAGAGAGAGAAAAAAAAGCAAGGACTGAATTATCCACAAATACAAATTTGAATGAATAAAACTTCCTTTTGAATCAGATTAGGTTTGTCTTGAAAATTTAATTTAGTCATTAAGGTGATCTTCAGTGTGACAGAGAGTCACTCTGAAGTCAGAACAGTAACACCAATGAGACAGAACAAAAAAGTTTTTTAAATTGTCTCCATCAATTTAAAATGTAAAACGGATTAATGTCTATCAGCTTTTACTGGGCTGTTTATGACATATATTCAAAAAAGGTTTGTCATTTATCTAATTTAGATGAAAATCTACTCTCTAAATCAACTACATTGCATTTAATGTGCATTTGTGCCTGATTTCCTCCAACCACTCATGTAGAGTTTCATGTAGAGAACCCATGGCCAAAAAGTGACTCTGTGTTCCACTAAATAACAAGGGCTGTGAGGAATATAAATAAATCTGAATGACAATGTTTGAAAGGCCCAGACTGACCAGCAATGTATACAATACAACAGAGACCGAAATATCAGAATTCTTCCTGGCTTGGAAAAGTTTAGATGCTTCTTGAAGCAGATCAAGCAAAATCAATCGGTCATCTATACCAAGAACAGGGACCTGTCCCATTATGGGCAGCTGTTTCATATTTAGGGATATGGGAACATATTAACTAGTAGCTGTAAAAACATCCATAAATAAAAATGTAAATACAAGTTTAATAGAACAAGCAACTATATTTTGTCTGAAATGAGGTAATCGTATGTTGAAAACAAATAATAGAATAACAATTCAGACCTTTCAAACTGAATTATTTCAGAAAAGACGTGGCATGCATGAGAAGTAGGAGTTGATTTGGACCATTATTCGGCAAAAAAGTCAGGTGTGTAACTTTCACTCACATCTTGCCCTAAAGCAAGTTGTTTTCACTTGAGTTTTCTCACTGGTGACTTCTCATTACTGCCACACTTCAATGGGAGTTTTTATAATAACAGTCAGTGGAATAAAATTATGCGAATGATTTCATTGCAAACATCTAAGGACTATCCAAATGTCATTTTTCTATTCTAGCTTCTCTCGTGCATGTGGATTGTTCTTGGGGACCTGTCATAACAATTCTTGCATGCAGGAAAAAAACAAAAAAAAACTTTAAGGTATACATACCGTACATAGAACATATACACTACCTTTCTTATTTGCAAGCCATTTATCTGATGTGTTGTTTGCATGATTGAAGTGAAATGGTAATGATATGTAAGTTATAAACAAACAAAATGTATAGATTTAAAATGAATGCAGTGCAGGGATGTGCCTCTCCTTTGACTCCCTCACTCTTTATCAGTATATTATCTGTCTGTCTCTATTGCCCTTTATTAAATAAACTAAACTACCTGGGTAACGACAGATTCAAGTTAGGATTTTAAACAGCATCTTGATCAGATCAAAGTAGTCTAGGTATTTGTAGAAATTTGTGAAAATGTGTGAGTAAAGTACACCTTGTACCAAGTGGACTTAAAGGTCTCCAGATGCTGAACAGACACAGTGGCGTCTCTGTTTGTCATCACCACACGCGCACACACACACACACACACACACACACAGACACACAGACACACACACACACACACACAGACACAGACAATAAATGAAGTTTATATCATTCATTCTACGCATGTACTGATCCAATCTATGTTCACCCTGAAAACTGTCAACAGCTACATCTGTCTCACATACAGTGAATTACATTTTTCCTATGACAAGAAAGGGGACATTAGATTTAGTATTAAAGTAAAGTGAATTTTGGCCTTGGAAGTATTTATTTGTAAAGCGATGTGGAGAAATGTGGAGAAAGCATTTTAAAAGATCTGTTGATAAAGTAAATAATCCACAAGACAAGAATTGTCCAAGTAAGTTATGGTATATCCCCTAAATAAGAAATGTGTAACAATGAACCGTGTTAAGCAAAAAGTCCTCATTTATATCTCTCCTGGCAATATGTGAAGTCAAGAATTTCTAATGTAATGCTAACGTCTATGTCTGGTACAAGGTTTTTTTGCAGCAGTGGACTGTGTGGTCTATCGAAAGCACACATTTAACTTAATATAGTTAAAGCTTCACATTTGGTTTGCATCCCTCATAGGTATAAGAGATTTTTAATCTGTGACTGGTCCAAGACAGACCAAGACAGCCAACCTAAATGCATTTGATATGTGAGCAAAGAGCCTGCGGATCTCACACATTTGTGCTTCCTTACATTGAGAGTCTACATGGTTTATAGCAACAAAGTGTTTCAAATAACAAATCTATGCTTAGGGTCACAACCCCTACATCCTGTGAGGTCAATGCACACCTAACACACACACACACACACACACACACACACACACACACACACACACACACACAAGTGCCAATAATTAAACAATCAGAGCATGGCAATATCAAATGTTTGAGAGAAAGCTTTATATATGAAGAAAGTATAATAAAATCTTATATTTGTGTATGAAACCACACGTTTTGGATCTTACTTTGAAGCCCAAGAACCTTTTAAATAATAGCCAAAAAATACTAGCACTGTTATCATATAATGCAACATATTACACATGTTAGTTTGCTGGTGTGCCTGTGCTTTACAAATGTCAGAATCTCAGTGAGAGTGTTTTGGTGTAGAAGTTGTAGAGGAGATTGATTAGTTTGTTTCAGCTAGTAACTCCCCCCAACAATCCTTCAACATTGAATGGCTGATGTGGTGTACAAATGTCTGGCTTTACTTCAGTTATATTTGATTTGAGCTCTGAGATTCAGGGATTAGATTTAGTTAAGGACGTGAGTGGACTGTTAAATCCCCTCCACACTCTCTCATTCTCCCTCTCGCTCAGTCACCCTCTCTCCCTCTTCTCTCTGTCTTTCTCTCACTTTCTCCCTGTTTCTTTGTCTTTTATTCTCCTTGCCTCTACAGAATCGTCTTTCTCTTTTTACTGTCCTTTCTGTCTGTAACTCCATCCCTTCTGTCTTCATCTTCTTCTGCTCTCTGCTCTCACCCCGAAATAAATCTTTCATTGATTTGTAGCAGAAATCTTGCTATGATGACTCTGTGAGTGTGTGTGTGTGTGTGTGTGTGTGTGTGTGTGTGTGTGTGTGTGCGCGTGCGTGCATGCACAAGAAAACAAGAAAGTTACTTCTATAGCATGCTTTGTGATCATTTATCAAGAAACAATCCAGAACTGCAATCTAGATCAATACTTAAACAGACAAAGATTTTACACAATTCTCAGTTCTCTCTCAATCTCGTAGGTTGTCTTCAGTCCCAACTTTCCCACACCACCCCACTTAGTTTCCCACCCTAACTTATAGCTTTCTCTATCATTTGCTGGCTCTGTCACTAAAAACCAGTAAACATGTGTATGTGCGTGTCTCTGGGTGTGAAGGCAAAAAAGGGGTAGAAATAGTTTAGCAGTCAAACGCATACAGACAAAAACAACATTTCACAGTTAAGCATCATATGAAAACAAAGAACTTTCATAAAGAAAACAGAACTGACAACCAATCTGTAAGTCTTTAGTTATATATTGACAGGATGATCCTCTTTGGAGAAAGCTGCTCCAGGATGGATAGTCAGTAAAAAAAATACTAGTAGTACAAGTCATAAATATAGGATATCCACAGATTTTACGGATCAAAGTCTGTTTACAAGTCTTGGGGAGCAATATTGCAAACGTGAAACAAGTTGTAAAAAGCATTTTGTGACTCCAGAGGGAGCTTCGTGATATGAAATTGCATCAGTTAGAGGAAACTGAAAACTACAAATTTGAAAAAAAATAATAATCTGGCCTCTGTAGCCCACTCCTCATCCCTTTGTGAGGCTTGTGGCCCAAGGCTACATTTGCCGCTACTAGTATAACACACCCCAATCTCTGCCTGAAATGTAGCCAGGCAAGTTGCATTGTGCGTAATGAGGCAGGTTTTGAAAACTCTATACAAAAAATATATCTCTGGTTCTGCATCAGTTTGACTCTTTTATAGGCCTTGTACTTGTAGTAGTTTCAAAATATGACAACACATGAGTGTATTTGAAGTAGTTTCACAGGACACCATTAGTTTAAAAAGGTAGTGATGGAAAGGCCACTTCCAAAGGAGCAAAACCAGATTATCACAGTTTCATGTCTCAGAGTTGAGTCCAAGATTAGAATCAGTCATTGATAACTCAGTAGGTAAGGGGACCTGGTCCTGACTTTGTAGTGCAAGAGCACATTTTCATCTCCCGATCAGTTTCAAACTGCCAGTATCTAAAAGGTACACGATTATCGCCCTAACAACAGGCAATGTCATAAATCACAGACTGAAATGGGCAAAATGAGTGATGAGCTCCAGAGACCAAAAAACTGCAGACAGAAACTTACAAGTGCCGTCTCTTTAAGTAAAGTTTATCACAGCATGGTGATACCCAGGTATGTGATACTAAAACATGACAAAGCTGTGAGAGACACTTCCAGGTAATGTGCATCTACCTACCTACCTGTCTAAATTATCTAAATTGTTTAATGAATGGGTTCCTGCTGGAAATGAGGATCCCAGCACAAGCCACACTTCATCATCCTGACTTACTATACTCACAATCATCAGAACATTTAGTCATAGCATCTAGCTGTGCTTCCACCCAATATAGTCCCAAATCAATACCTGCCTAGGAAATCGTCTAGTCTTAATCTGCATTGCTATTTGTACTCGTGCATACGCAGGCCACAACAAGTAATTAGTTTTTTGTTGTGTCACTTTTACTCACAACATGCTAACAGGCAACATAGAATTCCATTCACTATGCTAAGCTAAGCTAGCGGTGGAGCTGCCGGTGTTGCACTCGACTAAGACAATGCATGCACCGAGACAAAAAATGCCTTGGCCCACCTATGTACAGCTAGGGGAGACTGTGATAAGCGGTATTTCAACAAACGGTGGCGTATTCCTTTAAAGATACATAGGAAGTCTACATAGGAAAGCTTGTTAATACCCTTTCATGTCAAAGAATCAATCATAAAAAAACTGTATTATGAGGAATGATAATAATTGTTAATAGTATTTAATCAATGTTCTCAGATTCCATCTCACACTTACCTGTAGTGTCTAAAAATCTCTTCTTCTACTTCCGTGATGAAGTGACACTTTGTACAAGAGTACTCCCTCTCTCCTCCACCTCCTCTCCCCCCTTCCTTGTCACCCCCAACCTCTTCCTCAGCCTTGACATGTGGCGCTGTCCCCTTTAGGTTAATCAGGGTGTGGCAGCTTTCGTAGTGCTGGAGCAACACGTCAATGTCGGTGGTAGCAAACGCACACTGGTCACACAAGTGGGTGACACCTGGGAAAAACAGGATGAAATCAGGAGCAAGAAACAAAGGGTGAAAATGTTGATGAACATCATGAGGTGACCATGTAATTCCAATAAGGAAAAGCGCAATTGGCCAATTATCATTTTCTGTTACGGCATTACAAAACTTGAATTCATTGCCCACTACTATCAAAGCTATACATACATATTCCACCTTTTATATATAAAAAATATAAAACATGGCTGTCCAATAACTATTACTGCACATATTAATCTGTCAGATGTGATGTGTGTTCGATGTGACAGTCATTGTTGCTGTGCTCCATCTCTGCTGCCTGCCTCCGTTATGTCTTGTGTGTGCTTTCAATGTGGCCTCTGAGACTTTTCTCCTTTCTCTTGTTTTCTTTGTATTGTATTTACTGCATAGAGTGCTTTAATGTCACTGTCATTATATGTGCTTGTTTGTTTATGTGCCACTTCGTTTTAACCCTTTTTACTTCGGCCTGCTGTCATTATAGATGTAATGTAACTCATTTAAAGATGTTAACCATTGTATTTTAGGATGCCTATTGTCAGCTGGCCGGAAACTGTGGCTAGAAATTAGCCGTAGAGGCTAAAGCTGCTCCTTTTACTGTAAAGTTCATTAAGGGGGACTGTCCACAACATATAAACTAATAAACTAAACTAAACTAATATTGACAATGTTTTGACAAAACATGCCAGATGAGGGATGCCTTTGAATACCTTGTGTGACAACAGGATGGGAAGGGTCATAGGGGCGAAAAGTTGATGCCAAAATCACCCCGGGGTCCCCTCTAGGATTAGGAGGGGTCAAACTAGGCGAGGTGGCAGTAGCAGGTTTCGATCCGATGGTGTCCTGCTGCTTGGTGGACGGAGTAAACTTGGAACAGCATTTAGGGCAGGTGGGCCTCCGACAAGCAAAGGGGTGAGACACCTATTGAGAAGAATCCGACAAAGTTTGGTGAGGAACAGCATGGATCTTCGCATGCTTTCATTATTACTGACAAAACATTTTTGTGCATTTTGAGGTGAATATAGGCTTAGAGGAGTTTTCTTCTGTTGTGATATGATTGTGTTTTGTCTATGCAGGTGATTTCACCTGTTACCAGTGTAAATGTATATAATTAACATAATGATGCCACGCCCAATTTGGGCCTGTAAACTATCCTCTTTTTCTTTAACAGCTGCAACAGCACTATTTGGCAAATGGCACAAAGGAGGGTGGGGAGTGTGCGTGGGTGGACTGGGGCAATCAAGGGAATTTTTAATTAGGCCGGAAATTGGAACAATCAACTTTACACTTATATATTACATTTTATTTTCTTAGCTAGCAAAACAGCTCTATTCTTCTTCAGACAACAACGCACCAAGCAAATAAAAATTTCAATATTTTATTCATCTCACCTCCCCCAGGTGTTTATGTGGCTGACAGAGCCCCTGTGGACAATACATGCAGTGCTGAATGCAGCATCGGTGGATGGAGTGGTTGTGCTGGTAGTGCAGTAGTAACGGTGCTACTACGATCACATCTGCACTATGGGCCATTGAGTACCGGAAATCGCACAACTGACAGTTATAACTGGTCACAACTGCTTCTGAATCACTGCTGTTTGGGTCTCCTAGGAGCAGAAAACAGAGCAAAGGTCTGTTAAATAAAACAGTTTGGGTCTTGGAGAAGAACATCAAAATCATGTCAGAAATTTAACAAACAAGGGTTAAGTAGTTTTAAGCACTATAAACGATAAAAAGGCAGGGGCAGTTTTGTAGTACTTTTAACAGCAAATAAGTAAAAGTGAGCAGTGTCAGAGTGTCTAGGAAGAGCATCATAGTACTAGAAGAAGTAGACAATTTAGAATGTTATTCAATGCTATGACACTTGACGCTTGTGCTTCATAAAAGTAGCCACCTTCAACTGAACACTGAACATGTAAAGCAATTCAACACCCCATTTAACCATACTTCCCATTTCATTACCTTGGCTGGTGCTGGATGGGTTGGATGATGGATCTTTGCGGCTTTTGGATGTCATGTGGCCTTGTTCTTCTCCTTCTCTTCTCCCTCCTCTCTCCCTCTCTCTGTCCATCCCCCCAGGATTCGAGTTGCTGGGGCTCATAGTACCTCCCGTGCTTATTCTATGTCTTTGTTCATAGTGCTGTAAAAGCTTCGCCGAGCCCCCTGACCACTCACAACTCCAGCTACAGAATTTACACCAATAATATGTCTGCACAGCATCTCGACCCAGCTCCCCAGTCCAGCTTGACGAATCTGAACATGCCCTGACTGGGATGGAGTACCCGACCAAGGAATCGTCTTCCGCTCTCACTGCAACTCGCTCAGCCCCATCTAGGATTTGACTCCTCCCCTTCCCCTGGTTGTCGTGCGTTGCCAGGCTATTGGTGGCCAGCAGGGGTGTGGATGGTGGAGTTTTGACTTTATTAGGATGTGAGGACACAAAGTGTTGTTCAAGTTCTAGGGAGTTACTGCCCATGTAGGTGAAGTTGCAGAATTTGCAGCGAAAGTACTTTGTATTCCCCTGGCAATCAGAGGTCTTCCGACCAATCCCAATTAGCGTGTTACCCAGCATCACCTGTTGTCAAGCAGAGAAGAGAGGGGAAAAGATATTGAAAACAGGATTAAAAATCAAACTCTGTGTACCATACAGTCACACTTGAAAGATCATTTGTGAAGTAAATGAAACTTGACTCGGCAATAAATTCATCATTGTCATTTTTAATTCCTATGCAGCAGGTGTTTAAGGTAGGCCTAATAATAATAATGCATACTTTATTAATCCCACAAGGGGAAATTTCAATTTACACTCTGTTGTTATTACACATATTACACACAGGCCTGAATTACACACACATGCTCAGTACCTATACATGCATAATGGAGAGATGTCAGAGTGAGGGGGCTGCCCATGGAAAGGCACCCCAAGCAGTTTGGTGACTTGCTCAAGAGCACCTTGGCAGTGCCCAGGAGGTGAACTGGCACCTCTCCAGCTACCAGTCCACCACCATACTTTGGTCCGAACGGGGACTTGAACCAGTGACCCTCTGGTTCCCAACCCAACTCCCTACGAACTGACCCACATGGCATGAGCCTTCGAAACACAGAGCTGTGCTTCAACAAATATGGAAATTCAGGCATCAGCTGCTCTTATCAACAAGTTGTGAGCTTAGTACTTAAAGCTTACAACAAAGGCAATCAATCATTTTCTATATGCAACTGTGGACAAGGCTGCTCAAACTGTAACTAACTGGCCAATAACATCAGACTCTACTGTAGTATCCGTATTAGGCCAAGATTTTGCTTTCCAGAGAAGCAACCTGACACTCGTCTGTATTTTATTAGGTTAGTCCCTTGGCTGCAGAAGATTATAGTGTGCTGCTGGCTCTACTGGTGAGCAGACAACTGACTTACTACTACTACTACTACTACTACTACTACTACTACTACTACTACTACTACTACACTTACTACTGTAGAGTATGGATCTTTACGGATCAGTGGTTTCATGCTCACTGTCTTGTAATGGAAGTTTGGCAAATATAGTATTCAACTGGTGAGCAAATATGTATTACGTATTATCATTTTCATATAAGAGCATTTAGCTTTTAGCTTTTATTGTGCAAAGTTGATGTGTTTTAATTTCAGTCATAATTATATTATTTTATACATTTTGTTGTATTTTCAACTCTATGGTAATAAATTAAGGTCATCCAGGTCATCATTTTGTACGTTTTGGAGAATAACACTGTGAAAATTGCTTTGTTTCTTTTTTTTGCAATTAAAATGTGGTCATTAAACCTCTCACTGTCTTTTTTTAGTGGTAAGATGACGAAAAAACATTATACATGATACAAAAAGAGCAAGAAAAGTAATATAAAAATAAATAACTACAAATGCCAGATGGTACATTTTAGCTTTGTGGATGAGAATGAATTCAGAAGGCTAAATGAGAACTATTACTGTCTGTGATCTCACAAAAGCAATCATGTAATCATGATGTCCCAAAGACCCTGCCCAGGCAATTAGAGAAGAGCCAAAAATCAAGTCCTTACAGCATGTAGAATGGACAGAAAGACACAAAGGGGAACATGAGAGGGAGAGGCAAAGAGAGAGAGAAAATAGGCAGAGGACAGTTGGGACATGTTGAGGGAAAAGTGTGCAACTCGGGGAATAGAAAAGAGGTGAGAGATGGATGAAAAGCAAATTGAGAAGAAAAACAAAATTAGAGTAAGATAGAGTGAGCAAAGAAAAAAAGCTGAGCTGAGGAGAAGGTGAAGGAAAGACAAAGACAAATGATTAGAGAGACAAATAGAGAACAGAGAAGAAAAAGGGTAAATGTTTCCGACAACTGTTTCATTACACTGCCTAACAGACGATTATAACTAGTGGTTTCAAAGCCTTTCTCTTCCTTCTCCACTTTCCTCCTCCATCTCTCTCGCTCTTTTCTTCTCCTCCCAGAGTCTCTTCTCCCGCAATGTCATTGGTTGACAGGGCATCTTGCCTTAGCAAATGACAACATGGAATTTTCCAACCGTGGGCGGGAGAGAGAAACGGCGAGTGAGGGATGGAGAGAATAGAGACCCCTTTCATTCGGTTTTTTTTATACTTTCACTTTTTCTTCATAATGACGACTTAAGCCCACTGGATTTTCTATTTCTGAAATGTGTGTGTGTGTGTGTGTGTGTATGTGTGTTTCTATGCCCATTACGTGACTTACGGCCATTACAGAGTCCTGGTTTAAGCAAAATGAAAGTCCTTGACTATTTTCACACACACACACACACACACACACACACACACACACACACACACACACACACACACACACACACACACACACACACACACACGTTTATTAGATCATCTTGTTTGAACCTTTCAGACAAAACCCTACTGTTCACACACACTCAACTCAAAGTCTCAATCTTTGACCTGAAAACTGGAGTAGTCCAGAAAAAATCCAATTAAGTCAATTAAAATTCTTAATGTCTATGCATATGAAATGCATTTTTTTTTGAGAAACTACAACTCTTGGTAAGTACTGATCATATACCTAGAGTACGACATATGTATTAAGTTGAGGCTCTTAATAGACCTAATTTAGAAACTTGAAATTAATGTGCACACCTCACCTTAGTATTTATAGTCAATTGCAGTTATTTGGGAAATTATTTGTTGAGACTTTTAAGGGATGTGATAACCTCTCAAACTACGAAAAACCATGAAGCCATATGGAATAAATAGCTTGATCTTTCAGCTGCAAGACATGGACAGAACATATTGCAGTTGTCATAAAACTTTAAATATCAACTCTTTAACTATTACAGATTAATTAAATTTGATGAGGGACAAAAAAGCGTCCAGTAAGTCTACAATTAATTTTCCTGCTACATTAGAGCAACTCAGAAGCATCTCAATGTCTCTGATTGTCCAGGCTGCAGGTGCATATTACGTCGAACGACTTTTTAATGTGGTTTGATGGAGTATAATTACAAGGTAAAATTCAATCACCTTTAAGTATATGAACAACATTTATCTTGAAGAAATTATGAACTGCACCTGAAGGTTAAAGGAGCTCCCACCTTCTTTTGCAAATTGAGCCCTAAATATGAGGGATTAGGGCAGGACATGCATTTATTAGACATTATTAAAAAATACTGGGGCTGCAGTAGCTCAGTCTGTGGGGACTTGGCTTGTGAACCCTGTGGGTAACAGATTTAAATCCTGGACAGAGCTGGTATGGAGTGAGCCCTCCTGGGCACTGCCAAAGTGCCATTGAGAAAGGCACTGAACGCCTAACTGCTCGGGGCGCTGTGCTGTGGTGACCCATCATTCTGACATCTCTCTAAATTTGTTGCATGTGTGTGTAAATCAAGAAAAATAACAGAATTTAAAAAAAATTATTTCCTCAAGGGGACAAATAAAGTACATTATTATTATTATTATTATTATTATTATTATTATTATTATTATGCATTCAGTGCCTGTGTGTTCCTGTCTCGGTGTGTGTGTGCCATAGCATGCACATACATGTTTGCGGCCTGTTTGCCAGGTGACCTATTTTTCTCATTTTCTGTGTCTGTCTAGCCATACTGTATGTCAGTGTATAAATTATATAATGTGCACCACAATACCTCACTGTCCAAATCACATACACCCTATGTTACAAAACAGATTGTTCGCCCCAATAAATTACTCGGTTCAGTTATGGGCCTCGAAATGCATATTTATGACAACAAGGGATGCTTACAGTGAATTTTTAAAAACAAAGTTTACAACAAAGCAATCTTCACGGCTTTCTTTGTTCACAAAAATTACTTCTGTCCAGTTAAGCGTATAATCAATGTACTGAATCACATTGATTCCCCAAATAAGAAAAATATTTAATGATTAAATTGTGTAAGTAATGTCTGTTTTATTATAACTTTGAAATAAAGGCATTTTTAATGTCCTTTTAGCTTCCCTGGACCATCCACTCCAATGACGACAGGAGCTGTTTGCAGCCACCGTAAGTAAAAAGGATTTTGAAAGCATTGGCTCAAACAACGCAGGCTTTTTATTGGACTGAGGAGGAGACAGGAAGCTACAAACCAAAGCTTTACTCAAGCCGTCGCTCTACTCATTGAACACTTTACCTTCCATCCAATTAATTCAATGTTGTCACCCCACAAGAGGCAATGTGCGGCTTTAGTTTATTCATTGCTTCTAAGTTTTTGTGTGAGTTTTCTTTTCTTTTTTTAACTTTTTTTTTTACTTGTTACTTGTGTGGAGGTGGCGTTGTTACTGCTTCTTTGTTAACAAAGGTTTTGTGGTCTATTTCTACAGGTACATATGCTCTTTTAGGATACGAATGAAATCCATTACTATGTGAAAAGAAGTTAGGCGTACAGTATGTAAAATTGACTCATCTCTATTTCTTAACTGTGGCACATGCTTACCTGTACATCATATGTGCCATTCATCATAACTGTCCTGTGCTGTTGAATGTGCATATCTGATCTTGTTTTCCCCAACTCTTTGGCTTGGTTCCTCTGGCCCTGTCCTGCTTGTATATCTGTAAATAGAAGCAAAAGGAGGGGTCAGACTTGTAGAAACAGATAAAAAAAAGAGGTCAGACTGCCAGAGGCACAAAAATGGACATGTCTGACTTCTGAGAAGAAGGAAACCTTTTAGACAAATAATCAACAAGTCATTGTTGCAAGAAACCGGTGCACCGAGAATACATACCGCATACTGAAAAACAAACAAAATCTAAATATTATGGTGCCTTTACAATGTAATGAAACAGCAGTTCATACGTTTGTATGTTATTTTCCATTTACAGCTGCTTTATAATATAAGCATCAATACCAGTCAAGCACATGGAGCAAGGAGCTGGAGTTACCTAGAGGAGTGTGTTGGGGAGCCATGTTGTGGAGTGCCAGGATGTGTGTATCAAGGGCAGCATCCTGCCGCGTGCGGTTGTGCAGACCCAGGTGATACTTCCTAAAGTGCTTGACCAGGTCAGCGGGGTCGTTGCCATAGTAACCGTAACCGCACACGTTACACTTGAAGTCCTGGAGTTTAGGAGAGGGGCTGGAGGAAAGCGGAGGGGTGTCAGTTGTGGACTCCTCCCCTTCTTCCTGTCTGGGGGGGAGGAAGGGAGCAGAGAGGAGAGGAGCCGTGAGATAATCGGCCTTGCCTCTGTCTCTTTCGCTCCTCTCTCCTTCCTCTGCCCCCTTTTCCCCATCCTCAGGTTCCGACTGGCTCTCGGGTCTGTCTGTCAACGCCGCTTCTCCTTGTTTGGCTCTCCCCCCTCCTGCTCTCCTGGCCCCTCTCCCCTCATTGCTGTAGCGCTCACCAACTGATGAGGGAGAGATAGATGAGGACACACACTCGCTTTCTCCCTCCTCCTCCTCCTCATCCTCCAGCTTCTCATCTCCTCTGATTCGGTCGGAAGATTCGGGTTCAGATGGTCGGTTTATTCGTTCGGCCTCTGCTCCCACTCTCCCCTCCTCCTCTCCCTCCTCTTCCTCTTCTCCTGCCGGCTTCCTACCCTCTTCTTCCTCCTCCTCCTCACCTCCCACACTCCGGATAGGGGGATTCTTCTTCCTCACCATCTCTGAAATTGAAAAGAGACAGGTAGAGAGACCGAAAAAGTTATTTCTCTTTTGTTTTTTTGTTCGAATGATATGTTGGCATTAACTAAAGCATGTAGACTGTATTGTTTATGCATACATGAAAGAGGAAAGACAATATCATGCAGATTTTGATAATCCCTTGAAATCAAGACACTAAGAGATCCAACGTGTCTGCAGAACTCAATAAACAAACAAAAAAACATTGTACTGTGGATTGCACGCACACAAATACAATCTTCTGACATTGATGTATGTGTACAGAATAGCTTTGATTCAATTTACAAACGTCTTTGAACGCTGAAATCTGTGACGATCCTCAACCACAAACCCCGTCAAAGAAAAAAAGCCCCAGCAAATCAGAAACATCTCAGCTGTGAGAGATTTTTCAGGGGTGTGTGTTGGGATGTTTGTTGCATCCTTAAGTGCAACTTTTTGCCTGGTTTTCGTTCTTAAAACATGGGCTGAATCTTTTTATCGTTATGGAAACCATCCGTGAGAATCTTCAACACATAACCACATCAAAATCCAAACCATATCAGAGAGACTGAAAGGGAGGGGTGGTAGAGAGAGGGTGAGGCAGAAATGGGGGACAGACAACCACATCAAACCACAAACCCCATATCAGAAAGATGGATGAGGGAGGTGGCAGACTGCAATTCATCCCCTCCAGCACTCCAAATTTCTCTTTCTTTCTTGCAGCTCTTTCTGCGTGCCTTTCATTCATTTTCTGGCTCCCCAATTCTCTTTTTCTCATCTCTCACTGTCTCTCTTGCTCTATCTGTGTCACCTCATGTCCTTCAGTTTCCTTCCTCCTCTTTATTCTCTTTTTGTCTGCTTTTCTTTCTAATTTCAAATCCCATCTTACTCTCCTTCAAGCAAGAAACCTTACCTTGCATTTCAGTTACGATTCTAGTCTCTGTTGCCCTCTCTCACATGCAAGAATAATTGCTACAATAATTTAAG
The DNA here is from genome assembly GCA_013375575.1 of Percina caprodes. Classification (NCBI taxonomy): domain Eukaryota; kingdom Metazoa; phylum Chordata; class Actinopteri; order Perciformes; family Percidae; genus Percina; species Percina caprodes. The sequence goes on along the minus strand of JABXJD010000021.1, from coordinate 1,094,823 downwards.
TAATTCCATCACTACAATTTTTCTCTCTGTTCCTGCCCTCTCCCTTCCTCTGTTGTCCCCCTTTTCCCACTATCCCACCCCTCCCTTCCATAATCACTATACAATGCCATCAAATAACCAACCATGTGTTTTATGTTAAACCATAATGTTTCTGTTGTTTGAAAAGAGAACAATTGTGGTCTTTCTGTTCACTACAGTCATGACAGAGAGATACTGCTTGAGTGTTTTCCGAGCATGTGTGTGCGCGTGTTTATTTGTGGTCGTTCAGTTCATATTCAGTCGTAAACACACAGTCAACCCATTGAGTGTGTGTGTGGTAATAAACACAGTCAAACCCAACAGACGCCTGATAGACGCCAACAACTGATCACTTTTAGATCAATGCAATATGAGGGGGAAGATACTGTGTGTGTGTGTGTGTGTGTGTGTGTGTGTGTGTGTGTGTGTGTGTGTGTGTGTGTGTGTGTGTTTGATGATGATGTGTGTGGAAGCGAGAAAGCATGCGTGACTAACTCTGTTAGTGTGAGAGATAAATGCTTGTTGTTATTTACTGATAGCAAACTGCAAACAGTTAAAGCATGAGAGAAACACAGAAACACACTTCTAAAGAAAGACAAGTACAAGGAATGTAGTTAAAAACATAATCACACAACCACAAACAAACACATGGAGATGAACATAAACATATTAAAAAGGACCATATTTTAACGACGCTGTAATGTAATCTAGTGGATTAGGAAGAAAAGAGAAAACACACACAAAAACACAAAAGAAGAGAAGATAAATGACAAAGAGAGAGCTGCTTTCTTTGTTCAATCCAATTTTTTACGGCCTTTCTGGTATTTTACCTTTTCTCCCCCTCTTTCTCTACCATACAACTATTAAAATAAAGAAATTTATGTCTGAAAGGGCCCACGCCTAGACCAGCCCTTGCACTCACACTGTGTGTGTGTGTGTGTGTGTGTGTGTGTGTGTGTGTGTGTGTGTGGAGCAGAGGAAAATCTCATCTGATGTTCACCACACCCAGTCAGGATTCATCATTCAGTCACACACAGTGGAAAACTACAGATCGTTGTGGTAAAGCAATGAAGCTGAAATCCCGACCTAAGAAGCACTGACTAGTGGGAACTTAAGAAGTTCATCAAAGCAATGATAAGAAAATGATGCATGGTTTTGGTGAACTAAACAGGAATATATAAGAGAGATATTGTCCATCTATTATTTATTTACTTTGGCCTCACATGTTCATTTGCATACATGCTCCAAGATGCCGGCAAGAAGAGAAGGTGTGTGTTAAAAGGCTGTACCATATGTGTCAGTTTACTCTGTGTGTGTGTGTGTGTGTGTGTGTGTGTGTGTGTGTGTGTGTGTGTGTGTGTGTGTGTGTGTGTGTGTGTGTGTGTGTGTGGCAGTACAGCCTTTGTAGGCTTCAGGCTGTATACACAGACTGGAACCATTACTATCAACTACAATTAGGTACAACCCACCACAACACATACCGCATAACAACTACTGCTACTAGCTACAATTAGCCCCTCACACACCGCAATGGCCCCAATACCACAGAGAGGATAAATGTGACAGTTAATCATTTCCATCAACTACAATTAGCCCCAATGCAAGTGAGGGTTTTATCTGGAATTGCCAATAATCACTCCAAGACATCCGTTAAAGGAAGTACTGAAAGGGTTGTGGGATGTTTTTCTAGTATATGTCATATACCTGGCCAAGGTATGGGGGAACTATTTGGGATAATTTTGATTGAGTCATATCTAAGTAAATTTTTTTGATCACAGTTTCTCTGTAGATCATCCAGGCAACACACTTTGATCTCACTCATGTTGCTTTCAGCTTGGTATTATTAAAAAGGACTATCAGCTGTGTGGGGTCTGCAAGAAACAAATAAGTTCCATATCAAATAATATATGTTGTTCATCCATATATCATTGAGTCCATTCAACATCAGAAACTACTGAAATCATTACTGCCATGAGCCTTAGATGACGTCTTATAATTGCTTAATGTCTGACCAAAAACTCAAAGATACTCACATGAAAACAACAAGGAATGAAGGAATTAGATGAATTTTGAGAAGCTGTAATCAGCATATGTTTGATGTTAGTGCTTGATAAATATCTTAAAACTTCTCGTCTTAAAGGAAAGCAAGAGGATTTTCCAGTTCTTTTGTTTCTCCATCTCTGACTCCGGCAGTGCCCATGAAAAAGTGAAGGCTACCAGGCTGTGTTTAGATGCAGAATGTTGCACGTCTGCCGGTGTTGGAATATTTTGGTGTGAAATACAACCACACTTAAGGCAGTGTTTTAGCTAAGTTAACATTTACGTCACATTAAAGTGTAATGCAAACTATTGCAATATGCAGTGATGCATTATGAGTATGAGTAGATGAGCACAGTATACTACTTAAAATAATTAGTGGATTTAAAAAATGGTGGGCATTACAGAATTGACACAGAACACCGCCAAAAATAATATAACTGGGGAAATCAAGTCTTTTTCAGTTGGAGACCAAAGTTAGGTCTCTAATGGAAAAAATAGATTACCAGTACATCTAAACCGTCATCATCCAGTGACTCCAAGCTTGTTCCCTAAATGCATATTATAAAGTCACTGCAATGGATGGGTTTCATACCAAATCCTAACACACTCACATATTCGTTCTGCTGCCTTCAGATAGCTATGCTCTTCCCCTCCCCGTGGGATAACTGTAGTTGGCATATCCATCTTTTATAAACAAAGGATTAATGTGCAGCATATGAAGAAATAATGCTAAAGGCAAGGTCTTGTTACACAGACAGATCTCTCTCAAGCTTTTCTTTCGGTTTCTCGGCCTGCGTCATTCTGTCTCTTTATATTACTGTCCCCAGTCTTTGTTCCTACATTTCATCTGTCCTTACTTTTTTCTTCTGATGCCATCTCTCTTCCTCTGATTCATTGTTAAAAGGATAGATAGAAGTGATGATAGATAGATAGATAGATAGATAGATAGATAGATAGATAGATAGATAGATAGATAGATAGATGTACACTAAGAAGGAGGATGGTTATGAGAGGAAGAGAGAGGGAGTAAGAAAGTAAGGAATTAATTAATTTAAAAACAAAGATAGTAAATGATAGTACCAATAGTCATTCCCAATAAGTGGATAACTATTATAAAATTCACCTTAAAACTTGCCCTAATTTCCAAAGTTAGTTTTAAATCTGCCAACAGAAACAGCATGGTATTTATTAGCCACACTTGCGCTACTGAAGAGGGGCATTTCATAAACCTTTTCCCATTCTTCAAAGCCACCGCAAGAAAAAATAATCCTATTACTAAAATATTTTCAACTGATTCTAGCACATTTTGGGTCTAATTTGTCCGAAACTTTAAAATGGAGATGTGCATCAGGTCAGCCTTCCAGCTGGTAGCCCCCTGAACAACATTGGGTTCTGCATCCCCCGGTGAGGTGTATTTTTGACTAATATAAGAGTAAAACCATTCTTTCGCAGATGTTGTGTTCTGAATTCCTTTTTAAGATGATGGAAAACTTTGACAGTGAGTAAGTTTGTGAGGACCTGTGGGGGTGAGCTGTCTTGGACAAAAGGCACACTGAATACATTAAATGGACTACAAAATACTTTAATTAGCTGGATTAATGTGAGGAAACTGACTGTATTAGATTCAAATCAACAATATATATCTTTACTATTTATATAACCTGTACGACGACCATTCGTACTGCATTTCAGCAACATGTACTGTATGCAACATGTGTTTCAGCACCTGATGATTTCTGAAGACTTTCAGATTTGGTACAGTATGCTAGAGTTAGTATGAAAGATGTCAGAAATTACTTGTCAACCAGTCATTAAGGGTTTTCATCTAACAATGATTAAAATGTTCAATTATTTACTAAAACAAAAAGACCACAATAAGTAAATGTCCATCACAATTTCTTCAAACCGAAGTCTATGACTTTAAATTGCTTGTTTGGTTTGGCAAAAGTCCAAAAATATTCTGTTTACTAAAATGTAAGACAGGGAAAGGCATCAAATTCACACATTGTAGAAGCTGAAACCACCAAATGTTTGTATGTTTGCACTTCTGCTTAAAAAATGCTGAAATGATTAATGGGTAATCATTACATATAGTATATTTAATAGGTGCAGATTCATTTCCTGTCGACTAATTGTTTCCACTCTAAAGTCAACGTGCCCAATAATTTAGCACAATATAAAATGTCATTTTAATTAGATTTTTTTATTTTAAAAAATATATGAAATACCTGTACATGTTTGCTATTTTCAGCCATGGCTTGCTGACCATGCTTAAATATTGTTTCTGTGCTTCAAATAAATAACCCTGCTTCCAGAAAACTGAAACACATCACTTCCTGTCCGTAAAAAGGATTTTCCCAGGAGGGACCTGGCAGACACCAGCTTCTGTTGCTGCTGTTGTTGTTGTTGTTGCAAATGTTAAAGCTTTCATGGCTGTGTTGTATCACTCAGCAGTTATTTATTTATATGAAAATGTCACAGATTATTATCTCTAGGAAGGCCACTGATGCACAAAATGGCAGTCACGCTGAAATGGCTTGTAGCTTTAGGTTACGTGTCAGTGAATGAAAGCAGCTGAAAAAAATATTAATGAAAGCATGCACGTGACTGTTTAAGTACCCAGACAGACAAAACAGATCAGGCCATGAAACCGAGCCTATTTAAAGCGGTGGGATAGTAATAGGAATTGGCCACAAGTGCACACTGCTATGTGGTGCTCAGTTTGAGCGCTGAATGTGAGCATGGGTGACACAAGGTGATAAGGGGGTACAAGTAACAGCTTGGAATTGATTTTGCAGAGGCAGGAGTCTAATTGGAGCTAGGGAGGGGAGACCAGAAAGAAACAGGAGGGAGAGAGAGGAGGACAACATAAAATCACTGTGAGTCCACCTGCCATTTTAAGACTAAAAGCTTTGAGTGGCCTTCTAGGCCGCTAATCAATGCCAAAAGTCACACACACACACACACACACACACACACACACACACACACACACACACACACACACACACACACACACACACACACACACACACACACACACACACACACACACACACACACACACACACACACACACACACACACACACACACACACACACACACACACACAATCTGTTGGGTAGCAGGGGACTAATTCTTTCCTGCCACAGATCCCAAAAAGAAAAAATCACACACACGTATACTCACGCTCTCAAAGTGTAGGACTCATTTGTAATAGGGTAACAGCATGCAAAATATGTCATCTTAAATGTCAAACTTAATCAGGGGTTCACATTTCAATACCTCTCTCGTTATGAGACTCCCTCCCTTCTTCTGCTTCTACTCCTTCACTCTGTAGATGCCTCTCTCTCTCTCTACTTACTACTCTCGATCTCCCCACTCACACACACTAATGTATGTTCTAAACACACCTCCCTCTTGCCGCCTTTCTCCCTCCCCTCTTTTGCTGTGTCTCTCTCAATCCCTTTTTCTGTACTCCCCTTACTTTTAGGCTATCCTTACATGAACTTTGATGTGTATGTAGGAATGTGTGTAAAGTGGTAAGCATCGATAGCACAACAGCTTCAATCACTCTGCGTGACTGACAGATAAACATCTATTTATTAAACAAAGTAAAGAAATGTTTAATGAATAGATGGAATAATGGAAGCCATTTTCACTTATACCTGTGTGTGTGTGTGTGTGTGTGTGTGTGTGTGTGTGTGTGTGTGTGTGTGTGTGTGTGTGTGTGTGTGTGACACTGGCATCTGTGAGAGCTGAAAAGCTTATTGTGTGTCATACAAGCCAACAAAGTTAAACTATTTCTTCCTGCTTTGTATTGCTTTTTTGTGATCTTACCTTTAAAATTTACAGTATGGGTAGTGTAGCTTTGCCAGACCTTTCTCCACAGCGCTGCGGAGGAAAGTCTGGCTGGGCCCCACAGCTTTCCAGTATGGGAGAAAAATGTGCTCTGGTTATTGGCATATTTTTAAACAAATCACAATTGCCATGGGCGTGGCTAAGCACCAGACAGAGCCGCTGCAAATTAGCCTCGGGAAGAACTTGTTGAGGTGGAACATGCATACGTTCAAAAGTTGTTTTGGTCGTGCAACAGAAAACTCAGATTGGACAGATAGTCTAGCTAGCTGTCTGTATTTGTCCTGCAGAGATCTGAGGAGCAGTCAACCATAGTTCTCATAAATCTACCGGACTAAAAATTACAACACAAAGAAAGCGGAAGGTACAGGACATCCGGCCAAACAAAGTGAAATCTGGCGGAATTTCCAGCAGCAACAGAGCAATCCCAGAAGTGATATATCGTGGAAATAGACTACTGTATTGGTTCTCAGCCAGTTAGGTGAATCTCACAAGTACTCAAATGAGCTGTGTAGATCTGTAGATCAACATACCTTTATAATCAATGTTGCACTTGCTATTATTTACTCATGAGATATGAGTGCTTTCACTGGTAAAAGTAAATAACAAAACAATATTGTGCACAAAGTATGTGCTGCGAAATGCTCACAACTGTTTTAAAATTTACAACAAAACAACAAAAATCATACAAACCATCCAAAGATGACTGCGTCAATCCTGCATGAATAGAAATACACACTCACAAGCTCCCCCGCCCCCCACCAAACAAACTTTATTACAAGTCTATTAGAAGAGACTGACCTCAGATTATTGCACCACACAGGGTCTGGGAAGCACTGTGTGTGTGTGTGTGTGTGTGTGTGTGTGTGTGTGTGTGTGTGTGTGTGTGTGTGTGTGTGTGTGTGTGTGTGTGTTTGAGAGAGATACTCTGTAGGAGGTCTGTTTACCCCTTCGGGGAGTTTGGTAAAGTTAAAGTTACACACAGACAGTCCAGTCCATGGTCTTTTGGCTACTGAGCACTTTGGGGTTTTGACTGCTGTTCAACTGCACCTTGAAACTACTGAGAAAGTAGTTACTGTAACGGAGTGTTTCTCACTTCACCATAGGAGATATTCTCCACTGGTCTACAGATTTCTGCTTTCAAACTCAATTAACTCTTTAACTTAACACACACACAAAAGACAGTAAAAAACCGAAACTGTAACAAGTGACAGAAACCCACTTTTCCAACTGTGAGTTACTTAGCATGACACAAACTAGCAGTTTTCATCTGCTGAGGCAAATTTTAAAGCACTACGCTAACACCCTGGGACCCAGGGTCTATAAAACTTTATTTTGAACTGTGTGTGTGGAGGCCCACAGGTGGCTCAAGAGGAGTATAAAAACAGGTTGTTCAGTTTCTCTTAGGGAGTAGGTAGGAACTTATTAGACTGTCCAAGCCATCCGATCCAAATTGCTGGCTGAAGGTTTGCAGGTTAAAATAAAGTACATTGTGATAGATTGGCCTACACAATAGACTGTCTGTGTATGTAAGACTAATTCAATGAAACAGCTGCCAATAGGTTGCTAGTTCAGTTCCCAATGGAGCTTTAAATGATGCTGAAATAAATCAGTATTACAACACACACAAACACACTGCTCTAGGCTGCCAGTGAAAATACAGGCATACACAGTGCATACACACACCTGTGGTATTTTAAATCACAGACATTGACGGACATAAATACACTTAAAGGTGTGTTCATATCTGTGTGTGTGTATTTCTGGGTCTTCTCAGCCATGTGTAATGTTTAAGTAAAACAGTGAATTGGAAGACATACACAGGGACATACTAAATATCTCTTCTGCTATTTCAATAATCTGTGACCTGAGAGTTTATAAGACTCAATAGTCTGGCCTCTGGAATGACTGTCTGGATTTTCACTTTTCTCTCTCTCTCTTTCTCTCTTTCTCTCTCTCTCTCTCTCTCTCTCTCTCAGACAGAGGTCCCCTGCTATGGCCCTTAGAGCATACTCTGTCTGTGTGTGAATGTGTCTGTGGAGCATACCATGTGTGTGTGGTCACGTCTAAGAAAGCTCTTTTAAAATGGATCTACCTCACCATAACTGATGATGTCACCTTAACCTTATTTTTGCGGTAAGCAGATTGTGGTTAACTGTGTGTATGTGTGTGTGTGTGTGTGTGTGTGTGTGTGTGTGTGTGTGTGTGTGTGTGTGTGTGTGTGTGTGTGTGAAAAATCACATTTATAACTAGGGGTAAATCATACAGCTGTCATGGGGAGCACAGTTTCACACTTGCAGGAGTATGAAATACGCATACACAGACCGACTGCATGGAGTGTGTGTAATTAATTACTGTTAAACTGGCTGACAGGAGACAGAGGTTGTCAATGGGAAAATGTCCTTATGGATCACACACATGCACACAGAAAGAGAAAACACATGTTAACAAACAAAATCACATTTATTTGACCAAAGAAGTGCCTCACATAAACATGCATTTACAAATCCTTCATACGGAACAAACTCAACAAATACACACACATGCACACACTTCTCTAACAAGGATTGACCAACTGAACAACAATTACATCTAACTGAATTCTACACAATCGTAATTAATAATAAACTGCACTGTAATATGACCAAATTAAAAGATTAGTTCCATCATTTGCATCAAATCATTAACATTGATTTAAAAATAATCCAACTTCATTAAATCCTAATTTAGTTCATTCCTACACATCAACTAAGCACTACACAAAGCACACAACACACACACACACACACACACACACACACACACACACATTAAAATCTGTTGCTGCATAAGAACAAACTGAATAAATAGAAAATGTGTGCGTTTTTCTAATTGAAATGAGTTGGAAATCTTTCAACCAAAAAGACATTTTACACTATGATAAAGGTAATAAATCACGGTCTTAATACCAAAGGAAACAAACTGACAGTATACAGGGCTACATAATACAAAACCATCATTTACACTCAAAGAAAAACACACTTAAAAAGAATGTCTGTCACAATCCTAGAAATATTGTATTAAAGGAGGTGTAGGTTTTGGAAGTCTTTTTTTAACGAAGAGTAAAAAAAGTACTGTATGAATACTAAATTAAAAAAAATCCACACAGTCAAGATCACACTACGCAACTGATAACAATTACCCTTTTATGCTTGAATACCTATTCAACAAATACATCTGACTGGCTCACATTTGATGTATCTATATCATCTAAAATAACTTTTAGTAAGAGAGTTTCAAAACAGCACCTGACTTTCTGTGGTTGTGTTGAAAGACAGAACGATGGAGCCTGTCTAAGGATATTCATTTACTGTGTAACTATCAGAAACAGTTTAACTCCTGTACACTGCGGACACACACAGCTAACAAACCCTGGCTGTCAAAAAGTCAGAAAAAGTTTGGTGCATCACAAACGCAGCACGCTGTTCTAAAACTGCATCTTGTGCTTGTGGTGTGGGTTTTCCTACCTTCAAATGCAGGATTTATTTAATTTTTTTAGGATTTAATTATTTCGGATATAAACAGCTGTAAAAGTAATATTTCCTGTCCTGGGGGTCTAAATTATAAAACTGTGCGTAGGATCCTTACTAAAAGTGTACATACGCCCAAAAGCCAAAAATGGCGTTCGCCAAAACAAATTCAGATTTATAAAACTGGGTGCACGCCCATCTGTAAATTATAAATCACAGATTACCCACAAATGTGCGTACATGAATCAGCTTCTTATTCCACCCTGTACGCACCCATTTTTAACCATAAATAGTCAATGCAAAGCACCACTTGAATGCTGATAAGCATGTTAATGACCTGGCAGCTGTACGTGACGCTGAATCATGCCAAATCATGACTAGCGTAAAAATGCAAAAAACAAAACGCTCGGGAATTACTGCAAATTGAAATATAATTTTGGCCTGTTTTTGCACTCGGGCACAGCTTCAATATATACCAGACCTACAGATTTAACTATATTATATCCAAACAAGTCTTAGTGATAAAGTTGCGAGTTGCCAGGATCTGTATTTGGACCGGCATGGCACGGTCGCGGTGCATTGCCCTCTCTACTGCACCCATTTCAGTACATAGATCCACACACATAGCTTTAGGGGATTTAAATCATCATATTAGTCAGTCACCGTCACGGTCCCTGAAGTCTCTTTTTCTCCTGATTCTTCCATTTGGGGTTAGTCCTCCTGCAGAGTCAACAGTGCCGTCATGCAGCATTACGTTTAGCATTATAACACTGCTGAATATATCTTCATGATAACGTGGATGATATGGAGAAAGAAAAACGTGTCAGTCATCAATACTTCAAAATATTAAGAGTAATCATTATTCCCACATTTACTTTCTGCAGTCTGACTTCAGTTCACCTCCTCACAATCTGCATTGTCAATTCCCATTGTCTCCAAAATGTGTGTATGCATGGGTCAAAGTTTGCGTGGAGGACTGCACATTCTCCCGTCAAGTTTTTTAAAAAGCATCATTAGAAAAACAGTCAAGCTTGTAATAAGTGACCACAAAATGACGCTTCCCCAGCAGAAGCATACAGCTTTGTTAACTAGAAAGCTGTTCTGACCTGGTTTTAAAATCTGTCCTGAGTGATCAGATCACAAGTGGACAGCTCTAGGTGCATGTGTTTTCACCTGTCTATAGAATGTTTCCAAATGTGACTCACTCTCAGTGGTTTCTGTAACATAAGAAATACTTTGAATGAGTACGTACTTTTGTTTACAATTGAGGATGCAGCATTTAATGTGGATACAGGACACATTCCTGTTATCACTGCTATTGGGGGGGACACATGTGGCTCAAACCACCTCCAAATGTGTTTTTTTGCAATTAGATCTCATGATGTGTCTTGACAGAGTTTTCACATGTACTTAGAGCTGTCCACACTGTACCTGCTGTTGCAGTGGCAGGCTTTAACAGCAGGTCTCCTTTAACCATTTACAATGAGTCTGTATGTGAACGGCCCCTTAGTTTGCAAAAAAAAAAAAGTGAGAGGTTGTGGTGTAGAAGAAAGAGAGCAGCTGCAGCACATAAAAAGGCTATCACACCTGAACACTGCCCCCTCCCTTTCTCTCTTGATTCTCTTCACTCTTTTATTCGCTCACCACTACTATTTCTTCTGGGAAGAGGTAGATGTGTGCGTGTGTCTGCGTTTATAGCGGAGACCCGACAACTTCCTCTCAACTTCCTGTGATCAGAGCTCGGGGGTTGCTGGTGGACAACCAGGAAATTACACACACACACACACACACACACAAAGTGGGTCATTATAACGTGAGCAGAGTGAACAATACATTTTGTTGTGTTTTTTTAGTTAGTGAATAGCAATGCATTCAAGGAAAGTACTTATATTTTCTTTGAAAATACTTTAAATTACAGTGCATTAATATATTTAATCACTATCACCTGTGTGATGTTTGTAAACTGTGTCCACAATGTTGGTTGGAAATTCTTTTTATTAGGAATAAACCTTTGAGATTTAGCATCTTGTTTTGGAGAGGGTGCTAAGTGACATACATATACAGTACAATCATAATTAGACACAGAAATTAACAAAACAGCAGCAACAAACAAACAAAGACATAAAGGGAAAAAAATGAAATAGGCCTCAAGAGCAGGCAGAGCCAGAATTAAATTGGATATTAGTAATACTATGGACAGTGTAATGTAAGATATTCCAGTTCTAGGAGAGAGTTTTAAACACATGTGTGCAAGACTCACAAAATAACAAAATAGCCAATTGTTTAAGAGCACACACACAAAAGAGGAAAGGGGTGACAGCACTGAGATTCAACCACTTGAAACACATATAATGTACATTTTCGTGTGCGTGTGCCCACATAGGTACTTGAGTACAGCTTAAATAGGCAGAGACAAGTGTAATTGTTCTGCATTTTCGGAGCTTGGGAGCAGATGTGCTTAGCACAGCAACACACAAACACATGTATGTGAAGGACACTGAGACAGTTTAGAAAGCCTTGAGGCTCAGTCTGAGCTTTCATTTCCTCTATCCTGCATAACAACCAACACACACACACACACACACACACACACACACACACACACACACACACACACACACACACACACACACACACACACACACACACACACACACACACACACACACACACACACACACACACACACACACAGACACACAGACAGACAGACAGACAGACAGACAGACAGAGGGTTAGATGATTATGAGACTTTTGGCCTGCCCAGAGGGACTACAGAGCTAGACAACTAGCTCTAAGAGAATTACTACAGAACCCCATTCTGCATTAAAACAAGCAAGACCATTTTAACAGGAATGCACAAATGTGGCTAAACAATAATCCCAGCAATGGAATATCATGCATCAGAGAACACGGCAGAATCTCCATGTATCCACTTGGTTTTAACTTCAGCCGATCATTCTTTCTTACAAGAGCAGGTGTCACAGGTTGATACCTCGAGAAATTCAAAGAAAAAGCTTCTCTTTCTCTTAGAGGCAAAACAAGTTCTTTCCTAATTAAAACTGCTACTTTGTCACCCAGCAGTACAATGATGGAGGTTTGCTCGAAAGAAAAAGAAAAAAGTCCATGGGAGCTCACATCCATCTCTCCGGTGTTACAGCCACACATTGCTTTTCTCACTCGTTTTCATCTTTACACACACACACACACACACACACACACACACACACACACACAGAGCTTCCCTGCCAAAGGGGAAGTTGCAGGTCGTTGCGACATCAATGTTTGAGATAACAACACCTTAACACACACACACACACACACACACACACACACACACACACACACACACACACACACATACACACACACACACACACACACACACACACACACACACACACACACACACACACACACACACACACACACACACACACTGGAATCAGTCGTAGACTATTTTATAGTGTTTCTGTTAAATCTACGCAGTATTTGGATCCTGCTGTAATAGTAGAAGTCCACTTGCATGTACATGTCCTGTATATGACATGTAATGCAGTCATTAGGTTGCCTACTGAGAGTTAGTGGGCTTTCACACCTAGATAGATAGACCTTTATTGATTCTTTCGGAAACTCATCTTGCACAATACAGCTCAGATAGATCAGATAAACAACACACAACAACAGGACCACTAATCACCTACCTCGTTTGGTCCGGACCTTCGGACTTTTCAGTTTGATCCGAACCAAAGTTACAGGTGTGAAACCTTCCCTGGACCACAGTCCAGACCAAACGGCAAAATTTTGGACTCGGTCCACATCAAACTGAACCATGGTCCGGTTTGTTTAGTGTGAAAGCATTTTTTGGATGGCTGTCATCATGTTATTAGCTCCTTTAAGGAATAGCTCAGTGCTTAGTGTGTACATGAGTGTGTGACGGTGAATGCGCTTAGAGCAGACAGCTGTCGGCTATCAGAGCTGTTACTTGTTAAGTGGTAGTAAATGTACAGTGTAGGTTTCCGTTTGTCTCTGAATAAATGCTGCAGAAGGAAAGTTCCCATGTCTTGCTTCTCAACATTGCAACAAAACAAAAAGAGCCATGGCAGTAGGAGAGAGCAGGAGTCAGATGACAAAACTCAGACACAGAGAGATGATACGAGAGGACGGGAAAGCCCGTCTCCAAACCAATCAATTATAAGTATCAGGAGACGCAGCTCACGTATGTGATGACGGCAGGATGTAGTTTTGTCACGTATAGATCTTTAGTGCGCTAGCTTAACTGCAGTGTGAAACCAAAACGTACCAGATCAAATGCAAAAAAAATAACCTTGGTCTGGACTTTTGTTAGATGTTAAATAAAACCATCACCATTGAAATCCTGAATAAATCCATCAAATCAAGCAACTGGGTTTCATCAGAACCAAACATGTCTGACATTACCACAGCACTACAACGGCAAAGAGCAGTATGCTCCTCTGTATTCTTAAGATAAAAGGTCAAGACAAAAAAAAAATATCCTTAATAAAGGTAAGTAAATAATAAACTGCCCATCGAAAGAAGAATTTGGCGAAGATGGGAAATAAATGATTGATTCTTGTTTTTCAAAGTGTATCTGTTTTACTGTAATGGTCTTCCGGTAACTTCCGATTACAGTTAGTCTCTACACAGCTGCTTATACACAAAGAAGGCAACAGTAACGTCCATTGACCTGATTTTATCTAATTCTGCATTCTCAACATGATAAACTGAAATTGATCTACTGTGATTATCTGTCTCAGGGTGCTCTGGATGATTTTATGGAGGATAGAGGAGCAGAGGTTTTGTAAGTGGAATGAAGGTGGCTATTATTCAGGGAGTGCTGTCTTGAGATGGGTCCTCTGACTGAAATATCGACAGAATGTTATCGACCCTTAATTGCGTATTGTGGAGCAGGCGCTGGCATCCCCTCAGCAATGCACTTTGGATAATAAGTGAAAAAAAGAACAAGCAGTGTCATGCAAAGGAGCCCCACGTAAATGTGGAAATTAACCTTGACATCAGTTAGGTTTTTTTTTACTAGGGGCGTTGAAATTAATCATTGCATCGCGATGAGGACCAGGACGATTCTGCGTCGATGCAGTTTCTTTTTCCTATGTAAGGTCAAACCAGCCATTTACGTGTCTCTGTACCTCCTTTCAATCTTCCTGTACATGTACTTTATCTGTCAAATGCAGTAATTAAGATAGCAATGTACAATGTCTGTCAGCTGCAAAAGCTCAAAGATAAGTCTAAAATATAAGAAAAAAGACTCTCAGAGGATTGGACGATCTTGATTTAAAAAAGACATTAGAAGGCCTTTGCCATTCCCATTAGAGGATATCCAATATGCGTTAGCAATCCACCCACCAGGTCTCCAAATAATGACGTGGTCACATTTGAAAATGACAATGCCTACATAAGGGTGTGCTAGATCAGAACACATTAAATAGGTCAAAGATTGACAAGAGATTCAGGTGTGGATCAGTAATAAGAGCAAAGGCATGTAATTCTTAGTTCTCACACCCATCTAACTGCTGGTACACCCTTGAAAATCCACACACATACAGACAAATACAAGCACGGACGCGCACAAACACATGGAGTTTAGTGCTTAAACCTATCTAACTGTTACTACACCCTAAATCCTTTCATCTCTCATTTTATACCCAGCCCCTCCCTGTCTTTCCCTTCTTTTCATCTCATTTTTATTCTTCTCTCTAATCTCTCTCTGATCTACGCTGCTGATGAATGATAAAAAAAACTGCATACCCTAGGTGTGCTGCCAAAGCTATCTTCCATTTTTCCATGTTCAATTTTTTCTGCAATTGACAGCTGAAAGAGTTTTCTGCATGTTAGAAAATGTTTCTTAGCCCTGGGGCACAACCACAGATAGTGTATTGAAAAATGTCAAATATACATGAGCATTAATGGGGAAATTAGCCAGAGGTACAATAGATTGTTCCCCTCTATCTGCCTTTCGGGTATCTCCCTTGCCGTCAATCACTACCTATTGTATGAATGTAATATTCATATTTGATGGCACCAAGTTATGCATGAGTCACTCATAACAAACCACAATTCTGGCAACAATTCCAAAACTTGAAGGCATCAAAAACTTAATCCTCTGGGGCTGATTTACACTGAAATTATCAAGGCTATGTGGGGGGAAAAGCCTATCCGTCCCACAAAACTTTTAACTAAACCTGTCCGAAGCTGACATACTGTATAATGTTAACCGACAAAGAAACAGGGAGAACATAAACTCTTTCTCTCATGGCAAAGATGTTAACTGTTGTCTGTCAACCTGTCAAACCTGAATTTTTCTTAATACAAATTTATACCTGCATAATCTCAACAAACGAACTGTGGGACAGACAGACAGACAGACAGACAGACAGACAGACAGACAGACAGACAGACAGACAGACAGACAGACAGACAGACAGACAGACGGACAGAGAAGTTAATACACAAGAGACTCTAAGAGATTTAGAAAGACAGTCCGAAAGGAAGAGACTGTGAGACAGAAAGGGGACGCAATGTGAATTCATTGCCTTAAAAGCAGCTCTGAGTCAAACAGTATGATAAGAATCAGACGGCACATTCTCTCGCTCACACACACACACACACACACACACACACACACACACACACACACACACACACACACACACACACACACACACACACACACACACACACAATTTGTGAATCTTTACTTTGAACCTCTTGGACAGATAAGCAGTGTGTGTTTGCATGTGTGTGTATGTGTGCGTACATTAAAGTGTGCAAATGTATCAGAGACCGAGAAGGAGAGACAGTGTGATACAGAAGCAGGGATGAGATTCTTTCCACCTATGTGTCATCTCTCTCTCTCTCTCTCTCTCTCTCTCGCTCTCTCGCTCTCTCTGGTCCAGACTAAATTATCTTAAAAACGTTCGGATTGATTGCCATAAAATGTTGTTCAGATATACATAGACCCCAGAGCATCAATCCTATTGACTTTGTCGATCCTCGGACACTCTTTAAGCACCACAATGAGTCTGACATTTGTGGTTTTAAGTGAAATGTCTCAACAATTGTTGGATGGATTGACATGCAATTTGCGAAAAACATTCAAGATGATTGATTGTTTTTGTTTTAGAGGGTCGCAAGCCAAAAAGGTTTGGGAACCACTGACGTAACCACCTCTGTATGCATAGTGTAAAATCCTGGTATCTGTATTGTCCTGTCCTACGGAGTGGTCTCAGCCTGGCCTCTTAGTTTTATAGTGAAGCATTCACGCACACAAGCCAAGGGTAGCAGAACAGGGTGGCAGAGTGACTAAAAACTACAGCATCCTTCAACCAGAGGACCAAGTTATCTCCTCTGTGACTGTAAGAATCCCCCCTGCTCCCTTGAGCAAGACACCAAATCCCTACCAGTCCCAGGAGGGCTGTTCTGTGGCAGAGGCTCCACTACAGGGGATCAATGGAGAATTGCAAAAAAAAAAGCCTATGAGCTCAAATCACCAAAGTTCCACGCCTCACCTCACCTCACCACAAAACACTCTGGTGGCAAATTATCTGCCTACCCACTCCTTCTGTCTATGTAGCACTATTTCTCTTACGGCCTTCCTCTTTCTCTCTCCTCCTGTCCTATTATGGACATAGCAACAGTGTTGCTGTCAGGGCGACTAAAGGTTTGATTCACCGTCCGTCCCCGTCTGAATGCTCTTGTGTGTTTGTGTGTTAGATAGCAGATAAGAGCCATATATAAACAGCACTTGAAAGCAGAAATGTAAATGTTTAAAAGTCACGGCAGAACACAGACCATATCAAGATACCAGAGAGAGCAGAGAGAGAGAGAGAGAGAGAGAGAGAGAGAGAGAGAGAGATTAAAGCAGAGTTCACACCAGGAGAGCTAGCAGGAGACTGCAGTCAGGACTCAAGTCAGACTCCAGTCATCAATAAAGCTTAGTAGAATTTAGGGAAAGTTTTAAAAAGACTGACCAGATGGAGGTGTTGGACACCTGCGTTATAACAGGGCTTCATGCTAACGGGCAGTATAGCTTTCTAATGACTCAAAATAAATATTAATTTAATAAATAAATAATAAATACTCAAATTACTTAAATTGAGATGTATACATATTCAAACACTGCTGATGTTCTCTGGTCACCTCAACTTCATTCTGAACAGGGACGGTTGTTCCTTCTGTGACTGGTATTACTGCATCGGGTACATAAAAATAATATCATCTAAGACTGGCCAAAAATGACATGATGACTGATGGTTGCAAAAAAGAAATTATACAATTAAGTACATTTCTAAAGTGGAATAAACTGTATTTTCTCTAATCTGACTTCCCATGTACATGTTTTACATTTAAATTTTTAAATAAAATGTCTCTTGGACAATGCCAAAGGTGTATGTTATAACCACTAGTTTTAATTATTTCAGCTTTGTATCTGAGAAATCCCCATCAGTTTGGTCGGGTGGATGAGCCTAATACTACAACACCAAAGAAACTGAGCTGTCGTTGCTATGAAGAAGCCAGTCAGAGGTGCAAATCATAGCTGGAACTAATAAAAACTGCTTTGTCGTTGCAGTTATGAACAAAACGTGTGCAATAGTTACCAATTTCATCAAAACTGAATTCATTTGAGCTACAGAAAGTGTTATCACAGTCTTCGTACGAGTGTAACTTGCGGCTTTCACCTCCTATTAGCGCTGCTTTTAATAAAAATGTTAAGTTTTGTGACTGGATGACCTTGGGAGTCGTAGTTAACTTGTCACCTTATATTTTTATGGAAAGTCTACAGTCACAGCGAAGGGTGAGACGTGATGATTTGACTGTCCAGGTGTGTCGATTGTAGTATGCTGACACCTTACATGTTCTGATCTTAACTGGCTTGACTTTTCATGCGGCTGCATAATGTAAATAAGTGGGTTTGTGAGTGGGTGAGTTACTGAGTCAGTTTCATGAAGCATCTTCCTTTTAAAAAAAGTTGGTAAAAGCCGTAACAATCATTCTCTCCTGCCTTTCTTTGACCCATCAGGCTTTCTATTCTTCCCTGAAAATTAACAGTAGCTCATATTTCCTCTAGACAGCTACATTTATCTTTTTGAACTTGATTGTGTTGTTTCTATTTCAGAATAAAGGTGTCACTATGCTCTACAATGTTACAGAAAAAACAAACATTACTTACTGACTGGGGAAAATAACTAACCTCTCTAATGGATAAGTGCCCTAGAATGCTTAATGCTGAGCCTTTGCATGGGTGTGTGCAAGTGCATGCATGCGTGCGTGTATGTGTTTGTAACTATATGCTTATATCCGTGGACAGTGTATTTACATGAGAATGCATGTGTGTACGTGCTGTAACTCCTAATTTCCACCGGTTGCGAAACGTCTGCGGAGTCGCTGCGCAACGGCGACGGAGTGATTAGGTTTCCATTAAAGTGTGTATTTCCACTGACTGTGGAACGGCTGCGTTGCGACTCCGTCCCAGCTCAGGCGATCCGGAGCAGATACGCAGAGCTTCTATTTTTGCCGAATGCCGGAGAGCTCCGCGGCAAATCGGCACACAACAGATAGTGCGGGACAGGAGGTCGAGCACAGAAACAAAATAAAACATCTGGTTCATTTTCAAAATAAAATAGACATTAGACATAAAAAAAATAGACATAGATATTTCCCTGCACTACACCTTGAAAACACAGCACAGAGTTGTTTCCTCTCTACTCCTCTGGATGGAAACAAACTGTTGTTGTTTTTATGGTTCTATACTACATGAATTTGTGAGATTCGTGGGTCCTCGAGACTTCAGCTGTCAGTCATGGCCGCAGCCGTTCTGCAACAAATCCGGACCTGGTGGGTGTTGACCGACGGCGGAGCACGGAGCCGTCACGCAACCGGTGGAAATTAGGGGTCAGTGTGTGTCTGAGCATATGTGTGTGTGTGCGCAGTAACTGCGGTGTGTGTGTGTGTGTGTGTGTGTGTGTGTGTGTGTGTGTGTGTGAAAGTGAGTGAGTGATTGTTAGCAGAAGCTCGTTAACCTCAGAAGTCATTACCACAGCCCTGAGGTTTACGCCAATTAGACAAAATAAACGACAAGCGAAAAACTTAACAGACAAATGAAAAACAAGAAGAGAATAGAAAGTGATTACTGGAAGAAAATTTAAAGTGATTCATTTTACCAATTTGAGAACAATACAAAAAAGCAAATAGAATTAAATGGCAAGAGAGTGGTGAAAAACAATAAAGTTGCTGAAAAAGAAAGTAATTATCAAAGTATAAATAGAAAGTGATAATTCGAATGAAAATCTGCATTAGACTCGCCACTAAGACACACAAGAGAAAAACAGTGAGAAACAAAATAATAGGGAATCAAATAAGATAAAAATGAAAGAACTGCAAAACAGAAACTGTGTGTGAGTGAGTGAGTAAGTGAGTGAGTGAGTGAGTGAGTTAGTGAGTGAGTGAGTGGTGTTTTTGACATCACTATGGCTATGTAGTCTCTTTTTCTCAAGACGATTTTGTTTTTACAGCTTCACCCTGGGCAGACCAGACCGCTGTACACACACATGTACACACACATTCATTGACACACACACACACACACACACACACACACACACACACACACACACACACACACACACACACACACACACACACCCCTAAAGGGGCCTTTTTTTCCACATTGGGCCATATGGTGCAGACAGGCGCACGGAAACAATTCTCTAAAAACAACACACACTCTGCACTTAGAATTCTGCCGCACACGCACACACAGATTTCTTTCTTTCTTTCTCTCTCACACACACACACACACACACACACACCCATACCAGACAGTTAAACCTGCTGAATGAATTGCTGCCTTGTTCAGTAGAGCACTAATGGCAAGGAACCTGCCATGGAGATTAACACACACACACACACACACACACACACACACACACACACACACACACACACACACACAGCATTAAGCATTCTAGGGCACTTATCCATTAGAGAGGTTAGTTATTTTCCCTAGTCTAAAAGTAGATATTCAACTTAATATTCCAACACAGGCATTTGTAAATCTGCTCTGTTAAGCAGCTGGGGCAGATGTCTGCAAAAAGCTGGAACTCTTCAGCACCACAGAATGGAGCCTGACCAGTTATCCTGACTAATATAACTGCTAATATTTCACTTGTTTGGCATTAGACCATGAAGCTATCAAAAAAATAATGAAAAAGTAAGCTGAATGGTATGTCTATCAACCTGCTCTAGACTCTTAAATTGAAATAAATGTGCCCAAGATATCCATTCCTACAGTAGATGGAAAATGATCACAGTGATTGGCTATACTGTAGTGTGGCTAGAAGTATAAAAGTTTATAAAGTAAAAACTATGATGACAGCTATACTATACAAACATCAGAAGAGGTATCATTAGAGGTATCTATTTCTATCAGCAAGATTAACAACTGGCAGAGCTGATTGTAAATCAAAACTGAGCAACAATGCTTCACTTACTGTAGTTTTACCAAGGACTGCCTTCACCCCCCTTGAGATTTCAAAAGCTGCATTAGCCTGAATAAAATCACAATGAGAGACTGACAAACATCCAACCGTTGGAGACAAGAAACATCAACATAAACAAATACATTAAAAAATTACATAAAAGCAACTCAGACAGCAGACGTCTGAAGCAGAGTCACATGCCAAACTTAAGCAAATCTTAAGGACTGCACACACTTCCTTATTAAGTCTGCCTTGAGATCACCATAACTCTCCTGTCTCTTACTCACAGTTCAATTCAGTGCTGTCCATCTTAGCATTTCTATCAATATGGTATACTGCCAACACTTATTAACAGTGCGGTGGCCGTTTGCTCACCCAGTAAGAGCGTGCACCCCATGTTGGCTGAGTCCTCTGCAGCGGCTCGGGTTTGAATCCAACCTGTGGCCCTTTGCTGTGTGCCATCCCCCATCTCTCTTCCCCTTTCATGTCTATCCACTTTCAATATATTAAAATAATCTCTTAAAAAAAAGAATACATTAACAGTAATAATCTAACTAATAAAGCACAAGGTATCTGTATTAAAAAAATAAGTACTGTCCCGCAAAATCCAGAGAGAAAGACTCCCAAATCTCGTCCTGCTCCCATTTAGTTCCTTATGTTGTCTTAAGTTCATTGTACTCTGTACAATGTTTGGTTAATCACAGTCAAATCACTGAGTGTTATGGTTTAGGTATTTTGCTTTGTTTTTGTTCCTCTTTATTTGGTTTTTTTGGTTCTGTCTTGTATCCTTTTGCTTGTGTCCTAGTTTCTTCCCCCCTTGTGTTGTAGTTTTTGTCTTGTGTTTCCTTGAGTGTCTGTATGTTCTGTTTCCTGTTTTATTTTGATAGTCTGGTTTTCTGTGCTGTCTAGTCTTTAGTTTTACTTCCTGTGTTTGCCCGCTCTTGACGATTACCTGACGTCTTTTACCTGTTTCCCAGCCCTTTTGTCACCTGCTTCTCGTTATCTCATTACCCAGTTTATTTAGTGTCTGTGCTCCCCTTGTCTTTTGTCAGATCCTTTTGTTAGTTTGCTCCTGCCAGTGTGTGTTCCAGATGTGGTTTTCCTGAGGTATTTGTACTCTTGTTCCGTGTTCTTGTTTTTGGTTTTCCTTTTTTCCCTGTTTGGCCTTTTTGGATTTTTGTTACTGAATTTGTAAATTTCCTATTGTATGCCTTGTTTTTTTTTTTTTTTTTTTTGAATAAATCCACAACTAAGAACTCGCCTGCCTGCCTGCCTCTGCGTTTTGGTCCTCCCTACACGTCACACTGAGGTTGCTTCGAAAATTTAGGCTACACTATACATGCGTTACCTGCTGGCCTAGGGGATTTTATTACGTAATTCCTAACGAAGATCTTCTTACACTCAAAACACACGTTTATTAATTTAGGGTAGGTTAAAAGACACTCTGCCTTGTGCATATTGATGGCGTTTTTCCACTGCTGGTAACATCTGCACTCTGCATCCGTTTTCCATTGCAGATTGAGTAACGCCTCAGCGTGGCTGGTCACAATAGCTACGCAGCCGGAAACTGCCATGATGTAATTTTCAACGTGACTCACAACAGCACCTTGGAGGTGTTTTGATTCTCGGCATGTGGCTACTGGCCACAGCCAGAAGAAAATTTGTTTCAAAAGAAGCTGAAGGAAGCAACAAAAATCACTGCTGGAAAAAAAACAGGAGTTTGGGAATTCTAACGGAGTTCAGACGTCAACATGACTATTGTTCGCCGACACAAAAGGGTTAGTTAAGTTTCCTGTAACGTTAGCTAACATTTGCATGTGTTCAGGGTCACAGTCAGTATTTACTATATGCTATATAAAAATACATGAACTTTAGCAACCATGATTACACACCAAAATATGTATGCTGTGTAGTGTGTTTCAGATCCTTCACGCTTTGCAAAATCACCGCCGCAGACCGTCTGTTTGGGCTTTTGATGTACAACTGGTGAAACCTCTGGTTCTGACCTGCTGTGCTTTGTTAAATTGTTATGAGAGTCATGGAGAGGCTTATGACAATGACATCTGGGACAGCAGAGCCGGTGGTGACACTGTCACAGGGTGCAGAGGAAGAAGACCGGGATGTACGGGAGGGTTTGATGCGCTACTTGAATAGCTAAATAAAATATTTTCTTTGATATGTTGTCTTTGTTTTTTTAAAGTAACAGTGTGCAATATTGGAAACGACATGCAAAAGCCCTTAATATTGAATAGTGCAGAGAGTAGATAATCCGTCTGTGTCTTTTTTTTTTTTTTTTTTAAATGGCGCGGTTGTTCTGGACACACACTCAGCACTCGTTTGCTAAAAACGCAGTCATAAGTGACGATCCTCTCCGACCAACCAGTAGTCTGCAGGTTTTCACATCACCTTTTGGTATCTCCTTAGCTCACTTGGAACCTCGACTGAGGTAGTACTAAAAGTACCTGGTAGCAGGTCCCAAGGACTTTTTTTCGTAATGGAAAACCAAAAAAGGTGAGTAGAGTCGAGTAGATACCACGCAGTGGAAAAACGCCATGAGTAGCCTAGGCTAATAGGTAGACTACGTAGTAGGACTAACCTACGCGGAGCGCAGCAATTACAACTAGAGTCTGGGGTGTTACTGCCTTTTGACTTTTTTTTGTGCTTCCAACGTTGGCTAAATGACTGCTGGATATACCAAACTTTCCTTCCCTTTCCTGCAGCACCAGCAAATAGATGAAAGAAACATTGGACTAAGGTTAGAGGGAAGAAAAAGTCCCTATGCTTTTCAGTGTCTATTTTGCTAAAAGGAAATTTGCCAACACTATAGTATTAAGTTGCTGTAGCCTACACTCACCACTAAAAAGAGGCAGAACATAACATAATCTTGGATATTATTCCTTCACAGCACTGTGCAATGCAAGAAAATCTCAGCGCTGAACTGGGCAGACACATCAGTTTTCATCAAAATCACCCTGGGTTGGGTCAGGTTGAATCAGGTCTACTGCTAACTTAAAATACTAATAAAATTACCATTGCCCCCCCCCGCAAATCAAATCCCCTACTAAACTGCTAACTGTCAAGCTACTAAACCTCTATGTAAATTAACACCTCTGCTGGTTAACAACACACAAATTGTCCCTCTACTTTCTATCTCTTTGTGTGCACACACACAATTCGTGTCAAGTTCTGGTGATTGAACGCAGATATGTGTTGATTAGCTCTCATAACGGGCTGGGTGGGTAGCACACTGCAATAAGTCCATGGCGCCAATGTCTGATTACTCCAAGTTTCATTATTTTTGTGATTACATTCTGAATCTGCAACGTTCTCTGTCAGGTAAGTCAGTAGTAGGCTATAGAGTGGAGTTGCATATTAAGTGGTTTTGGGGTACGTCTGTAAGTAATTTTGGGGTACAATTTGGTTTTGAAGAATTCTACAAGCAACAATACCACAGGCCAAGCAATTGGCCCGTTCCAAACAGGCATATTTTCAACAGGCACTGTACTAGTATTTTAAAACAAGTCACAAAAAAACAGTTCTCTGCCAATCTGTTAATGGCCCTTTTTCCTCTGGTCGTCAAAGACACAGCAGGTCCTCCGATATTTTTAACAATATGGAGTGTTTCACGTGCTATTACTGACAAGTGGCTCTGAAAGGATTCAGGAGTCAAATTCAACAGTGTTTGTTATTGCAGTCAAATGTATTCGAGGGACTCAAAGCAGCTGAAGTCAAGAACTTCCGATTTTTGAGGTTGAGTTACTTTGCACTGATTCATTTAGACCCAATAAGTGAATCACTTATTGGGTCTAAATGAATCAGACATGATGCAGAGAAAAAGAGAGCAACACTGAGCATCTCACTGGGAGCAAAGGTAAAAAAATGTATACTACTTAATGTATAATGTGCTACATACACAATTAGTGTAACTATAAGTATGATGACAAAACATGCAATGTATATTAAATTTGTTTTTTATCAGCACATAATTCCAAAACATTAAGCGAAAAAATGTCTTTAAGATGGCTCATAAACCATCAGATCAGATCATAAACCTTTGTCAATGGAAAGACATGCTGGCTCAACCATGACTGTTGTGAGAAGCTTAGGTAAGTGAGAAGTAAGTATAACCTAAATTTTTCATTACCGCAGCAGACATCTCTCTTGTTCCTGTGGGCAATGCTTGTTTCTTCCTGTTTATCTTCAATAACAATTTTGTGCCCACATTGTTCCACACACCAGTTCTCCCTCTCTGCTGAATTGGCATCAGAGTCAAACACAAGCAGCCGTCTACTGTGAAACTCACTGCAGCGTGGTGACTGCCTCGCTTGCATTTGGCTTTGGTGGGCACCTGGATCTGAAAAAAACTACCAGTTGGAACTATCTGTCAGCCCCCAGCTACTCTTTGTATATTGTTCCGGCTGATGCTGCCAGGCAGATTGGCTGTTTTAGCTCCTTGAGCTGGCTGCTAGCTGACTAGCCTGTCATCTCCCAGCAGCTCTGTCTTTACCGGTGTGTGCTTAGTGGTGTGTGCGGGTAGCGGAGCTAGTGCTGCCTAACTGGCAGAAGCACTATCAGCCGCAGCCTGAGACTCTGCCTGTCTTTGTTGCATTTTCTCAGCAGTGGACTCTGGCTCACTTGAATCAGCATACATTCTGACATGTTATAAAATGCGAAAAATTCCATAAAAGCCACTATACATGGGTGCCCAGATAGCTAAGTTGGTAGAGCAGGTGCCCATATATAGAAGTTTACTCCTCAACGCGCAGGCCTGGGTTCAACTCCGACCTGTGGCCCTTTGCTGCATATCATTACCCTTCTCTCTCCCCTTTAATGTCTTCATCTGTCCTGTCAAAAATAAAGGCTAAAAAATAATTATTTTTAAAAAGTCACCAAACATGTATGATTGAAAGCTGGCCAACTCTTTTGATGTTGTCAGGTTATGTAAGTGAATGATGAAAGTTGCTACAGTAATAGAGCTAAATATCTGGGCTACAAGTACTGCCAATAAAGGCATGTCATCCCTATGACTAATATATGGTAGAACCTTTAGAATTTCAGCAAAGTGCTCCTTTAAGTTGGCTGACTTGGCAATAATGTATGTACCTCAGACAAGGTTGCAATTGCAGAGTGATTTTTCCTTCCAGACATACCAGGAGTAGCACACAGCTGTATAGTTCACCAGCATATGGATTAAATAAATACAGTCTGCACAAAGCTTGTTAACACTTGTTCACTTGGCTACAACACACTGTTGTAGCCAAACTGACACACACACACACACACACACACACACACACACACATCTCTGCACACCCAGACAAAAGGCACACACTCAAGCTGCATACACACAAACAAACAAGTAGCCTCACACACACAAGCTAACATCCTTAAAGAGTAAATTTATTCAACTGTGTTGGTGTCTCATATATACATATATAGCCTATTTAAACTTCAACACACATATGCACAGACTTGCACACACACGCTCAGACGGGTCCATAGACTTACATACCACTGAACCTCTGCCTCAGACACACACAAACACACAGGAACACGCTTGGAGTATAATTCTGTGGTATAATATGCTGAAATACTGAACCACTAGTTGGGGTCTGGTCTCTAGCTATGTGGTCAGTTGCTAACCTCATCTGATTAATGGATTTCAATCCCAACCCAGCAACAAACACAGAAACGGAGGAAGATAAATTGGTAGAACCTCTGAAAACTAGGCTGGGTCGCTGCCCCTGCTTTGCCTAATAACTTAATGGATTTTTCCCAGAAAAGCACCCTCGACAACCAGCAGTTGAAAATCAAAATCAAAAAGACAACAAATGCCAGTCAGCTTTGGCTGTGTAAAAAAAATTAAAAAAAAATGCACAGGTGGAACAGGTGGATGGGAGGAGCAATTGCATTTCAAAGGTGTTTCAGTAAAAATCATAGACTGTAGACTATGATAAAAACGTAATAGATGTTGCATTGATAGCAGGGTCAACAGTCAGGTGTCAATGTGCGTCAGAGCAACTTCTCTATCATTTCCTCTTTATAAAAAAATTTTACTACTTGGGTAAACTCAAATATTGAGTGAAAAGGCAATTTTCAGGCTAATATACCTACGTTGTGGTATAAAACACATCAAAGTTCACTAGTTACAAATAACTATAACACAAGAATGTAAACACATAAAGAACACACACACACACACACACACACACACCTGTCACTTTGATCTTTGATTGATTTGGTGCCCTTTAAACAAGTCGATCATTTACAAACCAACAAATTAAGTCATTAATTGCCATGACAGCTGGCGACACCTCCTTTATTAATCTTTGTCAGCATAATTAGTAAACCTTAATTGGAATTTATTAGAATTAATTGTTGTTTGGGATTTTGGGGGACAAAGAAAAAAACCTTCTGTGTGTATAGGAGGGGCAAAGGTCTGATGCCTTCTGTACGGAATGATGAATGGGGTATAAAACACTGACACAAATACCTGTGAGTGTGTGTGTGTGTGTGTGTGTGTGTGTGTGTGTCATTGCGGTACGGCCTGCAGTAAAGTTGTGAGAAGATGAGATCATTAGACACACAATGAACTACCTGTTGACCCATTTTATGCAAATAGGTCAACAGGTAGATTACATACAATGAGACATACTGAACCAGGTTCTACTGTGACTGTTGGTGTTTATGTGGGTGAGGAAGATCCAGGGTGACACTCAGACACAGACGGTGAGAGGGTGACAGAAAAAAAGAAAGAAAGGGATGTACTGACAGAAAAGAAACACATGAGATTAACTGCCTCGGAGGAGCAAAACTTCTGTGGGGAACTATATCACTGATACGCCTGAATTTTTTAGTAATGTAGTAGTATGTATATACATTCCAGTTTTCTAAAACTCTGAAAAAATCTGCCAAATCTGACTTGTACTAGCACATCAAAGACTACATAATACCACAACACACACATGCACATACAAGCATGAATGCATTCACATGTGCATACACTGTACATAGTTGACGGAATGCAAACATACACATACATAGACACAGTTGGACACACAAAAACACAGACCACAGCTAAAAGCATCAAGCAGCTCAAAGCAATCCGCCCTGCTGAATAACATCACCAAGCAAAGCCACCAATCCACATAATGAAAAACATGTACAAACACACACAAACACACATGCACATATGCCCGCATGCATGTGCGCAAAAGGCTAGGATCATAAACTCAAAATTACACTAACAATTTATCTATACAAACACACTAAAATAACGAGATATGGCCTTACAGATAGTAAAAGATTATGGAAAATTCTTCTCAAAGACGGTCACTATCCCAATATAATTCGAGTGAATGGACTTTTGTTTCAAAGCACTGAAAAAATACATTTGCAAAACTCAACAGCAACTCAACCATCTCTTTCCTCTATTACAGAAAACTCACTGTGGACACACACTGTGGTTTCACAATTTTTTCGGCAGAAACAGTTCACAATGAAAAGTGCAGAGACAGCAAAAACAAAAGCGCATGAGTATGTGTTTGAAAGAAAAAGGAAACAGACAGAGAGCACTTGTGTGGTGACACAGGTATAGGAGGATAACACTGCCGTATGCGCATGTCCCCTTGGTACAACTGATAACAGAGGAAAACAATCAAAGCAGTCCTAAACAATTTGCCTGTGTGTGCATATGCATATGTTTGTCTTAAATGCACAGCTTTACAATAGCCCTGATCCAGCAAAATTTGGTGGTAAAAGTACCTCATGCTACACATCATCACTATATTAACACAAGTACTTGCTTTACAAAAATGTACAAACTCATGCTCTGTCTTTTACACACACAGATTTTTCTTATATACTGTATAACTCAATAAAATGACTCCACTCCTTTATGCATACACACATATAGGCAGACATAGTTTGACATATAGATACATTTCAATAGAAACAATAGAATAGTCACACAGCTATAGTTATAATGTACCCTAAGCCACAAACCACTGCAACTGTGAGCTCACACTTACACAATAACATCAACTGTATGCATTTTACATTTCCTGTAGTGCAATAAAGTGTTTGTGTTTGTGAACACTTAAGACGTCATGAACAAATGGATTTGTATTCAAAGTTAAAATAAAGCTCTTACATCTAACTTAATCTTAATGTTAAGCTACATTAAATTAGCAAGCCCAATAACGTTCAGTTGAACAACATCATCCTGTAACTGCAGGCTCATGATAGCTGATATCAATCCAGCAATCCTTTTAGATAAGTGTATACCGCTGACTGGTATTTATTTAGTTTACCACTGCTGTAAAGGTTGACAGTATTTGCAAGGCAAAATAAACACAATCATATAGGTTCACTTAACAAGACACAGCTGGCAACAATTACTTACATATTTTGCTCTGAACATATGATCTTACCCAGCCAATCAAACAGCTGACCAAGATGCTACCACTAAACTTTAAGGAAGGAACTAATGAGCTCTGTTCCTTATCAGGTTTACTGAACCGGGGTGCAGTAGGCACAATGGAGGAGCGGTTTGGCTAGTGGATAATAATCTGAAAACAGTTTTCCACTCTCACAAGTAAAGCAGCTAACACACAGTCACTTCCTCCAACAGTGATGACTAAAAGCCGCTTTTCATAATACTTCTCACAGTACTGTTGCTCTGCATGAACGCCGTTTTATCAGCAGTTATTTAGTCTCAGTGAACTACTACTCCCCAGCACCTATTCTAGCTAAAGGCAATAACACAAATCTACTGAGCCTCACAAGCACAGCAAAAATGCACCCACACCCACACACACACACACCACAAACCCACACATATTGTCTCAAATAACAAAAAGAAATTGTTTGCAATTTAGCACAGTAGGATTGTTATGTATTCTTTAATCTACATAAATTAGAACAAATCTAAAATAAATATAGATTTACGTCAAACAGAGATCAATTAATGAGCAATAATTACATAGATCTCAAATTGAGCAATTTATGGTAATAAATAATAACCACAAAAAGTATTTTAAAATATGCAATATAAAAAAGGGATAAAGGGATATTAAACACATGATAATAAATTCTACTATAATTCTACTTCATATAGCTTATAGATAAGGTATTAAAAGTTGTTTTAAATAAAGTATTATATTTTGTCAAATTTATTATGTCATATAATCCCAGTTATGGAGTGAATGTGGGTATAAATTATTTAACCATAATATAGAGAGATTAATGGAAAGAAAAGACTGGATTAAAACACCTTCTCTCTTACCTCTGCTGATCATCAGGTTATAAAAACATCATGGCTGACTCCTGGCCTTGGCATCAGCTCTGTTGAAGCGGCTCGATTCGACCCTAAGGCGTGCCGGTCCGTCCAGCAGCATGCAGCCAACAGTTCAGCTACTGGCCCTCCGTACTCCACAGAATAATGGGAAGCAGAACCCAGGCGTCAGGCCCAAACTAAAATACCTCCATTTCTTTATCAGGTCCATGTAACTCCAAACAGGTCCGTTCTTTGACTTTGGTTTAAGAAGGTCTTAAACTCCATGTAGCATCGGCTACCTTTGGTCCAGGGCCGTTGCTCCTCTTATGCTGTGCAATACAGAATTTGAGTTTGATCAAGTGTGTTGTAGATCCGTGTTCGAAAAGTAATATGCAAGCTGCACTTCTTCCTGTCCAGTTTTTTTTTTTTTTGGTTCAGGTTTAGGTCCTCAGTCACGGTTGTCAGAGTCCACCATCACCTTAACAACCTGGAAAATGACAGAAAGACAAATAGCATTAGAAACAAGCACATTCTGCAACATTTACTGTAACATATTAGAGCCAGACTTCAAACATTTTGTCCAAACATAAAACAGCCAAAATGATGGCTAAACAAAGGTGTACAATACACAAAAAAATATTTAGTGCCTTGCTAAAACCCCAGCCAGTCAAACTCTCCAATTGTCCCAATTTTCACCACAATTGATAGCTGACAAAGCCTTCCACATGTGAAAATTGTTTTAAGGCTGGGATGACGCAAAGCTACTGATTATGTATTGTAAAACGTTTAAATGTGTGTGCCATTGAAAAGGGAAAGCATCAACAAGCTTTTCTCAAATAAAGAAACCTGTTATTGCAAAATTATTTTTTTCTTTCATATTTTTCTCTAAAATCTGCAATCAACAAAGGGAATGTTTGAAAGATGGGAACCATCCGCCTTTTTAAAAAGCGTGCAGTGAGCAAGGCCAAACTCAAGGGAGTTCAATGAATAGCAAACACTTCTTTACAACAAGTTTGTGTAGCCGTGAGGAAGGGAGGGGAGCATTATAGACTTGGTGCAGTATAATAGCAGCTATAAAATCAAAACGCTGGTAGTACGTACATACTCAATCTGCTAAAATTCTGTAAATACAGTGTTCAGTACAATGTGCTGACATTAATTAGTGGCAAAAAAGCCACTAATAATACCATAAGGAATTAATTCAAATTAGAAAACAATTACAGGCTGTGGTTGCAATCAGTAGCACCAGCATACACACTATTTCTATATTGATTGCTGTATGTATCTGAACAAAGCCGTCATCACCGAGCAATTTCCAGGAATTAATAAATACATTCATTGTTGCATATTAAGTTTCCAGAGGTTGTGGCCATAGACAATTGTATTTTCCCTATTTGGTAATGCTAGTGTGAAATGTCAGACTCTCCAGTTCTCAGTTCCCCTTTTTGTTGCCCCAACCACAGAAATCACCCAACCCTCTCTGTCTGTACCACTCCTCTCTCTCTCTGCCACCCCTTCTTCTTACCATCCATCTTGGTTCTCTCTCCCTCTCACCGCAAATCTAAATCTGAGTCTGTATTTATACAAAGCCATTTCCTCGGGTCAGTCTGACTAGTGTGTGTGTGTGTGTGTGTGTGTGTGTGTGTATCAAACTGACTTCCTTTTGACATAACAGTAACTAAATTCATTTTCTATTCCCACTAGAAATGTAACTACTGCTTATTTACTTTAAATGAATTGAAGTAAATAAGGAAAACCGCAAACAGTTGACATGCAAAGGAAGGATTTTCATATTTAATATCCAGAATGTGCTTGTTTCAGGATACCTGTTGAGCGGTTTACCTGGTTCAGTGTGGTCCTGACCACATCCACATGCAGTCTGACTTTGTTTGGACTATAGATAGATAAATTAGCACATCAGCCATTTGAGAACTGGAGTGTGTCATTATTTGAAAATGGATATCTTCTGTTTGAAAAGAAGAGAAGAAAAAAGATTGCTGGCATGAAAAGTAAAGCACATTATGAGTCATTACTGGTATTACACTATGAGTCATTTTAAAAGTCCCTCCCATCTTAAAACAGTAAGTTGCAACAGTGTTGTTGAGGATATAAACGTTAAATAAAACTTAAGTCTCCATTTAACCTTGTTCGGTGTCATTGTGATTTCTCCAGGCAGTAAAAACATTCTAGCTGTCTTTCACTCACTCACACACACACACACACACACACACACACACACACACACACACACACACACACACACACACACACACACACACACACACACACACACACACACACACACACACACACACACACACACACACACACACACACACACACACACACACACACACACACACACACACACACACACACTCTTCAGGTTATTAAAATGACGATTGACCACATAATAGCATTAGCTGTTACAGCTGAGAGAAAGTAAGAATGCTTTCTTTAAGAATGAAGGGAAAAAAAGAATAACTGGAGGGCGACTTACTCATTAGTAGTACTCACAACAGGAAAAGAAAAGGGAGAGAGAAGTTTTCTTTTTCTTAAAGAGTGAACGTGACTAAATATTTTCCCTGTGGAGCTCTGACTCAGTTGAGCTGCTGCTTACTCATTTACTCAATCGCTCTTTCCCTGCCCCTCTGTTTTTCTCCTTACCTTTTTTTTTCTTTATTTCATTTTTTTCATTCTCCATTTCTCTTTTTCTCTCACTGTTACAACTCTCATTTGCACATCTTATGTCCATCAAATTTGATCTCTCCGTTTCACTTTTCCTCCGCTCCATCACTGTCTTTCCCATCAATCTAATCACTGAGCTCTGTGTTATTTTCATGTTTCTTCTGTCTGTTTTTCCAACTGTCATTACGGCTGAGATACACCCCCCACACACACCCTGCAAATCTCCCCACCACCACAGTCGCCTCCTCCTGCGCTCCGACCCCCCTCCACGAATGTGTGTGGTCCAGTTTGACTATAGACCGTTACATTGTCCCAGACAGGTTGGACTGCGCCACTAGCTGGCAGACGAGGGGGTGGAGGGGGGTTGGAGGGGGAGGGGGGATGGAGAGCGGGGGTTCCTAGGGAATGTTTGTTTTTCTGTTTCCAATTTGGTCCAGCCCGAGGAACTCCACACTCCGCTCTGTCTCAAACACACCATTCATGACGGCCTGACGTACATGATTACACACAAATACCCACTCACTAACTCTCCCTCGCTTACACACACGCACGCACATGTGTATGCATGTACCTATATTCCGATGCTAAGCTGTCTCACTACTAGCAAAATACACACGCGCACACATACAGACACACACACACACACACACACACACACACACACACACACACACACACACACTATACATGCACGCTGACAACCATCAAATTCATTTTCAATTAATTTTACCGTGAAACACAAATTTAATTTATCTTTGTTCATATCCTTTATTGTGTTCTGATTTGTTATTGCTAATGCCATTTCAAATGACATGGTGGTCAAACTAATTATGCTCATTTCTTCCTCGTCTTTCAGTGATTTTTTTTCCCCCTCTGTGCCCAAGAAAATGATTGTCTTTGAAAGGCCTTTTTGATGTGTCTCGCTGCATTTTTAGATGTTAAGAGTTAAGCCCCATATTCCACCAATTAGAGCACAGAGAGCACATTGTTTCATATTCAACTCATCTGTTACATCTGAAATGGATTATTTTAGTCAGTTTTGTTGTTTGGATTTCAAATACACAATGCTGATCTTCGCATGTAATAATACAACTTTACTTATCAATACAAACTAGCGGCCAACATACAGACAGATGTAAGGGCTTTTTTCTGATGCATATTGGTTTGTTTTTAGATGTCATGTAGTTTAGTTCCACATTTGATCAATTACTCATGGGGTGGACAGGCAACCACACTGTTTTTTTATTCCAGCTCTACATATGAAAATTATAGGTTTATATGGTTGTTTTGATTGTTTGTATTTTAAAGTCACAAAGCGTGAAGGGTTTTTGAAGTTCTAAGAAATATTTAAGGAAATCCAATATCACAAGCAGACAAACGGGATTGGCAAACAGATTTTTACTGGTTTCTAAAAGTTATAACATTGTGGGTTTATCTTAGACAAATCACAGCACAGAAATAAAGTAGTTAACTGTACAACTGTACAGCAAAGCTCCATCGGAAAAAGAACACGATTACATTAGTTCATCACCTCATTTGAAAGTTATTTTTGTTTTGGGTGTGCCTCCTTTGCTTGTGTTCCAAATACATTAATTAGCTAGAGTAATCAAAAACCAAAATACTTTGCATATATATTTATTTAATTTACAAATGTCTGGAAGTTCTTAATTGGTTGTAATTGTTTGTTTTGTGTATTGAATGCCAAAACAAGACAATTAAATTGAAGCTAGAGCACAACTATGTTTGCCCTGGATATACAGAAAGGCAGGAGAGCTAAAGTAGGTCTCTTTTTTCAGTTGTTGACTCATCACTTCTGCAACATGGATTTAACATTGAAAGCTGAATAAGAGGCAAAACAGCAGGCAAACACAGGAAAAGGAGATACATCTGTTCTTCATTGTTCCTTTAACATACTATGAAATTACCAGAAGCCTTTAATATGTCCCAAGAATGAGCTTGAAATTTACATCATGAGCTAAAAGAAAAAGACAAGAAAATGCATGGTTTTGTATAGTTTTATCTAAATGTATCTTGTTTTGTCAACAGCTATAATCATATAGTTATGGAGATGGCGGTAGCTCAGTCCGTAGTGAGCTGGGTTGGGAACTGGAGGGTCGCTGATTTAAGTTCCCATACGGACCAAAGTACGTAGCGTGAACTATTAGCTGGAGAGGTGCTAGTTCACTGCACTGCCTAGGAGCAATTGAGCAAGGCACTGAACCCCCAACTGCTCGGGGAGCTCATCTCACTACGACATCTCTCCATTAGTGCATGTATAGGCCTGAAGTAGCATTTGTATTTCAGGCCTGTGTGTAATGTGGGTGTAACTGTAACAACAGAGAGAAAATGTAATTTCCCCTTGCAGGATGAATAAAGGCATGTCTTCTTCTTATTGTTATGATACAGATGCCACTTTAAGACAGCTCCTGTGTTAACAGCTTTCTGTTATGTGGACTAATGGAAAAAAAAAAGTTTTTATACGTTGGCTAGAAAATATTAACATGATAGCTCCCAGCGGAGGACATGTCAGACAACGGACCCCACTAACAGCAGTTGAGGACCAGCTGACACTAACTGCTGATGTCAAAACGGTGTAGTGATGACTGTCTACAGTTACATACAGAATATTTCACAGTTCCTAATGAATTCATTTTGACTAGCAACAATTTACAGTTCATATAAAAATTGGGCAAAAAAATTTAGTTTTAATCGTTTAAGCGGTCAGAGAATTTATGTAAAAAAAAATTGTCAATTTTTCATGTACAAAAGGGAAAAAGCTTCCTTCACTGAAGCTTGTCTAATGTAACGATTTGTTGAAAACAACAAAAGAGCAAAACAGAAACTCCTTTTTCAAGTTTGATGTCATAACAGGATCATGTCAGGGATTTTAAACTCTTGTGAACATCAATCAGAAACCTTGATAAACCAGATCCGAGTTGAGTTGGGCTGGGTTGTTAAGGTTAAATTTAAGGGAGTGGTCTGTCTATTCATTGCTGTTAGCAACACCCTGAGCTTTCAAATTTTTTTCTGACAGACACACGTGCAAGTTACTTCTCTGTAATAGATATGTTCCTCTTAGTGCCTCTTAACGCAATTAAACAATCAAAGGAATGGTATCAGTCCACTTCTTCCTGTGGAGTGTGAATGTTGGTCTATTATTGGATATGCCAGATCTGAAGGCTGAGGCATGGTTCACAACGTTTAAATATGTCAAAATGCAGCTGGTGGTGATAGAATTTTGAGTTTTTGGTCTTATTAAGACTATTTGGGGAAATTTTGGCAGCCGACAGTATAGTAGATGTCATGGGGAGAGAGCAAGGAATGACATGCAACGAAGGCCACTAGGGGTGGCACGGTTCATGGTTCACGGTTTGGAGTGTGTGTGCGTTGCACGGTTCGACGCATGCGTGCAATGTTGCCTTGTGCCCGTATGTGACCTCAGACAGTGCGTTTCCCTTTCGCGCAAAAGAAGAAATGTGGACAAGTTACCAATCAAACAAAACAGTGAAAGACGATGCAAAACATTTCAGACCGTCCTACCAACCTGTATACATTTTAACATCAATGTACGCTGTAATGTTTTTTTCACTCTGAAGCCACGGAAGCTGCCGCTGTTCCAATTTTGTTGGCTCTGTAGTAGACAGACACGTGCACAAACACACATGATGGTTGCAGGAAAACCAAAGATGAGACGTACAGGATGACCTAAACTGAGAACAGCTACGCTCGTTATTGTAAGTGCAATGATAAGTTAAAGTCCAATAAATACATAATAAAACCGCGTGAATGTGTGTCCCAGCCCAGGCCAGGATAGGAAATTAACAATGTAAAGATCATCAAGTCACTGATAGACAGATTTGATTAATTCAATAAATTATTATTTTTATTATTTTCATATTATATCAACATTTGCTGCATCCTGAGCGTTTTTGGTAAGGTTACTAGGAAAACTCAGCCCATTAAAAAAAAAAAATCTAAACTTTTTTATGTTTAACGTATTCTGACTTATTCAAAAGATAGAGTTTTGGGAGTTCCTCTCTTTTTCTTTTAAAGGATAACATTTTTGTAAGAGCTACACTGAAATTTGCAGTTTGATAAATGCAAGTTATTTCAATTGATATTCTGTAATATTTCAATCTTTGTGTGCTACAAAGGCACATAAGTTCCTGTAGATGGCATTACACATTCTCCTTTTTTGCCAAATAAATAAAAAGCTTGTTGAAATCTTCAATGTCTTAATGTCAAAACTCACCTAGCTTTCCTCAGAGATGGTCTCAATAATGTGCTTTAAGTCAAGTCAAATTCAATTTGTGCATGACTACATGATATGAACTATTTTTTAATACTGTATCCTACATTGTGGATTAGGTTTTATATCATATGCTGAAGTATATTTCTGGAGTGTTAAAGATTAAAAGAAAAAATAACAAGAACCGTACACAACCAAAAACTGTGACCCTAAAACCGTGATGCGAACCGAACCGTGGGTTTTGTGAACCTTGCCACCCCTAAAGGCCACCAGGTAGACTGTGAACAATGATATTGTGATTACATTGTAGGCACAATAGACCAATCAGCACTTAAGGCACCCCAGAAATATTCCAGACTTAAATAACTGTTCATGCTGGCCGCTCAACGTTTTACTATTTGACACTCTAAAAAGGGGAATTGAAACTGTTTTTGCTGTCATGCTAAAAAAAATGAGATAAGTAAAGCAATTCCACCTCTAAAATAGCTGTGTCATGTTTCTCTTTATTTACTAAAATAACAAAGGAACAAATAAATGGCTAAAGAATTTATAAAAGTTAAAGTTAAGTTGTTGAACTGAAAAGAAAAGGTTTTTGCAGCTGTTACAGTCAGAAATGTGATGCTCTCTCAGATCGGTTAACTACTGCTGTGGCTGGTAGATGAGCTAAACTCACCAACCACAGTCAGGACAGTATCCGCATCCGCCGTCATGGACGGTGTTGATGTCTCGCCTTGATGTATGATAGTAGCAGGGAACCGAGAGCTGCATAAATCAACACAGGACTGTTGATTTTGACCTTGCTCTCCACAGCTAAGACTCTCATACATCACAAATAATGGGAGAACAAACGCTGCTTCAGTGGTAGTTGTAGGCGTAATGGAAGGAACTAGTAGCTGCATAAATCAACATGTTGATTGTTGACGCTTGCCTAGCTGTCTTTTCCCCCTAAAATACGGAAAACAAACACCAGCTCTGCCAGAAACACAAACATAACATCTCACCAGCCTTTGCAAGTCTGCCAAGCATATCTGATTATTTTAAAGTAACACACACACACACACACACACACACACACACACACACACACCTGTATGCTGTGAGTGTGTCATGGTTTGGTTTGTCTCTGTCTGGGTAAGCTCAAACATTACGTCAGTCATGCACACGCACATCTACAGACAGAAACACGCTAATACACTAGACCATGCACATGCTGCTACACACTCGCAACACAACTCTCTCTCTCACACACACACACACACACACACACACACACACGCACACGCACTTTCCACTTCTGGTGAATCGGACGTTTCCTGCAAGTGGCTGGCCCGACGGGAAAAAATGTCTGGACAAACTTAGGACGCACACACGCGTACTGTACAGACACACAACGGAACATTTTCAACCCACAATGTTGACTTTATATTCCTTTCCAGAGCCCTTCTATCTGCACGCTGGCCAAGTGAAGCAGCGTTTCCCTGTTAGACACTACCAGGAATCAAGACTGGGAGGTTTCAGAGCCTCCGTGATGTCAATGCAAGGCTGGACTCCATTAAAAAAACTGGAATTTAATCAAAATTGAGATTGAGAGCTGTGCGATATGGAGAAATTTCAAATATTACAATATTTTTGACCAAATATCGATATTGTGGCAATATTGTAGGGTTGACTATTGGTGCTTTTACAAAATATTTACACAATGACAGTTTTGATAAGTAATCATCAGCAACAAGGACTAAGTGGGTAAGGGTTAATATAAAAATGACTAGTACAGTAATTTCAGAAAATTACATCCCTTTACTGTATTGTAGCCTGTAAAACCAGAAAGACACTTTTATCATATTACAATATCCAAACTTTTAAGACAATATCTAGCCTCATTTATCAATATAATATCGATATACTGCCCAGCCCTAATTCAAAGCAAATACGGCCATACTATCAGTGTAATTCTTTTAATGCCAAATTTTCACAGCAATGAAGACATGCTTTGATGTGACTCAGTGTCTCAATCAAAGACACAATAGTGCTTAAGAGGTTTAAGTTTCCTTCAAAAAGATTCTCCTGTAAAGTTACAAATCTGATTTAGTGACTGAATGCCAAAGCATGTTATACTTTCCTGGACTGCAGCGAGGAATGTTTCCAATGATGTGATGGTAATTTGCAAAGAGATCGAGAACCTGACCTCATTCCTAACATAGTCAAGGGTTATCATTCAGATTTCAAAAACCATATTTAAAGTAAATTATTACTAAACAACTATAACTTTGTGCTTCAGACCCCGTCACACTACATCCTGTCAAAATGCTCCTGTATTGGGGCACCCTGGTAGCTCACCTGGTTGAGTGTGTGCCTCATGTACAAAAACTCAGCACTTACCTCGGCAGTTACCCTTAGCTGCATGTCATTCCCCCTCTCTCTCCCCTTTCCTGTGTTCAGCCCAAAAAATGATCTAAAAAATAAATAAATCTCATGCCTTTTTTGAGCTCCAGGTTGGTTGACAATTTGAAGATCCCCTCATCTTCAAATTGAATGGATTCAAAAGGTTTCCTTCAGATTTTGCGGTGTGACCCATACATGACTATAATGTATGGTCGATTTTAAGGTCAAGATTCGATTCAATTTTGTGTTTAAACTATTTCTTTTTTTTTTTTTTAACAGGGACAGCAACACCACAATACGAGACACTAGATAGGAGAAGGGTACTTTGCAACAACAGTTTGAGTTTCTCAGACGTTTTATTTAATGCCGCCATTAGCATCATTAGTTTAACAATGTGTACCTGAAGGCACCATGGACTCCTGTCGGAGCCCACTCAAGGGGGAAGGCAAATGTGACTTCAGGGAAGCAGAAGGATTTATCGTATCTCAGTCATCTCCAACTCCGGCAGTGGTCATGGTGTCTAATAGTCAAGCTGCAGGCTACCGTTAAGCTAGTGTTACCTTCTGTCTTCAGCTGCATGCTCTCAGCTGTAAGTTATGCTGTTTCTGTTGTTTTTTTTTCTTCGGACATGCTTAAGTAGTAGGGGGAATACACAGGGGGAATAGCCAATCCTGCTTCGCATTTTGATTTAAAATCAAATTTGTAACACCCTTATGAACAGTATGTGGTGCCCCAAACATTTGTTTCACTTTTTAAGCCGCTGATGCTAACTCATATGCTCAGATCTGTTAATTTTCACACCACATGCTGTTTTTCTGTACTCCTGATTCTTTCCGTCTTTCCATCTCTCTATCTCCTCCGCTTTCATCTCTAAAACTGAACGCTGTCTCACTCTTCAGTATTACTCAGGAGAGACTTTCTACATCCTCAGAACACTTTACTTCATAACCCCACATGTATAGTCTAAGTGAAGTTGTTGGCCTGGGGTGCAATATTATTGGAATAAATCCTGAAAAATGTAGCAAGAGGCACTTGTTTTATCTTATCCTTCAAGACATGACTCCATTTTTAAAGCTAAAGATAAAGCTAGATCAATTCCCTACTCCGCACCTTGCCAAACTAATCCTGAATATATTTTTATTATATGAATCACAAAAACATGAGCAGCTCTTGTTTTCACTTATCTCACAACAGACACGTCCCTTGAGGTTTTATTTAAATATGTTAAAACATGCATTTAGTGCACCTCAAGGATCGGAAAGCACACATTATCTTATATTTTACACACCGGTACAAAAGCTGTAGATGTCCAAGCGACTGAAGGAACACAAGACAACAGAGGGAGTGGCTGACTGAAGAGATCACAAAAGTTCCAGTTCATATGTCAAGGCACGTCTCCTGCCCTGCTTTCTTGAACCTCTACCAACCAATGCTCTTCACTCACTGAACAGACATATTTATAATCTAATCATTTACTTGTCTAAAAGAGCAAGAGAGAGAAAAGATTAGAAAAAAAACAGTGAGAGAGAGATTCTCACAGCTAGGTAAAATTGGCCACTTGGACAACTTGTGCGTGAAGCACTAAAAAGCCCAAAAGCCATGTTACAGAACAAACGCCATGCCCCCGCTGTGCTTTTTACACACACACACACACACACACACACACACACACACACACACACACACACAGGCCTGAAGTAAATTTAACTGTCAGCCGTAAAGTTTTTGACTATAGCAAGTGATCTCCCCCCCCCTTTTTCTCTGCCCTCCTCCTTCCTCCTCCCACTCCTGTCTATGTAAATGGATTCCTCATCTGTCCTTCTGTCCATCCCTACTTCCCTTGTTTATTTACTTTCTTACTCTATTTCCACCTTATTGATCTAAGTATTTCTTTTTCCTTTTCTAATCATGTCGATCCCAGCCAAGTTTTATCATTACCTAGTCTCACTTCCTTTCTTCTTTCCTCCCTCTATCCATGAATCTATCATCCATCTATCCCTGTTTGTCTCTTCCCACTTCACTGGTCAATACTAAGCATAGACACCTTTTTTTATCCCATTTTTTTTAATTCCTACCTCCCTAGAAATGAAAAACTACCCTTTCCCTCTTCTTCATTTATTCTACCTTAAACCCCACCCCCTACCACACACACACACACACACACACACACACACACACACTTCTGACTGTGGGCCTCTGACACCCACCTTCTCCTCTCCCCCCACAAAAGTCTCAAAGACCCCCAGATGTGTGCCCCCTTAATTTCCATTTCAAAAAAGAACCACCTCCCTTCCTCCCTCCATCTAACCACGCACGTGCACACGCACACACACACACACACACACACACATTTCTTTTTGGTGAGACAAAATTTAAGAAAACAAACTTGCTGCACAGTCTATTGTCAAAAGTAACAAAAGACTTCCCCTTTCAGAGTTATTTTTTAAACATGCCAACCATCAAAAGTATTATTTATCCACAAACATGCTGATGGTAACAAATGTCATGAACCTGCGGTCTTCAAATGTTGGTA
Organism: Percina caprodes; assembly: GCA_013375575.1. Lineage (NCBI taxonomy): Eukaryota > Metazoa > Chordata > Actinopteri > Perciformes > Percidae > Percina > Percina caprodes. The sequence goes on along the minus strand of JABXJD010000021.1, from coordinate 1,052,751 downwards.
ATGACCCTGCAGATGAGTCCTGATATGGTTATCACTTAAGGCTACTACTATAGTATTTTAAAAAGGATGTGGTTTTGAGGTATTGCCTTAAACAATAATCTGCAAAAACTGCACAGCCTCATTGTTGTAATTAGGGCTGTGCAAGGAATCAAAAAGTAACCAACCTAATTTCAGACACATTGGTATGTTTGATGAATGCAAAAATTTGCCTATTTTATTTAGATCTTCCTGCACTTATGTTAAATAAATAATACTCTGTCACAATCCATGTATTTTTGTTTATTGTTAGTACAAAAATTTAATATACAAGGTCCACTGTGAGGACGGGAAATTAGGTGTGGAAATTAGTTATGTATAATGTCAGAAAATACTTTCAAATGTCATCACAGTTATCCAAAGCAAAAAAGTAAAGACTTCAAATTTATTGTTTTGTCCGATTACATTACAAAACACAAAGATATTCAGTTAACAGATATAGAAGACTAAAAAGAAAAAAAGCTTTGTAATTCTTTTTTTGCAAAACAATGCTATACAGCAATAGTACAATATCCTAAGTAACTACTTACAGTGCTAGTCCAATGACGCAGCTCAACAAAGGACTGAATGTCTCTAAATTTGATAACTATTCAAACCCATTCAATAGTGTTGTGCAGACACCGAGACAACCCCATGGCATTACAATTTTACATCAAATAATTCCATACATTATATATGATACACACATTAAAATAAAGTTTCTGTACCAGGACAAGCTTCTACACCTTTAAATATGCAGATTAAGCACTCTTAACTGCTGTAAGAGAAGATGAATCCCTGCTTCTTTCAAAGTTGATGTGGTCTGAAGCGAAGCCCTGAGGGCATCAGCTCAAACTGTCTGCAGGGCTGTACCCTCTAAAGCCCAAAGCTGCTACTGCAGGATCATTTTACACAGAATAAGAAAACCAAGCTCAGCGCCATCGTGCAGATAACAGGTGAGACAGTTAGCTGTGTCTACATTAGACTGGTTCTTTCAGATTTGGACCAGAAATGTCAAGCTGGACCAGAGTCAAGTTGGAAGAGTGTCATATCTCCCTAAGCTTTCTTCCTGATGTTTCTATGCTAAGGCGCAGCTGACCAGGATGACATGAATAAAATAACACAACAGGCCAGATGGCCTTTCATAAATAACTCTTACTAGATCCATGGGCAATCTTTATTTTAAGGTTTTTTTTTCTACAGTCCAAACAGACAAGTCCAAACAGTCCACACGGCCAGAAGCAAGTGCAACAAATCTGCAGAGGTTAGTGTTGCTACTTACTTTAATGAAAAAAAGGACAAGCATGTTAGTCGTTTAAATCAGTTTTAATTTGACGGGACGCCATAAAAAGTCTGCCCCTTGTTGCAGACAGACAAACACACACCAACGTTCACACTGACAGACACATGCATGCATACACACAGAGTGAGGACAAAGACTACTTTGAAAAGTTACTCAGCCACCAGATGTTTTAGCCAGATCCCAGTCTACAAAACTAATGGGGCAGTACGTGTGTGTGTGTGTGTGTGTGTGTGTGTGTGTGTGTGTGTGTGTGTGTGAGAGAGAGCCCAATAGTTTTTAATAGCGGCAGAAATATATATGTATGTATATAACCCAGGGTTAACATTGAGTACACATATACAAGAGCAAAGAACTCAAAACACAAACACAACCATCCAGGACCTAAAGATATAATGCTATACTGTATGACTGTACGACACATGCTAGATAAAAAGGCATGTTTGCCACAGGAACCAAATCAAATCTTGGAACAAATCTTATTGTGACTGAGGAAGCTCACCATAGCAAACAAACGACAGTGTGCATTCACACTTGAAATGAAACTTAAAGGAAAATTCCGGCCAATTTTTATGTCTTTTTACCTGAATCGGTGCAGGCAACACTGAGTAGCTTTTTTTAAGGTAAATAGGTAATTGAGCACTGCAGTAGTTATGACCATATCAGTAACTATGTAACTACATGGAATTAACTATTTTTGAGGAGGAAATAAACTACAATTTATTGGCAAAGGCATGGAGGACACCCACTACACCCCCCGGTGCTCAGCAGATTTTTGTCGGCTGCGGGAGGCGAGGAAGACGGGGATGAAGGCTGCCTGCCCGGCTAAGGAATTTACCACACAGATCGATACTGCCAAGCCTCCTACTCACCAACAACAGAAACATCACTCACACACAAAATGGATGAGCTACAAATACACACGGAACTGCTGCTTTATGATTTTCACAAAAGCCTGGCTGAACACACTTACCAATAGCAGCTAACAACTAGCAGCTAACAGCTAGCTCTAGCAGCTAACCACGCAAGCAAGCTACCCACCGGCAAGATCAAGACATTGTAGGTGAATTAAAACAATGTCTGAGTTGAAAATGCATCTTGATGTTAAGTAAGGGCACTGTTCATGTTGTACAGACATATTAATTGTATTGTGTGTCTGTTAAGAGGCACAAAGGCACTCTAAAACTTGCCCTGTTAACTGCCGTTTTAGCTCAGTGGAAGCTTGTACACGTAGCTGCAGCTACTCAGTGTTGGCTGCACCGATTAGGTCGGGGGGTTTTCAATCGAAAGTACTCGCATATTTATTGAGATCAAGATTAATATAAAAATTGGCTGGAATTCTCCTTTAATTGCATTCTCTGAACAAGAGATCTTGAAACAGAGATTTAGAGATAAAGAAACAGAGTGAGGTAAAGCAACACATCCGTCCGCTAAGCAATTCAAGTGTGTGTGTGTGTGTGTGTGTGTGTGTGTGTGTGTGTGTGTGTGTGTTCTTTGTTTGACTGTTGACGGAACAGACAGTTAACCTTCAGTACAGAAACAATCAATGAGTCAATTTAATTTAAAGCTGCGAATGAGACAGATTTGATCAACGGATGGAGATAATGTTGGTAGACTGTTACAATAACTGATAGCCATCTATCAACAAATGTTGAACTGTCTGGAGATGACTGCTCTCCAACACTGAAGGCTAAACATGAGAAGTTGTGTATTATTGATTCATTGCTGATATACAGCAGGAACGGATGCCATATTAATTAAATATATAACTACAGAGGCTTGAAATCTTGAAACATCCACATCAGAAATATTGCTTTAGTGATGCTGCAGGAAACTCACAATTTGCCCTGATAGTAGCTTAGGGAAAGGTGACGTAAAATACAGTTCCCGTATGTTGTACACACTTTGCAACCTTTTGATAAATACAAATCTTTAACCTGTGAAAGTGGGAAACACGACAGTTTTTTACTACAAAACAGGTGGATGTGTCGATTCACTGTGGCCAATTTTCCTACATGCATGAAATCCAAAAACTTTCTTTCATTCAGAATTAATTGACTGTGCCTTCACTTTGGAGCAAGACAACTTTTACCCGAGTTGCTTCCTCGATAAAAAAAATAACACTTCTTCTTGAGAAAGGTCTCGCTGAATTAAGCATACAGTACTTGAGGAAAATGGTTCTGTACTCTCTCCATCTGCGTGTTTTTAGCTTCAGCACAAAGAAGGTTGCAACATGAATCACATTCAAATTCATGCCACTGTCACATTTTTGGTAAATCATTGTCACTGTCTGTCTGTCTGCTCGGTGAAAACGGGAAGAAATTACAGATGGAGCTGAGTTCACAGGAAGACTTGAGCACAGCTTCATGTTACAATCACTCTTTGTATACTGTTCTTTATCTCCTCATTGTACTATACTGTCGGATATACCACATATATACAATAACTTTGTACATTTAAGTGACTAAACTGGCTTTTTAATGTGAGAAAACATTTAAAAACTGTCATCTCAAGTCTCAATGTATGTTCTGAAAAGAATACCGGAATTACTTGAGATGTTCATTTATTTATTTGTTTCTTTTCTCCCAAATACTTGAAATACATGCAATATGTACTTTAACATACAGTATTTGTTAAATTACTTTTCTTTTTAATTTCTCAATACAAACAGAGTGTTCAAACAACTTATTGAAACACTGTTGACAACAACTTCCTAAATATAAAGACAAGTATTTGGCGTGTAAAGTCTTTAAGGAATCCTATCCTGACATAGACTTCCAAAACTCCCTGTTGGTGTCCCTGTAGTGTTGGCAACAAGCAGAGCTTTACATACAGTAATACTGTACATACATGTGATAGGTAATGAAACTAAAAATAATCTAGTATAGGAAATAATTGTGACCAAAACAAAAAAAGATAAATGTAACTATAAGGTCCTGATGTCACAGCTGGAAGTATATTTGGCCCACTTGACGAACCACAACCTCATGAAATACTGTAGCTGTAAGAAAAAGCCGTCTTGGATCTCAATCACATTTATTATGCAAGGATTGAAAATTTAAAAAGGGCAATTCCCCAATTACTCATCTCAAATGTGAAATTGATTCCCCTTTTATGATGTTTGCTTCGGGTTTTGGCTCAATATTTATCTGCATAAGTTATTGTAATTAGACTTTACCTTTTAATGTAGAACTCAATTTTCAAATGGGAAAGCATTAAGGAGGAAGGTTTTATTGACAATTACCACAACAAGAGCTACAATGACGGTATAAAACATAAGTCAAACTAACTTTTAATGCACCACCCGAGTGTAAATGGGCTAACGGCCTTTAGTCTCAATAAAAAAACGATTTATAATGCAGAGCTAATGTAAATAGCTCCGTTACGTTTCTTATTACGATCTCTGTGACACCAACATTTAAAACACATGGAAGTTTCATTCACATAAAATCTAATCAGACTTCCGTGACCAAACACACTCTACTTTGTTTCAAGACAGACAACTGTTTATAGGAAAGCTACATTTTTCTCCTAATGACATTCAGTCATAAACATTTGAGCTTTTCCTTTGTGGGACCCTTCAAACCTGTAACAACACCTGCAGTATCGCTTGGGGAAAGGTGGAAGCAGAAGGCGAGTAGCAGCTCACAGGCACACGTTTGGGACTTGGAAAATGTGAAACTTATGGCTGTATGATTAAAGCACAAAGTCACATTTGTCTAACATGCGGCGCACACACAGAAACTACCGCTGTGTAGTAAATGTGACAAAATCTGTTCCAAACAATATTCTCGTTTTGGAAACCGGAGCTGATTTGCTCACGGTTAAGAATTGATTCATTTTCACTAAGATCTTCATTTATTTGAAATGGAATCGAACGCAGCCTTGGAACGAATCATTCACTGTGTTTTACATGAGGTCCGAACTTATATGAACAGTGATTGATAACTAAACATCTCGGTGCACAGGAAGCATGAGCGTGTTGAGTGCGCTGCTGCTGAGTCAAAGCAGTCAGAACTCGCAACTCATAACACATCACATAACAAGCAGGCAGGTTTCTTAGACGAGTGTGCTTTTGTTAACTGGCTCAGGAGCCAAAGTTATGTTGATTAAAAATATGGTTTCCAAATCTTTCTGGTACCATAAAAATACATGGCATGTCAATTTAGAAACTATGTCATCTACTGTATGTTTCAGAGATTGAACGGATTGTCGTAGACAGAAAGTTACAAGGAGCGAGCAGGTGTTGTGGCATTTGAACATACAACCTTTTGGTAACGGCATAGTCTCTATAACTACAAGATCATACTGCTGCCTGTGTCATCACCTTCTACTGGGGCCTAAATCCGCTCAACCACCACTTTATCAGTCTCCACTGTATAGTGACAGAAGGATTATTTACTCTCTTGGATCAAAGAAAGAAAAATTGTCCCATATTTAGGATCTGTCTGTCCCAAAAGAAAACTACAAAACGGGGGAAGAATCATTTCACTCTAAACCAAGACCATGTGCTCGTTATCTGAAGCAGGCCGTCTAAAAGACAGACTTAAAAGTCTATAATAAAACCAAAGACATTAGAGACAAACTCAAGCCTAAACAAGGCTGTACTAACCACAGACAGAGAATGGGGATGACATTTTGGGCATTTAGCAGACACTCTTTTCCAGAGTGCCTTCCAGTAACTGCAACAGGAGAATAAGCTTGAATCCCTGTATCCCCCACGTTACGAGCAGCTTAAAATAAAGCAATGAAAGAGGCAGAACAATGTGCCCAAACAGTCAAATAAGTTAAAAACAATTGTGTCCTTGAGATACAAGCAAAACAAGAGACTACTTCTGTGTAATACAGAAGTGTGATAGAAGTGCAAGCTACAGAGCTATGAGCCAAAAAAGGTTATATCTTAAAATAAACTATCCATGACAAATTATGTTTTCCTTTATCTGAACTGCAGGCAGGTTGAGATGAATAATGGCCAATTGCTTTAATATAAGCTATCTTTTCCTGCTTATTGAATAAAGCCCATGAATAAATGGGATCAGAAATTAGAAATAAATGAGAGTTGTGCATCCACATAAGAAAAATGCTTAAAACTCTTGAGGAAAAGAGCATCTTATGCCCTCTAATCTACTATGTTTGAACACGATATGATCTGCTTTTCTTCTAAGATCGCCTCAGCATAGATTTTACAATCACAGGAGCTTAATGGTGAGGTATGGAGCTGTTAAGTAAATGTCAGCTGTGAACACGTGCTGTATTATTTGAGCAAAGCTTTCCAGACAATTATCTGACAAATTAAAGTACACGCACACAAAAAAAAAGCGAGCGTTAAAAACAACTGCTCCTGGTGCCACTTCAGTCACAATTAACAGTAACAAAAAGCTCAACTGATTTTTTTTTATCTCCTCAAATCAAGCAAAAACTGTTTTTCACTTTCACACACTCATCTGTGGTGGGCAACGTCTGTGAACGAGATTATTTGTTAGCATGTTGATACGCCAACCGCCCACAGAATTTCAGTTTACAGAACAGCAGCAATAAGCCAAAATTAACTCAAATCAGTTCTCTGTTCCTTATGTCGAACATCAAAACGAGCTGAAACAGGGCACAGCACTCTAAGAAAGGACACGCGCGTGTCAGTCGGGCCCAGATGGAAAGAGACAGCAGCGACTGAGTGACTAAGGTTATGGCAGGAATTGTTACTTGCAATCTCCTCACTAATGGCAGCTTTTAGCAGGTAAATAAATAAACTACACTCACCCAAAACTCCAACAGTATCATGTAGAAGAGGTGAAGGAGAAGTTTTACAGCTTTAGAAATTTATATCAATCATGTAAATTAGATTTTCTGTTGATGTATGGGTTCTTATCTAGAGTAAGTTATTGATTTAACTGTGTAATATTCATGGTCCCGTCAGGTTTCTACAACTTCTCCAGGTCGTGAGCCGCTATTTGCCAAATTGTTTAAAGCATTTATATCATATACACGTTGGCTCCTTTTGTTTCATGCTTTCTTTGCCTATAATTTTTCAAATACACCAATATTAAGCATTTTCCCCAAAAAGAAAATAAACAAAAAAGCAAACTCCTTTCTACCTCTACAATGATCAATTAAAATGACTATCATTACAAGTTTGAGAAAATTATGTTGCATAACAATTTCCACACTCCTTTATGACCATGATGCTTTCTTTGAGGATGTAAAATCACTCACATGTCCACCAATGAAATCCCCAGAATTTCCCCCCCCCAGAAAAAACAGTTTGGACTGGGTTAAAATTTCCTTTTACACTCATCTCAAACCGGCCTTTGTCCCTTGTAACACAGCACTTTAAAAAAGATCAACAGCAAATGCATGGCAGCCCACAAAATCACTACAGTTGTTCCTCATGTCTTACAGAACATCAAACCATCAATAAAACACAGGAGATACATTCCAGCTAGTTGAACAGGACATTTCTGACTTCCCTCACTACACGTGTTCTCTCTCTCTCTTTCTCTCTCTGTCTCTCTCCCTCAAAACTTTCTCTCTTCCAAGTTCCACCGCAGAGGCTTCACATATTGCAGCCATATGAGCAAGCCATGGCTGTCTCTACGGCATATACAGACACACACACATACAGGAAAAAGCGCTGTGCTCGCTCCGATTCTGTCTCACACACACATACGGGAAAGAGTTTTACAAGCAGAGGTTCTCTTTAGGAAGTCGTCAACTGTTTTGACGTTTAATAGCAGCTACGAACAAGGCCATAAGATACAATAATATCCAGTGTCTGGAAAGAGGAACATTTGAAAACGTTATAGATCTTTGCTGACATTGCTAGATCACATTTTAAAGAACTCTTTAACTTTTAAAGAATTGTGTGGAAAAGTTTGAAAAAGTTTATTAAAGGCGTATTACATGCATGACATCTATGGATATAAGACCTAATTAGTTGGACGTACAACTATTCATTGCTGCTAAGGGGAAAACATTAACGGACAAAATGGAGCAGACAGCAAAGTCTGGGAAATAGTTCCAAACTAAATTAAAAGTTGATTTATTTACAAAGCCAGATGTGCCATTGTGAGTATCAAACTATTAAAGTGAAGTCATCCGTGTCAGGTTACAAACAAGATAAAGCAATAGAGGAACTTGATTACATCTATAGAAATTTGTGGAACTATAAAAAAAATTTAATATGTCCCCATTATACATGCAAATGGTAAGACACTGTTTGAAAAGGTTACACATGAAGCTGCACATCTAGGACATTTACTGGATTTCTGTTGTAATATTGCAAAACAACCAAAACTTAAAAGTTCCATAAAAGTTCCATAAATCATTTTGCTCATTTGTATTTTGGTGTGTATCTAGTGACCCCTAAACCAGCTTTAGAGACGCGTGTAACCTCTTCATGCTGCTATGGCCGACAGTACAAAACTTTTAAGGAAATGTTGGAACTTTAAGTGAGTGTTTGAGATATAAATTTAAAATGCTTTCTTACTTTTAAAAGTGTTTTTTTTTAAGTCAGTGTAGCATGTCTAAATACCTGCTTGACATTGCAATGCCGTGAAGGTAAATATGTAGATAAACATGCAGCCAGCAAAAGTTTGGCAACTTTACCAGGTTATCCAGTGAATGAATACATTGATAAACCACTTAATAAAACACCAACTGCTAGCTTTTCAAACGATTGTGAACAAGTATGGGGTCAGAGTAAAGTCTCAGGGGTCTGCTCTGCTGTTAAAAAATGACTGAGGTTATCTGTTGAATAAAAGTCGGTCCACACATAAGCAGTTCTTTAGGGCCCAGAATTGGAGAACTGTGAAGGACTATGTAAAAAGCTTCCTTGCAGTGTGTGCCTCATTGTACTGGCTTCACATACTCTGCTCTCCCCACAGAGTTGTCATGCCTACCCAGCTCCCTTATCTCAAAGGAACATCACAGTTTCTAACGGGGGGGGGACTTTTTCAAAGTTGAGTGGAAATGTAACTCGGGCTTCCCGGCATCACTCATGAAAAGTTCAACAACAACAACAACAAATAAATAATGAGCGTTATTTCTACTTAAGTTGATAGGAGAGACTGCTTGGGGATGTTTTACGACAACTCACATTCACCATGCGCTCTCGAGCTTCCTAACAATGAAAGAGGTGCAACAAAACAGCGCCATATCGGCTGTAAACCACTTGACAAACACAATCTCTTTGATCTAGTGTCACTTCGATTCCACTTTTAGCCAAATAAACTACAAGCATCTAAATGCGTTCATCTTTCAACATAAAGCTCTTTCCTCATTTTCTCTACGACGTGCGTCATTCGGAGGACCAAGAAATCTGAACTTGAGTATCAAGTTTGCAGTCAGAATAGTAATGAAAAAGTTATCAATGAAAACACCCAATAAGTAGCCCACAGTAGTTACACGACAGCTACATCGTAGGGACAAAATCACTCCAAGTCACCGGCGTCTAGCAACGCAAGACAGGATGCCACTTATCGTAAATAATGCCAGAAAACAAGACACAAAACTTAGACACAAAAAAACACAAACCTACTTGAGGAGACTAAGTCACTCCACGTCCCCTTGCTGTTGGCTTCAAACTCAGTCTTAAATCAAAGCAGTAGCACGTCCCCAGTAGCCCCCAATTTGTATTTGTGTAGCGTTTGGGTGTCCTAACCTAAATGTAAATTGCCATGTGAATTCAAAGCGGTGCTGCTCTTTTCCTCTCTCTCATTCAGCAGATCCCTCTTTCCTTACCGACGCTGCTCAGGCCGTTGGTTACATAAGACGCAAACCGACTGCTGCCCGTCGTAAAACTACTAACGGCTAACAGAGCAATATTTTGTCTCCTAAATGCACCATTGATAGTCCCGGCTTCCTTTTAGGACGAACAAATTTCATCTTCCCACTTGTCCGAGAGCATGCAAATCGCCAACTCCAACTCCAACCGTGCATCGTCGATACATTTTCCCCCCCGTTTCCAATGCCACTGCACCAACTAGTAGAAAGGGCTGTATGCATGGTGTGCATTTGTGTTGATAGTGTTTCTTTTGGTGCTGCTTACCTGTTGATCAAAATAAGCATTAGCCTCTTTTCTCTGTGTGTGTCTCTTTCAGCAGCCTGTTAAGATGGTGGCTGGCTGGCTGGCTGGTTGGTTGGCTGGTTCGTCTCTTTGTGGGGTTTTTGTTTGTTGATGATGTCGGATGGGGTGACAGTGTCTTGGCTGTCTCTTTTTTCTTTGGTCTGAGAGGGAAAGAGAGATCGTTAAGGCTTCACGGCAACACATTAAACTAGGCTCATACCGACTGATTAGTGAGATTGGCTCTGGTATTGCAATATTCCGATGTTATAGTATGTTATTTAGCCGCTCAGAGCCCGGATTTGCTGGTCACAGCAAACCAAAAGCAGGGCAGCTCGTTATCTGTTATTTTTTTGTTCAGACTAGTGTTATCGCTTTGCTGTGACAGGACCTCTCCGCCTGTCTCTCTGTACGCTGTGGGCATTACGTCAGAGGAGGAAGACACAGCAGCTCTATTAATATCAAGAAGCCACCCGAAGACTGACTCTTAAAGTGACACACACTGTTATCTTACTTATTTACACAGTTGATAGAAACCAAATCTACTTCTCCACTAAAATCAAGAACACTGACTCTTAAAGTGACACACACTCATTATCACTTATTTACACAGTTAATACTAATCCAAATCAACTACCAGTGGTTCCCAAAGTGGGGTACAGGGATCCCCAAGGGTTCTTTAGAGGGTTCCAGGGGTTTACAGCTAAAAGGGAATTATCTTTATTACTCCAAAAAGTCTGAAAGTCCGGACCAAACAAGGTAGTTGTCAAAGAGCCTTTATTTACACAATTAATACTAAACCAAATCAACTACTAAACTAAAATAAAGACCAGACTCTTTACACAATGTAATCTCACCTATTTACACTGTTAAACCAAATGAACTACTGCACTACAATTAAGACCACTGACTCTTAACTGACACATAAGTGTCACTTATTATAGCTTGTAAAGTTAATGCTAAACCAAATCAATTACTCCTCTTAAATCAAGAACACTGACTCTTAAAGTGACACACACTTAAATATTTAGATTACATAGTTAATACTAAATCAAATCAACTACACTAAAATCAGGCCATAAGATCTGATAACTAAGGAGGTGGTCTGAGCCGCATTCTTCTTCTCTTACAGCAGTGAAAATGGGTATGTGTCCTGAGCCACGTTAACAACCGCCTTCTCAATTGTGAGCGGAACTACGTACTCATTCAAAATATTTCTCATGTCACAAAAACCACTGCAAGTGAATCATGTATTTTTAATGTCATTATTATACTGTCGGGATGTGTTGCTGTTTTTGTTCTGGTGCTGCCTGCTTTTAGATCCCCAGCTGTCTGGAGCTCTGTGCCACATGAAAACACAAAGCTTTGGTACGTGAAGCATGAGTTAAGAGATGGTCCAATACCATTTTTTGCTTCCTGATACCGATTCTGATACCTGAACTTGCGTATCGGTCGATACCGAGTACTGATCCGATACCAGCGTTTCATATATTTTATTATGTTTTAACAACTGTATACTACTATCCCTGTATGGATATGATATTATTTCTATCTATTTTCATTATTTTTCTTTATTATGTGGTATCGGATCGGTGCATAAACTCCAGTATTTCCCGATGCCGATACCAGCGTTTTAGGCAGTTTCGGAGGCAATACCGATACTGGTATCGGTATTGGAACATCTCTACATGAGATGCAAACAATGTAGGGATCCTCATTAAAACATTGCTCTACAGCACTACTAGTGGGAAAAAAACCTCCACAATGCAGCTCTAAGTCTCCAATGAAAGGTGAAAGTAGCTAACATCCTTTACTTGAGAGAAATTCAGAAAAATGGCCCATTCACTTTGATGAATCAAGTCTAATTACAATTCTGATTCATATTAATCCTATCCTTGCTGCACACCAAGTTTAGGGTGAATGGGAAAAATAAGACAGACAGTGATGCTTTGTATAAACTTATATTACTTAACTGAACAAACAGACAAGGTATTTGATGACTAAAGTAGACATTTGATTTTAAAAGATGTGTTTAGTCTCTCCTTTACAATGTGAGATCGGATGGTGTATACATATTATTAACTCTTACCTGGTATCACTACCTATTTAACCAGAGAGCAAATGAAAAGTGGGCCAGCATGATGAAAATCTCAACCGGTAAATGGATTTATAAAATGATAAATGGGCAGCAAGTGCATCTACTGGGAAGCTCTGCATTTTTAGTAAAGCAATCTTACAACTCTATTAATATCAGCTTGTATTGTCTTCTTTGATTTTATTATCTATTAGATTTTTCCTTGTTAGGATCTAAACGTAATGACAAGTGTGAGTGACATAAATAATGAATATGTCCTTGTTAACTGGGGATGAAACCAGGCTGTTGGCTATGTCTCTCACTCTTCCCTTCACAGTGCTTCTCCCATTGCCCCACGGGGAAGAAGGACCTGAGAATTTCTTAGCTTCTTTTTCAAACAATGCCCTTCAAAAGCCAAAAGTAAGAATTGTTTGCTAACAAAGGCAATTCTGCAGCCTCCATACAAACATACAGCTGGATACCACCTCCTGAGTGGTGCAGGTTTTGAATGGACCACCAGAGAAAAAGTCACATTGAAGAAATACACCTGCCACCTGCCGCAAGTTTTGTGCATAAAACCTCCCATTGAGTTCCTTTAGAAATTTCCCATTTTCTTGCCATCCTTCATTATTTTCTTCATTTCTTCAACTATTTCTTCAAGAAAGAGATTGTTTACCCCTGTTCCATAGTTTCCGCTTCTTATTTGCAGATAATATAGTCCTGTTGGTAAAGAAAATCTCCATCTTGTGTTTTCTTCACCCAGCAACAGGAGGTATATAAGATAATATAGTGTAGCAATCTTGCTTGTGATGACACCCACGTAACTTGTCACTGTCACTACTGGGTTTGAATTGTTGGAGTTATATTGTCACAGTCCTCTTTTTTTGCACCTCCTCAATGTTGCATCTGAAATATATAGATTCTACATCTATTTTCAAGTTATTTTTGTTCCATTGCTCCATCACTTCTCTCTCCTTGATCTGCTGCTCCTGGCCATGGCTCTCATAGTCATAAAGGAGAACTGTTAAAGGCACAAACTTTAAAGCAGCATCCATACAATTTTAGCCATTTGTGTGGTCATAAAGTGCTTTTTTTTTAAATACTCAAAACAAAGATGTATGTAGTATATACATATAGTGATTTAATTAATCCTTACTAGTTTGGGGTTGTCAAGTGAGGATTGACATGTTTAAGCTTGATATTCTACAATAGGAACAAAGCAGTCTGAGGACAAAAAGTGATACAAATTCTTTATTGCTGCAGTACAATGATTTAAGTATCAAATATCAGATGAAATGGTGTTCAGAATTCACAGCAGCAATGGAAAAAAAACACTGCATATATTTTTGCCAATAACAAGGTCAAGTGGAAAAAAGATTATTTGGCTTCGCTGTCTGAAAAACAAATAGTGAAAGTCCTCTGCAGCCTTAGATCAATGCAGTTTTCATCTTTATTGCCAAGCTTTGGATGTAGCTGACCTCAATCAGGGAATACAAAGAGGACGATGAATGAGTGTGTATACACACACAACAGCAAACCATAGCCCAGTAATCAGCAATATGCGTAATCCCTGTGAGAACAAGAGCTTTTGAGTCAGCATATATAGAGAATTGCATTTTGTTATTTTGTAAGCATTAAATACTTTTTGTCTCTCAAGTTTGTACACAAACTTCCAAACTGAGTAAAGGCTTGAAAAACTGTTTATACAAAAACATCGGGTGTTCAAAATACAAGAAGTATGTGAAAGTTTATTGATTAGTAGAAGTAGTAGATGGTTCAACAGAGAATGAAAAAACAAACAATATTCAACACGAATAAGCTTGTGTAGACTATTGACCTACCTGCTGTTGTAAAATCAGCTGGAAGTCTGCACTGCACAGTCAGTTTCATAAAATAAAACAGACAGTAAAATATAAATCAAAAGACATACAGGTTTTTATGTAAAATTATGATCATGTCCACAAAAGAAAGCAAAACTTAACATATTTGTTTTTCTTTTTTCCCTATTAGTTTGTCTGGAGACAGCTTGCTGATTTTTTCCAGTTGTCAGTGTGGCTTTCAAAACATCTTTAATTTTAATTTTTAAAAATGTTAACCTACTGTTTCCATGTTAGATTCATTGTTTGTTGTCAAACATATAACCAGTTCATACTTCTGTTTGCCAAGGTAAATTCATTATTGTTTTTTATGACTCAATTATACCCATGACCCTTAGACTCCCACTGGCATGGAAACTTCATTCAAGACCTTATTATCTAAGTCTAACAATGATATGAATCTTTAACATTGGCAAGAGAAAACAGCAATCTGAATAATGATGGAAAAACATTTAAGTAGGCGTTTAAGGAATACAACAATTGGATCTTTTTAGGGTTTTATTTACTGTGTGGTTAAAATGTTTTTAATCCAAGTAACAAGTCATCCTTCAATGAAGCCTATTAGAAGGCATTACACTCTTTAGAAATAGTGATACAAAGTTTTTGTATTACTATTTAAATTATCAATAATTTCAATATAAATTAATTAAGAGATAAGTGACATTAGCATTGTTACAAGATAGAAAAACCATTATAATCATCATGAATTCCTTCATTGCAGAGACAAATAGAGGGTTTGGAAAGTCCAGTACACTACTATCAGCCAGAATGCAACTTTTTACCAAGCCTTCCCGAGGCAAGATTAACTTTCATGTTCAATTTTTGCCAAGTGCTTTATCTGCAAGCTGAGTTGGAAACACAAGCCAAAGGGCTTAGGCTGAAGAAATTATGACTATTCCCTGTGGTGGTCCAGCTAAGAGATTGTTGCCAGTATCATGACCACAACCATCACGATCAGTGGAAGGAATGAGCCAAAATCCCATGGTTACAATTTCTATGTAATTGTGCCTTATCACCACCGAAAAAGAAAGGCATAGGTCTTTCTTTTTCTCTGTTCTTTACCCCTGTCGTGATGCTAGGTTGTTAGACAAACACATATCAAAAGAGATTTGATATTGCAGTTGAATATGCCATAAAGTTCACATGATATGAAGGACATAAATGAGGGAGTCTCTCAAAATCAGAGTGGTTATCTCTGATGGGTTTGACCTTCTATGGAAGATGCAAGAAGATCTCTATCTTGATGTCAACTGACCTTAGGTGAAGGAGGCTATTTCCGATGAGATTATATCACCTGTGAACACAGAGCCTGAGCTACAGAAAAGTCAGCCTTTACTAAGAGTGATGGGCTGTAGCTGTTTCTATAGAATATCCAGAGGAGTTATTTCATCCCTGAAATAAGTACATAGTGTCCATTTTGGCTGAAAAAGTTTTAACGAGAAATTTAGAGAGTGGGGAAAACTTGTTGTTACTCTTTTGGGAACAGACCTTGAGGTAAAGGTGGCCACTGATTAGACACAATATTTTTGGGGGATGTGAATATTCTCTATGAGGATGAGACATAAATCATCTGTTGGAGGATGTCAATAACTCCAAGACACTATCCGACATAATGCTTGATATTTTACAGTGTGATCTAACATGTTATAGGCAAACTGAGCTCTGTAATATTGCCATGCCTTTGTGAAAAATATAATGATATTTGCATCATACTGCGGTGCTGCCCTGTAATGAGTTTTCATTCTACTCGTTACCAAAGACTGCAGTGTTGCCTTATGTAAAGAGCTGCCTTATGTAAAGAGCTGCAGCTCCTATAATGTTGAATGACATCATTCTGATTAGATGTTCATGCAAATCCATGCCAATTCGAATCCAGAAATGAGTTATGAAGCCTTTACAGCACTGTTTAAAGATGATGCCTATGATTACAGTTACAATGTGTGACTTTGCACCCTACCATGTGCTTTTAAGGAAGATCTGAAGTTGCAGAGGAATATTACCACTCATTGTCAGCTTCTCACAGCATCACAGATGAGCCCTCCTCAAGGGGAGATGAGAGGAAAAACATTTGGATTATTTACCTGGGTCAGCATAACACCGGAAATGGAAGTGGCCAATAGGGCTGATTCATCTGTGCAGCAGGGTGCAGGGTTCCTACAAAATGATTTTGGTTGATAGTGAGACCAAGCCCCTGATGGAACTGAACATCCTTCCTGGTATTAACATGATGAGCCTGCCCACACTCAATATGGCTTCTATCAATGAGTGTGGTGTCCGAGGTTGCTAAAGAGGAAATCACACCCAAGGTAAGTTAAATGTTAGACCCTGTGCCTTTTTAAGGCATTTCTTCACAGGGGCTTTCATTTTTTTTTAAACAGAGTATCATGTGTGGTTTTGCGGCCACAGAAAATAAGTGTTATTATAAAATACTATGCGTTGATAGTAACAATGAAGACATTTTCTATCAAACATATCTGCTTTTTTCACTTATGTCTATTTGTAATTTCATTATGGAGACTGTCCTTCCCCAAAAATCGACCCCATAGGCTGTTTGTACAAACAGCTTATTAAAACTCATATTTACGTTTATAGTGGTGGTGACCTCTAGTGTTCATAGTAATAATGACGGAAGCAAAAGAGGAAGTCAGGTGAAGTAAGCTACTGACAAAGTCAAACAAAACACATGACCTTGACCCAGGAGACTGCTGTTCGTGGCCTGCATGAAACCAAAAATCCACAATGACTTATTTTAACTAGTCAACTTTTTGGGGATATTTTTAGTCCTTTATTTTTGACAGGACAGCTTAGCCATGAAAGGGGAGAGAGAGGGGGAATGAACCAAACCTGCGCTTGCTGTGTCGAGGACTGAGCTTCTGTAAATGGGCGCTCACTCTACCATATGAACTACCCAGGAGCCCACCACAATCTTTTTCCTTTTACATAAACCTTACCAAACTGAAACCATTTCACAGCATTTACCACGTTTAAAACTGTGACTTTTACATTAAGGTATGAGGACGTGTTGATCTGCTGACTCTGGTAGGAACTCTTATTTTGAAAAGGCTCTTGTGGGTCATATTAAGAGGGTAAGGACAAACAACCTATGAGGTTGTATGGGTTGGAAGACTTGTTGAAATTATGGCAGTGTATGTTCATACAGTATTTGATGCAATTGGTATGAGCTAAGTATTTTTTAAAATATTAAAATCCTAGAGATGCAAATTCACCATGTGACACCATGTGATATTATATTCTTCAGTGGATCAGCTGTGTTATCTGTTTCTTGGTTTGGATCATGCACCGAAACAACCAATCTAATTCAACATTATCGTGAGCTGACTCATTTTTTGACTCCAAAGAAAGTAGCCAACTACAATGAAGGGAGGCGTAATTGCAGGAGTGGCCCCTTTCTGCGTGGACAAGCCCATTTAAGTGATACTCCACCCAAAATCTCATTAGCATCAAACGTTCAACTGCCTTTAGATATGAACAGTGGTTGTAAAGGTTGTCACTTGCTCCTTTGTGGAGAGTGGCAGCATTGTAACTGACTGATTTAAAAGTGACCTTTCAAGTTTATGGGGATGATTGGTAGGATTAGAGGTGTTTCACTTTATACTTGTTGTTTATGAAACTACTGTCTGTGTTGAAGTGTGGTTTTGGAACAAGCAAACACTTTGAGGGAAAAATCTTGTCACCATAGGGAGTATTTTGTAAAATGGCCTTGGTCATTATGATAATGCAGAGCACTTTCATAGTAATGACTCGCATGAGATTGTTCCTTTTTGTTACAAATCCCCCATTGTGCCAAACACTGCTGAAAATATTTAGTTTATAGCATCTTTCCTTACACCAAAATGTAAATCTAATAACTAGATAAAGGGGAATAGGTGAGAAAGACACGTGTTTTTTCCATTGCACAAATTGATTGGTCAAGGTTTTGCCATGTATGTTTGTGCACTTAGCTGAATGCAACTTGGCCAGAAATATAAGCTTTGTGAAGTTTTTGTTCATGTTGTTGATTTTTTTTGTGGTGTTTACTGTTGAGTCAGAGAACTTTATAATTCTACCACCTGTCCACTTTTTCCCTGCACTCTGCCTGTCTTTAATTTATGACACACATATATATATATGTATATATCACATATACATGGAATAATTTTACATATCAAAAATTGAGCTCTACATTTCATTTAGTTAGTATGGACATAAGTTTAATTGCAGCACTCCTAGTAGTTTGACGAGGAGCTCCCTGAGGACAAGAACATAATCTTCATAATCTTATTTTTATCAGAAATAAAATCTCTTTTATGGACATACAGAAGTTAAAAAAATATAATTGGATACTTGTGCCCCAAGGGCATGTTACCAGCCCAGTATTGATGTGCCATTGTTCTAAACCAAAGTAAACTGAACGTGCAAAAAATTTAAAGACATTGCCTCAGCAATTTTATAGTCAGACGTTCCACAATCTTTAAGGAGCAGCAGGACAAAAGAGAACAGGTTATGTATAAACTTGTGCACAGCCAAAATACTCATTGCCTACTCTGTCCACAGATACAATAGGTCAAACACTGGAGGTGGATATTACTTTACTGTAAGACCATGCACTTCCTGTTGTGGGGATGTCAACTCCTGAAAATAACATTATCATTGACCGTATTATTTGTTGGTTGCACACTATTCAAAAAAGTTTTTATGTGTAACTTTTTATTGTAGTGAACTTTGTTTCTCTACGATTTTCAAAATAAGGACATTTTGTTGAGTTCCAGTATGTTTACCAGTACGCGATGAGTAGAGTATGTTTTCTTGGAGACACTGTGCCAGCTTACTGTACAGTATAAATGAAAATAAATATGATTGTATAATTGGGTCAGTGAAGACCAAAACAACACTGGCTGAACTTTGAATTCCAATTTTTGTAATTTGGTATTATATGTTAACTTGACAAATTACAGAAGACAGTTTTATTACTTTTGACGTATATGATGACACATTGACTTTAAATGTGGCATTATAAAATAATAATTCTCATTTTGACCATCCATTACTAAGCACACCACTTGTTCTTTATCCAACAACACAGGATATGTGTTTGTGTTTGCTAACATTGTAACATGCTTACTTACTTGATGCACACCATTTTAAAAACATTATAATTATTTTGTGGTCAAGACATAAGTTTATATGGTTATTTTACGTGATACAGTATATATACGTTAATATTTAACACCAGATAAAGCAACTAAAGTATTCTGTATTAAAAAATCCAATTATAGGTGATAGTTGCCTGTTCCCCGATGCCAAATTAAAATGTGAATAAAAAGTTATATTTCATTTTCACGTGTAATGTGAATAAGGTTGCTGTTGTTTAGCATATTTAATTTAAAAGCACATATAGTTGCCTGTAAACTTAAGGTTGTTACAGAAGCATACTAGATGGAAGATTATGGTATAGATGAACACATAGAATCATATCTGTTTGTCATCTGTTCCAACATAAGTAAGGTGCTCCAGTAACACATACTGTGACTTACGTGTGTGTGTGTGTGTGTGTGTGTGTGTGTGCGTGTGTGTGTGTGAAAGAGCAACAATGGCATAGCCATATAACTAGAATAAATAGAAACATATTCTCATATATGCCTGTAACTATGTTTTTGTGAACATATAAACAAAAGACGCTGTACATAAATGTGTTTGAGTATTGTGCTAGATGATCTGATAAATCTGATGTAAACATATCATGTAAGTTTTTTTTTGTTTAGATTGTTTCAAAACATCCTTGAATGCATGATTTCAGTACAACTATGGCATGTAATATTGACTTCCCATATGTGGATTATATATCTTTTTCAACTATTTAAAATATTATTATTAAATTGTGCATGAAAAACAACATATTACATACAATAGGACATGATCTGCTTAATGAACAGTAGTTGTACAGATCAAATTAAAAAGAATCATGTTGACAACATTTAACCAACATTGTATGAATACTTTTCTTCCACAGCTTTTGACTTCTAATTTCTAATTTCTTTTAATTTCACAAGTTAAATCAAACTAATATATTCTGTGTGTACTATATATATATATATATATATTTTTTTACTGAGTATAAATATACATATATACATACTGTATATACACACACACACACATACATACATACATACATATATATATATATATATATATATATATACACACACACTATATATATGAGTTTGATTTAAATTACGAAATTAAAAGAAATTAATGTTATCACCAAAACAAGGATATTCTTCTTACACTTACAAATATTGTTGCATGTATCTTGCATTGAGAGTCAAGAGCCTTGAGATATTTATTATATTTTTGCAATATTTCATATTAATATTATGTAGATAAGATAAAGATAATATTCAAAGTCAAGGGAAATACATTAAGGGCAGATTATGTGTCTGTGAGTGTAGCAGCTCTTGGAAATATATTAGAGTATTTATTCACACAATATGTCTCTCAAGATAAATGTTCTAAAGGCACTTGGCTTTGAGAGGTTTCAGTTTCAAACTCATCCATCATAAACACCCCAATCAAATAAAACTTGTCCCACTGAGTATAATGATATCTGGATATCTACTGTTCCCCTGCAGTAAAATCAAGAGTTTTGTAATTATGTCACTGGAATTTCTTTCTTTTTATTACTCTCTTGCCCAGTACAATTTCTATAAAATACATTTATACTGTGAAGTAGCGCAAAGGTTTTAATAGATTTCACATAAAGCGAGAGAAGCGGGAGAGGGGAACAAATGTGTGGACGAGAAAAAGAATGACGGAGATGCTGTTGAATGGAAAGCATTACTTGTGAAAAGTAAATCTGGTTTCAGTTTACATGCTGACCGGCTGGTGGTCTGTCCATATGTCAAGTGTAACATTTATAGATTTTACATACATACTTCTGCTAACAAATCAACAGCCCATCTACTTTTCTCTCCCTTTGTCTTGCGTTTCCCTCTCCTCTTTCCTTCCCTCCCTGTCTTTCTACTCAGTACCATTTGCTTAGTGTGTCCCTCGGCTCTCAGACATAACGCTGGGCAACACACACACGTTGTGTCCTTAAAGCTTATTAAGAAATAGGACACTGACAGTTTATAGTTAAAGAGATTTTCTGAAAATGCATGCAGTTTGTGTCTCTTGCTTAAATTAATCTACTGCCCTGGTTGAAACACAATCCTTGGCTCAGATCAAACTCTAACACTGACTATATTTAATTAGCTACATTTACATGCATTAAGGGGCTTTCAGTTTTAACCCAGTTGCTCAAGTGACCTGTATTGGGTGGACGCGTGTTAACATATCAACCACGCTTACATTTAACCAACTCTTCTCTTCATGCAGCAAAGCTCCACCTGTAGAGTCACAAAATGTACACAAAGAATTATCCTTTAAAACACAGATGCTCGTGTAACCCGCCTTTAGGCACATAGGTAACATAACTCTGTTAGAATAATCTAGTTAAGATCATAGTAAGATTACTGGAAAACCAGTTAGGGTAACTGTGGATTTGAATCAGGTTATTTCTTCAACATTTGTTTTTTAGCAAACCTAGACTCACACTACATGTATCCAAGGTTTCTTCCATTAACTTTTTAAATAAGGTGGCCCTGACAGTATTAGACAGGGAAGATTTGTTATATTGTTTTGTACTGTTGTTTTTGATTTTTTCATCCTCCAGTTTCTTTTACTCTGTACTCTTTTTTACTCTACAGACTCCAATGAAGTATTGAACTGTATATATAAATAAAAATTAATGTCCTGCTGATCATCGTCACAATTAACATGTATTAGGAGCAGTCAGAGAGAGAAGCTGGCAGCCCCCTATTTTATATATTTTTTTCTGGCAGACTGTTTTCAGGACACCACAGCTGGACTGGAATATTCTGTTTACAGGTTTATTCATGGTGACAGATGGGCTCAATGGTAGGGTATTAAGGTGCATACAGCTTCTGCCAAATGAAGATATTTTTTCCAAAACTCGCTCCGTCCAATTTTGATCCAAAAAGGGGAACCATCACATAAAAGTCATGGTTACAGTGAATATTAACACATAAACTATCCAATTTTTTATTTCATTTCACTTGTCCGCAGCAGCGGGAGTCTGCTGAACTTTCCAGAACTACCCCCCCGATGCGGCAAAACTTACAGTCCCATAGTGAACAGCTTATGCACACTACTATGATTCAAGAAGACAGCAGCTGATGACGTAGCAACGTTAGAGGAATACAGAGGTTACTGATCAAATGTGTGTGCCATCAACACTTTACATACTGTATGTATTACTCCTGATAACGGATTAGAAATCAAATCAAAAGTTATTTTTTTATCATTATTAGCATAAGGCTACAGCCTTCAGCCCATTAGCTTAGCCTAAGGAAGGAGGGAAGCAGCATCTGTCAACACCTCTTAGCAACTAGCAGCCTTATATTTAATGGTATATAAGTGTGGTGTTCAACTTCTAATCCAACTTTCCATCAAAAATTGAATAAAAACATATTTCTGAAAATGTCAAACTATTGCTTTAATCTATAACAATTTAGCATATTCTACGGGTTGATGCGTAAAAGACAAATATACTATAGGTTATTGTGTCACAATCATCTAACTTAGTTTCATACTTGTTACCACTAGATGTAGTGATGCAATGCATGCGTATGTGTTTGTGTGTTTGTGTCTGTGTGAGTCATTATTAGTGGTCATAATATCTTTTGTACAGTCCATGTGTAAATCAAATCATGACTATCATCATCATCATCATCATCATCATCATCATCATACTTCCACAGCAGCCCTGCTACTTTTTCATCTTAGTGTCCTCTCTCTTCAGTCTAATTCTACGATCATGGTTTGCATAAGCACACAAACATATTAGTATTTATCTCAGCATTTGATGACAGTCATGACAACAGTACAGTTGCATGTCTGTGTGTGTCTCCTGCACTCAGTCTCCGCTAGAGTCAGACAATAGGACAGTTATACTGGTGAAACCGCCAGCTCAGCCCTGGCCCGCTCCTCACATTTTCCATCTCACCACACTCACTCGTTTTGCCTCTTTCGTCTTCTCTTTCTGCTCAGGGGAGATGAGGAGTGAGGGAGGATTAATTCATACAGAACTGAGATGACTCCTTTTTCTTTTTGTTCCTTCCTCGTTTGTTTTTTTTCTTAAGCCTTCAAAATTCTCCATCTTCATGAATTCTTCAATATTGTCAGTCTGTCAGAATTTGTAACTGAAATGCCTTACCTCTTCATACAGTATGTTCTCCTCTTTCTAAGAAACTGACACAGTTTAAAATCCTTTTCAAACTGAAATTTGACTACTATACTTTACTATATTACTATAATTGGCCTTCAGAAATTATTTTTATTACGCTGTGTTCCACATGTGTTTATTGTTATTGCTTGATATTGGATGTGCTTAAGTTAGAGTCTATTGTGTAACTAATCATTCATGGCCCGTTTGATCTTGTTTTATCTGCACCGCACCCTCAATTATGAAAGCGTTTCACAAACAAGTTTAATCAAACCAATATGCTTACAGTATGTCAAAGTAATTCTATTTTTTAACTCTGAAGTGGATGTGAAAAAGGTCCCAAAGCGGTTGCACTGACCCAGTTCATCATTTGCAATTGAAAGACTCTGTATGTGTATGAAGGGGGAAACTAAAACAACTCCACTCCACTGGTAGCTTTGTTATAGAAAGGAAGTAAAATGATCCCACTGACTCTCCGACTGTCAAAATCTGTCAAGTTAGATGACAGGGAAATTACTGAGAAAAGTAATCCCCTTTTGGACACCAATTGATAGGAAATTACAGTGTAGTTTTTTCATAATTAAATGAACATAAATATATTATTTTTAAACACTGTGCTTCAATTGTTATTTATCAGTTTGGAGGTGTTAATAGACAGGATGCTCAAAATCTTTCCTTTCCTTCACTCCTGCTTTTAGGGACTGAAGTGGATTTAAGAGGTGAAATCGATAAAGGAGCAAGAGCTTGAACCTAAGTTCACCACCGGGTCAGTACAGCTTTGTGAAAGGAGCAGAAGGTCTTAATATGTTGTCCACTCAGTGAATGATGCCAAGCAACATTTAGATTACTATTGCCTAAATAAACAATATGAGAATCCAGACAGCTAACTCACAAGAGGGTAATAATTCCAGACCACCTCAAAATCAGACATACATACATACAGAGCATCGGGCTAAGTCAAGTGTACTGTAAACAAAGTTGATGAGGGGAACAATGGCATAATTCATAATTGTATACACACACACACACACACACACACACACACACACACACACACACACACACACAGGGTACCAGATCGCTAAGTACAAGTTAAACACTCCTGCACGCACGCACTCACGCACTCACACACGCACACACACACACACACACACACACACACACTTGTCTAAACACAGTCTAATGCAGTCCTGTGCGTTATGGAAAATGTATATGCAGAACAAATTTGATTCATAAATGGCCAGGTTTCAATTTGAAACCTCGCCCACTCTCTTATGGGTGGCTGCTAAAATAGAGCTCAGCCTGTGGAACTGGAGTGAGAGAGTGCGAGAGAGAGAGAGAGAGAGAGAGAGAGAGAGAGAGAGAGAGAGAGAGAGAGAGAGAGAGAGAGAGAGAGAGAGAGAGAGAGAGAAAATCACCATTCAAGGTGATTTGAACGAGTTTCTATGTGGAGCTACAAGGCAGGTTGAGTGAATATGAGCAACCAACCAGCGAAGCCAATTTTATACATGGCTAAGTTTTCTCTTATACTATGTACCTGAGTGTGCACACGCACATCTACACACACACACACACACACACACACACACACACACACACACACACACACACACACACACACACAACATATGTATGAACAGACGCCCACAGGTACACACACATGCACATATCCTCACTTTTGAAGAATTTTCAAGATCTTTTTCATCCTTGTAATGACCACCAAGGCAAGAATGAACACACTAACGCACACATATACTGACACATACAAAAACAATTCATTTGACCCTAAAAGCTGGTGACCTCACAACATAATGAACATACCAAAAAAGGAAAATGGAGAAATACACTATGCCTAAAAAGTAATTGAACGTCTAAACAAAGTATGTGGACAGCAAACTAGTATACATGACTGCTGATTATTTCTTTCCAAAAAACATTAATATCCAGCCATAACAGCCTCCACCCTTCTGGAAAGGCTTTCCACAAGATTTTGGCTTCAAGGATTTACTCACATGTAGCAACAAGAGCTTTAGTGAAGTTGATCATTGATCACTTAGGGGGATAAGGTGCCTGGATCTCAGTCTGTGCTTCTGTTCATCCATGCTCTGTGCAGGCCTATATGTATGTGTATATGTATGTATATGTGTAGTCTATATGTATGCATATGTATGTGTGTGTTGTTGATGACAGTCACTGATCAGTAACCTGTGTGTTGATTGCAGATTTATGGTATGTGAAGGAGACGTTTAGAGTGTGTACGTGCGTTGATTGCAAGGTGTGTGTGCCTGTGTGTGTGCCTGTGTGTGTGTGTGTGCGTGTGTGTGTGTGTGTGTGTGTTTGAAGAGGGAGGGAGTGAGAGACAGAAACAGAGAAAAAAAGAGAATATGTATTCAGTAAAGAGGAAGCTAACAGTTGACCTTGACATTAGAAAGCCAAAGGTGTTCATATCATCATCAAATGCATATCACAACTTATGCAACAAATAAAGAATAAGTAAAATATCTTACACATGAAACCCACTATTAGACACATATACGCTTAATCTACAGGTTATTCAACCTACTGTATCTGACTTTCTCATACACCACACAAGACACAGATCACTGTATTTGCCAAAGTACATAAGTGCCCTGTACTCTTTCCTTCTTTTACTTAGGGTGTGGTTCGACAGACAGGAAACAGTCCCCTCTGCTTTAAGCTGGGGCCCTGCTCTGTGTGTGTGTGTGTGTGTGTGTGTGTGTGTGTGTCAGGGTGTCACGTCAATAAGTAAAGAAGTTAAGAAATAACTTTCCCCAATTTTCATTCATAGCAAAGCAAAGCCATCGGTCCATCTCAAGTTAAGCTTGAGTAATATCTTAAATTGATTTCTAAAACTCTTCCTAAGTAATCTCACATTTACTGTACAAGACAATGTTGAGTAGATCTTACAGGTAGACTTCAAAAACAATGCCTTAACTGTGCAAAACATTTTTCTTTAAACTCATTTAACAGATGACAACATGAAATACTGTTTGTCATCACACAGATTAAACACTCTGTTCCATTCTACTTTACTGTGTGTGTCTGTGTGTGTGCGCGCGTGTGTGTGTGTGTGTGTGTGTGTGTGTGTGTGTGTGTGTGCGTGCGTGCGTGCGTGCGTCCAGACGGACGTGGTCAGTTCATCTTGGCTCTGTTGCCAAGGGCTGGACCATTGTGGTTTTGTTTGAGCTCGATGCCAGAATACTGTGCCTGTGCGTGTGTCCTCAGGCTAAATTAAGCGCCCACCACAACAGACAGACAAACAGATCGACTGATAGAGAGACAAAAAGAAGGAGGCGAATTGTGAGAGAGTACAACCACAGAAAAGAGATGGGGCCCTCCATGTGAAATTTTCCAAACACAACTCTCTCACACACACACACACACACACACACACACACACACACACCCACACCTTCTCAACATGGAGGCCACATTCCTCCACTGGATCTACACTGGTCACTACACTAAAGGGCACATCTAAGTCGGCTGTTGAGTTGACAGCTGAGTTTTACATGTTTAGTTTCCTGCACATTGATTCACCAGCAGCCCTCAAATCACAGAAGTAAAACAAGAGAGCAGAAGAATAAACTTCATATTTTGTTAGCTGTGTGAAGTAATACATTAATAAATCACTTTGGCAGGGTTACCGGAAGTGAGTCTAATTGAACACAACAAATTACTGTAACATATCAGGCCCAGACCATCAGAATTTATTCCATAAAGCTGGCATGTTTGTGGCATTATTGTATTTCTATAAATGCAGGTTGAAAAATCTTTATATATCATGAGGCAATTACCAATAAAAATCATCAATTGAATATAATTTACTTTTTTAGTGGTAGGAGTTTCTTTTCCTCTGCTCTCATTCATGCTATAGTAACCATATATTACATTTTCCATCCTGCAGATATTTGTTGTGATTCAACATCAGAGTATTAGTAGTATAGAATTAAAATTATTATTGTTATTTTAAATATCAGTAAATCCCTAATAAGTAGTATTGATTCTAGCATTACTACTAGAATCTAAATCACCTATACTACTGGAGCTACCAAAATTTGGGTTACTTCATACCAAGCAAAGAAACTGAAGTTAACCTGTAATATGGGCCACATGCTCTCCCTTGTTAAGAGTAATAAAAGCCATGGTCATTATTGTCACATCTGCAGACTATGACTGGGATGATTTCGTTTTTATGCCTCAGAACTAGCTAGTTACCATCATAGCTTGTGGGTTCAGAGTTGCCCAGCCACAGGACCAAAATCCAAAAAGTCCTCAGCACTGCTAAATACATTATTGCTTAGAATAACCCTGTTCTGAGTGGTGTGTGTGTGTGTGTGTGTGTGTGTGTGTGTGTGTGTGTGTTATGTACAGTATGTGTAGTTGTTTTGACCAGCAGTTAAAGATCTGAATATGCAATCGCCTTCTCTGTGGTAAAGGTTCTTCTTTTTCTTTTTAACTTTTTTGTTGTTTTCATGCATGGCCATCAACCCGGCCTCCACCCTCCCTCCCTCCCTCCTTCCCTCCCTCTGTCTCATTCTTTTTTGCTTCTTGTCTTCATAAAACTGTTTTTAAACATTGTATATCTCTTTTGGCTTTTTGATGAGGTTTTGCCCTCCCCTCCAACTCTGTGCCCTTATGTTGTTTGTTTTTCTCTAGTTCCTCTCCGTTTCTTTCTCTGTCTGTCTTTTTCCACAATGAACTGCCGTGACCCTGAAGAAAGGCCCTCTTTTATGGGGATACGACTCAACTTCTGTGTCCTGCAAAAAAGTTCTTCTTACCAATGTGCCGGCATATAGCTCCAAGATCATACAACACTGTTCGCTCATAATGTCAGCTTTCAGGTATTCCTAACAGCCTGCACCTCCTGCACCTATGTTTGGCAAAATACGAAAAGATAAGTTTTACTTTTCAGATTATACAAATAATAGATTGACATGGAATTAGGAACGGTGAGAATGTTTGCAAACAAGACCAATCAAACAAATAAAAGCAAAGTGTCATTGCACATTGTCTGTACTGGAGAGATAATTTGCTTTTGTGTCTAAGGAAATTAGATGTAAATTAGGTTATATAATCAAAACTGGCCAGGGTAATGAAGTATAAGAGTTTAAATGCTTTGGCAAGCAAATATTTGTTGATAAGATGAGCATAATTCCTAATAAAAACCCATCCCAAAACACGTGTTATGTTTTGAATCTGCAGAAAGTTTTGAACAATACAACCGATTCATTCATTAATACTAATAATATTTAATAATGTATACTTTATGTGTACTTGTATACATAACTTGTATGTATACTTTTACATGACTAAAGACATTTGCATGCAGAAAAGGCACACATTGTTACAGAAATGCAGGAAATAAAGCGTTGGATGCTGAAAATGACCCAGACACCCCAGTTATAATCCCTTCTACTGCTAAATAAATTGGGTTGAGATCTCCTAGATAGGTGGCGATCTCAATTGGACAGTCCTTCAACCAATCAGACCAACGATCCAAGTGACATGATCATCGACAGGGGCATCAACGGGTTACTGTTGCTGTGCTATAGTCATCATGTAAAGCCTGCCTCAACGGTTGTGATTGGTGTCTCAATTTGGAAAAATTGATAATGGGCTTGAATTGGCCAGAAGGTTTGTCAGGGTTTTCCCAGGCTAGCATCGGAAACCACCACCATAATATATGATGGTCTGTCACAGTTTTTATGAATGCTGTGACAATTCAAGAAAACTATACGGTATATTGACATTTAGTTGCTCAAATGCTCAATACTAGCTCCTAGCAGTGGTAATAGTAGTGGAATGGTGTTTGTATCAGTTCTAACACTGCTACTATGAGGTATCACCATGTGTCATTCTGTTTTTAGGTTTAGATTAGATTATATTATATCAAGGGAAATGGCTATACTTACAGATCCTGGGTATTGTGACACTGTTTCTATTTTTAGATCAGATTTGAGAGGTTGTAATCACTGAGTTGTGGTTGTACTGGAAAAGTGACTGAAGTGGGGGAAAAAAAAAAAATACGAGTACAGATTTTTTTCTATAAGCTCTCAAATCATATTCTACAAGCGCTCACATCGCATCTACGAGTAAAATTTTAGTTGTATTTCTACATTTCTACATCAAATATGTAGAGACAAACCACGTGGTATAGAACAGATCATCACCACATTTGCAAAAGGATGTTGGGACACAGAGTGGAGTCTGTTTGCTTTCTATCACTGCCTCCAATCAGACGTTGTAACCTACAAGGATGGCATGCTGACAGTCAGACAGTAATCTAATGGTCAAACAGTCATCCACAGTAGAGGGCTTATGGATGGCTGAGTGAGCCTGTGAACCACTTGGCAAGTGACACATTAGACACACAAGGAATTCCACATCCAGTGATGAGAAGGAGATGAAGTCATCAAGTGGCTAAACAAAAACGGAGATCAGGATCAAATCACATCACATGCTCCCAGATGTGGACCAGGAGACGGCAGAGAAAATACATGATTAGGGATGACATGAGTGAACTCATAGAGGAAGAAACAAACAAAAAACAGAGAAAAGATTATTTGGAGGTAGAAGAAAGGAAAGAAAAAAGAAAAGTCAGAGTAGGATGAGGAGAGATGCAGAAGGGGACAAATAAAGGAAGAGAGACATGGTTTCTCTCTCTCATTGGAAAACAAAGAAAGACAATTTACTTGGGCAGAAAACCGAACACACACACTCTAAAGAAACACAGGAGCTGGGAAATGACCCAAAGGGAAATCACTGCTCTGATGGACGTACACACAATGCTGCCGTTTGACCCTCCTGTTGAGGAGGCAAGCAAAAAAGATAAATTTGTCCTTCGGGGAAATAAAATAAATAAAATAATAAGGAAAGCGAGTAAGGCCATCTGTGTCCAAAACACAAAATCCAAAGTACCTGTATAGCACACTGTGTTACCATTATGGTGTGTGTTCACACAGGAGTGTGTGAACCCACGTGCAAGAGTGTGCTTTGTGAACAGGAAATGTAATGGAAACGATGGAAAATGTTCTGCAAATTAGAATTCATTGTTTCACCAGGAGAGATTTTGATTTCCTCTTGGTTAAGTGGGAGAAGAGAGAATCCTTTCTTCCACTCTCCGTCTTTTCTACCAGACGGGGAGAGGCATAACAATGAGTGCTGTTGCTTCTAGCGGAGTATCCCTAAAGAGATCAAATTCAAGCTTTCCTGCTACAGTATGATTCACATTTGCTATGCAATGACAGAGAGCAAGGGGAGAGTAAATGAGAGAGTTAGAGACAGCCAAGAGGACAGAAAAAAGAACTATCAAGGGTGTGTTAGTGTTACTATTCAACACACATTTACTGTATAGATTCTCATTTGATTGATTGACAAAATAAGTAAATACATTTCAGTGGCTTTTGCTCTGCTGTGTGAGGTGAATTTCTCACACAAGCACAGAAAAAAGTCCTGTCTACTGTATGTCCTTTAACCTCCTTGCATCCAAATTTGATGCATTTGTCTCTTTTTTTCTTCTTAAAAGAGATACAAATAAACAGAAACTGGCTTGGAAAGGGAGCAAGAAAGGCAGGAACACTTAACAGAATTCAAAACCACAACTCAAATTGAAATGAGAGTGCTGCATTAGTCGTGTCTACTGTCTGCTCACACTGGATACTTCTATCCACGCACTGCAGATAATGTAAACAATATGGTCATAAATGTGCTCATATACTTGGTCTCCTCTTCCTTCGAGGTTCAGTGTATGCTTTCTGCTTAGCCAAAGGGCCTTTAAAATTGAAAGAACCTTTGTGAATGGGCTGGGGGCTGAAAAAGGGGTAAAGTACTGTATATAATATGTAATGTTTCTCTTTTGTGTCTTTCTTAATAAAAAAACGATCAAATGGAAGGAAGGAACCATTTTGTAACAATGCTGCCAGTTCATCTCATTCTGTGAATATCTGAAAAGCCCCCTGATTTGGTGTTGGCTAAATAAATTGAGAACATTTTTGGAGGTTTTGGGATTTTATAATTACCAGTAATGTCAAAGCAAACCTATTAAATGTCTTTGTTTCATACCCACAAGAACCCAGAGAGGGCAGGCATTAGTTATTTTAAATGGTGGCTTTTTCATTTTGGAACATAAAATCAATCAGTTCAATAGAGTGCAGAAGTCCTCCAAGGCCTAATAATCACCCCAGTTGACATTACTTTCACATTCACAGATACAAGCTTACTAAATAGACCTGCCTCTTTAGAAAGTTTGAAAACTCCTCTGTTACCTCTGTGGCTGTTGAACTGCTGGCATTAATCAGCAACACTTGCAGGGCCCCTGCTCATAAATAACACTCATTTTGTGCAAAGAGCCACTGAAACATTACTGATTGCACCTTTAACATCAGTGACCAGCGATCATTAGCATGCTCACAGCATAAATCCCATCAGTAAACTATGGCATCATTTAGCATTTAAACTGAGCTAAACTGAGACAGTGTGTAGCACATAAAGAACGACATAGGCTGGAGAAAGTATAAGCAAATAATGACAGAGATGAAGGATAGGTGTGTGTCCTTTGTACTTACATGAGTGTGGTCATTTTAGATATATAAGAGCAGTTGGTTAAGCAGGTATTTGTGTGTATTTGCGCACAAAAAAGTGTTTTTTGTGTTTGTGTGTGTGTGTGTGTGAGAGTGTGCACATAAACCACTGAAGGAAAATAATTTATCAGACAGCATCTTGTTGCAGTTTGTTTTTTTAATCTTCCAGAGATTCTGTTATCGTTAGAATTATGATATCCCACCGCAGGACAAATATCTGATTTATGATTTGTGTGCATGCAAGTCTGTGTTAGGTGTGTCTGTGTGTCTGTGTGTCTGTGTGTGTGTGTGTGTGTGTGTGTGTGTGTGTGTGTGTGTGTGTGTGTGTGTGTGTGTGTGTGTGTGACTATAAATCATATCTGATTATGATGATCAGGCAGACAGGAGAGATGAGCGATGAGAAGGAGCAAGGGAGGGAAAACAGGAACGAAGCAAGAGACCCACACACACATTAAAATAGAAAGCTGGATGGAGGGAGGACAGAGGAAAAACAGAGAGAGTGGTAGATGTATGGCACTACAGATCATAATTCATACCAACAAACCTCCGGGCACTGAACTGAAAAATTATGACACTTCACTAACATTAAGTTACTAATCACTCATTCACGTGGAGTCTGTGTGCGCCTTTGCATGCATCTGCTTTGAAAGACTTCACATACATTATACTAATAATAAGTCATCCTGTGTGTGTGTGTGTGTGTGTGTGTGTGTGTGTGTGTGTGTGTGTGTGTGTGTGTGTGTGTGTGTGTGTTGGATAAGAGAGAGAGAGAGAGAGAGAATTGTGTTTATTTGTACAGTATAGTGCTGTAAGCATACTGCAAATGCAGCACAGTGCGCAATACAGTGTATTTATACGCAGCTGCAGATCTTTGATAAATGAGTAAAGAAAAGTGTATGTTGTTGTTGTTGCCATTGTAAAGGTCCAACGCTCCCTAAAACAGGAACAATGTTTTTAAATACAATACATTCACTACAATATTTGTGATAAATATTTGATGTAAGTCACTTCTTTTTTTGGTAGGTGGGTAACTAATTAAACTAATCTAAACTAATTACAACATGCAGTATTTCAGAGTTGACAAGGATGTGTATATTCAAAAGATCCAACCAGTTTGCATCTTAAGGTTGTGGAAATTGTGCTCTCCACACAGAGCGTAGCTTCAAAGGTCTGTCATTCTTTTACGTTGAATTGGACGACCAGATTGACACAAATGTGATAACATTTGACATTAAATCTGCACGGTTTTCGTGTATTTATTTTCTCTCACTGGCTTTTTACTACTCACTCCATCAGCTCCAAGATAGTACCCAGAAGCTGCATGTTAACAACACTGTTGTGTAAATAATCCTAAGTTCCTAAGTGGAAATTGAAACACTGTGTATAATACTTATTTCAAACCATGATTATGATTACATGTGGCGTCCAGACTTTTACTTTTAAGTCTGTGTATTTTGTTTTTCTGGCCAAAAGGAAAGTGATGTCCCTGAGCAACATACTGAAGGCCTACTGTTCCAGGGGAACAGTTGTGTAGCCAACCCTGACGTTTGACCCTCCTGTTGAGGAGGCAAGTGAAAAAGATGAATTTGTCCTTTGGGGAAATAAAATAAATAAAATATAAAGGAACACGATCAAGGCCATCTGTGTCCAAATCACAAAAGCCAAAGTAGCTATATAGCATATTGGGAGGTGTTAACTCAGATTTTGAGACTGGGCCTGTGTGTACAGCAATTTCAGATACTCATCTCTCAGCAGTGTGTCCGTGTGTGTGTGTGTGTGTGTGTGTGTGTGTGTGTGTGTGTGTGTGTGTGTGTGTGTGTGTGTGTGCGTGTGCGTGTGCATGTGTATATAAGCCTGCCTCTGGGTGTACACAGACTAAACCTATCTGCACCAAGGTAGATGAGTACGGACTTCATCACCACCTTAAACTGTGTGTGTGTGTGTGTGTGTGTGTGTGTGTGTGTGTGTGTGTGTGTGTGTGTAGTCTATATGTATGCAGTGTGTGTTGTTGATGACAGTCGCTGATCAGTAACCTGTGTGTTGATTGCAGATTTATAGTATGTGAGGGAGATGTTGAGAATGTGTACGTGCGTTGATTGCAAGGTGTGTGTGCCTGTATGTGTGTGTGTGTGTGTGTGTGTGTGTGTGTGTGTGTGTGTGTGTGTGTGTGTGTGTGTGTGTGCGTGCGTGCGTGGGTGCGTGCGTATGTGTGTGCGTATGTGTGTGTCTGCTGATTGCAGAGTAATGCAGATCAGATGAAGCAAGAAATCGGCTTTTTGGCTCCATCAATCATCTCTCGGTCTCTCTCCTCTCTTGCCCGTCTCTCTTAATTTCCCTCCTCTCTGGCTCACTCATTCTCTTTGAGTTTCTCCGTCTTTCTTTCCTTTTTCTCTTTCAGTCTCCCATCATCGCCCTTTATCTTTTTCAAACAGGATTATTGTCCTCTTTTGAATTCACCATTGAACCACTGAATTTCACACACAACTGACAGTTACAGGTGACATTTCCCACTTTTTGTATTTTCTCAGAGAGCAAACTATGAAGGGAATACCAACACAGGTCTTTAATTCATACTCAAAGTTAAAACAAAGTCTGATTGGATTCATTAAGATGACATGATTTCCATATTGAGTTTTGGCAGAATGTAGCTGTAGTATCTGAAATAGTAAGTCGTATAACAACTCAATAACCAGCTGTGCTGTCCAGTAAGGTCTTTTATCTGCCACTGAAAAGAAAGTGTCTATTTTTTTTGGTGTCATTTGAAATTTTTGAAAAATTGTAGACCCAGTTTCACTCAAACACAAACAACATTTGCTCAGTGGGCACACACAAAGAGTAATTACTGAACAGTTTGAAACTTCACTGTCCCAGCAGTATTACAACGTTGAAGGATACATTTATGACGAATTAAGACAAAAATAATGCTGACGCAACAAACATTGTTGAAAGTGATTAAAAAGCATGAGAAAGTCCTTCATGCAGCTGCGAAGCAAAGCTAATAATGGATACAATTTAAAAATGACTACACACTCTCCAACATCTGTATGAGCAAGTTATTGAATTTGTTTTGAAATATTTGGAAAATGTTTTGGCAGGGAGTTTTATGGCTGATTCTGACAGTGACAAACACATCAGTAGGTTTAGATTTATATACTGTACATGTAATGATTGTGATAAAAAAAACTCATTGTGTCCACCTTAAAAGTCAGTGGGTATCAAATCTTCCACTGTAGGCAAGGCAAGGCCGCTTTATTTGTAAAGTACATTTCAGCAACAGGTCAATTAAAGTGCTTTACATAAAACAAGTACAGTTCAAGATAAAACACGACAATAAAACATACAGTGCAGTATAAGAAATTAACAATTATTTAAAGAAAGGAAACATAAAAAAGAAAGGTCTTCAGCCTTGATTTAAAAGAACTGAGTTGCGGCAGACCTGCAGTTTTCTGAGAGTTTTTTCCAGATATGAGGAGCATAAAAACTGAACGCTGCTTCCCCCTGTTTATGACTTTGGGGACAGAAAGCAGACCTGTCCCAGATGACCTGAGAGGTCTGGGTGGTTCATAATTTACTAGGAGATTAAAAATGTATTTTGGCACTAAACAGTTTAGTGATTTATAGCAAATGAGTATTTTGAAATCAAGTCTTTGAGGCACAGGAAGCCAGTGTAAAGACTTCAGAACTGGAGTGATGTGATCCACTTTTTGGTCTTAGTGAAGACTCGAGCAGCAGCGTTCTGAATCAGCTGCAGCTGTCTAATTAGGGAGACCTGTAAAGACACCATAACAGTAGTCAAGTCTACTGAAGATAAGTTTTTCCCTTTTCCCTTTTAATTGTTCCTCTTTTGCTCCAAAAACAACCACCTCAGTTTTTTCTTTGTTTAATTTAAGAAAGTTCTGGCACATCCAGCTGTTAATTTGTTCAATGCACTTACACAGTTTTTGTATTGGATCATAGTCTCTTGGCAATGAAGTTATGTAAATTTGTGTATTGTCCGCATAACTATGGTAACTTATTTTGTTGTTTTCCATAATCTGAGCAAGCGGAAGTATGTAGATGTTAAAACAGAAGAGGCCCTAGAATAGAGCCTTGTGGAACTCCACACATCATATTTGTATGCTCATTTAAACCAAATGATTAAAGACCAACAAGAGCTGTCTCAGTACTGTGGTGAGGTTGAAAACCTGACTTCTCTACATGCACATACATACACATACATATACATATACATATACATATATATATATATATATATATATATATATATATATATATATATATACATACATACATACACGCATCCAAATAGGAGACTGTCCTCCACGTTTATAGCGGCGGAGCTCACTAGTTGCCGTAGTAATAATGATGAGAGCAAAGCAGAAAGTAATGTGACAAAGTATATGTGCACCATGTTCCGCTTTATGGGGTAGGGTTGGTATGGTGGATGGGTCAAAGAAACACAGGACTTTCACCCTGGAGCGGTCTTCTTGTCCTGTTTATAAATAAACAGCAAGTTGTTTTAACTTGAAGGAAAAAGGAGAGCTGTGTGAGGTTCAATGTAACATGTGTAACCAGAAGTGAAGTAATGTCTGATTTTAACCCAAACCACAATGTTATTTTAAACTTAATAACTACGACTACGTTTTGGTACCTAAACAAAACCAAACTGTGACTGTTTCACAACATTAAAGTGATTATAACAGTGACCGTTGCATTCTCTGGTTTAGATGGAAAACCTTCCTGTATAGGTCCTTTTTCAAGATAGAAATGAAGAACTTATATCGTCGTGTATGGTTTGGAGGACATGTTACCTAATAGATAAGGCCGTGGAAAAGAAAATACACTGATTGTGCTCATCCAAAAGAAGAAAGTTTTTCTGAAGATGAGAACTCACCTTCACTAATCATTAGGTATTCGCTGTAAGTTAAAGATGGGATTGCCTTTTAGTATTTGGTGTATGCCAACATAGAGATTCATCTGAAATTCCATACAAGTCCTTCCCTGGATTGTCTTGTCAGTATTCAGTACAAGTCAGTTAAGGGATTCCTTTGTATTCATCTAGAGTTATTTAAACGGAATTTGTCATTTTCTGTGGCCTAAATCGATAAAGAGAAAGAGAGAGGGTCAAACAGAGAATCACAGAGAGAGAATGAGAAAGAAGTGTGTGTGTGTGTGTGTGTGTGTGTGTGTGTGTGTGTGTGTGTGTGTGTGTGTGTGTGTGTGTGTGTGTATTTCACACCTGCAGATACTCATGCACAAAGACAAACACATTAAGGTGCCACATGAAGAGGAAACAGGTGTTCTCCTCAACTGATTGTATAATACCATTATCTTGGTCTGATGGGATTATATGATTTGATTTGAATAACTTGTTGATCTTAAATACATTCTGCTTCTTGTGCTGGAGTAACAGCTCTCTTGCCTTTTGTTGTGTGTATGATGTTCCTTTAAACAGAAAGGATACTGATGTTGCATCTGTTTTGACAAAAGCTTTAAGTCAAAATGTTGTGGCAGATTTGTCAGCTTACTGATGTAAATAAAAAATTACCACAAAATGATCAAGAGATGAGGTTTTACTGAAGTGGTCTCATGTCCAAAATGTCTTTTGGTAAAAACAAATAAACGTAAAGCTCATATATGTATAACACAAATTCTACATACAAAACAACAAAGGGTTCCAAAGAACAAGTATCACACAATCAGAGTCAAGACCTCCAAATATGTAAGACATATTCCGTATGTTTCATGGTGGCAAAAAAGGTCCATAAAAAGGTTTTAAAACATATAAAAACTAATGTTTGGACTGTCGTCCTCTCAATGTTGGACACACACACACACACACACACACACACACACACACAAGATAAGGACAGCGTAATGGAAGATAAACAAAGAGGGAGAGCAGGAGGAATAATTAGAAACATGAATGTTTGGTATTTTTGATGATGATATGATGATATATGAGTCCTGCTGCCTGCAGGCCCTTTCAGAAAGTTCTCAGAGGTCATTCCCGAACACTCTAGAACATTCCTCTCCATTCTGATGGGAATCCCAGATCTGCCAGTGTAGCTGTCAATTATATCCAGATTTTCAACTTTACTGGGGCCTCAATGCCACATCAATACTGCAATACCATCCCTTCATCTATCTCTGTCTCGTTCCCTCCATCCCATTCCTTTCTTTCCACACTGGCACAATAGCAAGAACAATGCCAGGGTGCCACCACATCAAACATCAACAAGAGAGAGAGAGAGAGGGGGAGGGTGGGGGTGGACGACAGAGTAAGAGACAGACAGAATTACAGTGCGGATCAAAATGTGATTGTGCATCAAAGCAAAACAGAGGGGAAAAACTTCCTCTTAAACTGATTATATATCCATGAGAAGAAAAACCACAATGTCTCTGTCTCTCGATGTGTTGCTCTCGGTCTTTGTCTGTCTCATGGTGCCAATTGTCTACACGCTACCAGTGTCTACTCTTACACATTGCTATCAAAGCCATTTCTGTGGGATCATATCCAGCTTTCCACACGGTTTTTCACTTTTATTCTTCTTTGTTCGGCAGCACTTTTCAGTTACTCTGCACATACTGACAACATACCGTAAACCAATGACCATTCTCATATTTTGCATTTCAACTGGGACGATTTGCAGTTTTAAAGGGTTAATTCACCCTTAACTAAACTTGACATGTTTTCCTCTTGATCTCTGACAGCTTTTTCCATATTTGTGGACATCGCCAGTGTCAATTTTGGGGGATAAGGACATATTTTCCTCATTAGAACTGTTGGCACAAGAGTGATTTATAAGTCAGTTTCATGGAAAAGTTGATATTTTTATTTCCAATGGGGTGGCTCTCACTCCTTGGGATGTTCACAGATCAAGTTTGAGCTAATGTTGCTAAATTACTTTTATCAAAAGCGATAACACAACATTTTGATGATTAATTTAAAAACTTTATTTTAATTTAATGGAATTTCTTTTTACAACTTTAGTGAGGTACAAAAATAATTTAATGTGAGAAGAAAAAGATAGCTCATTGAACAATTTATCCCATTTCCTCTCTGCTAATTATTGATTAGAGGTATACACACACACACACACACACACACACACACACACACACACACACACACACACACACACACACACAGAGTTTGGAGAGTTGCAATTGTCAGAAAGCGATAAATGGGGTCAAATTTAATTCAAGCAATGAAAAACTATAACTGCAAGCAGTTACAACGTGGTCCAAACCTCCCCGCACAAGTCGGCCCCAACGACCCAGGAAGCGCACAAAAGTGGAACCCAAAGCGAAATGGCAGGGTGGCAAATGTTGGGAAATATAGAGAGGTGCATGTAACAGTACAGATTAATAGCAAAATGACCCCGAAAAATTCTGGGCTTCTAGGCTGGATACAAAACCTTCTGTAAGGAATAGGAAGACAACAAATCAAAACAAAAACATCAGCAGAACAGAGCCACTGTAAGCTTTTAGCTCCAAAAGAAAGTATGTTTCTACTAGTTATATTATTAAGTTACAAAGTTATGAATCAGAAGTGCCGTTTGAGGTCATGTACAATGCACTCGACCTCAGAAGTGATAGAAAGGCCTAAAATAGGCTACATTGATTAAAGTGCCCCCTAATGGCCTATCTTTACCATATTTGGTACAGAGCTCCGTGCAATTAAATTTCCGATGTACAGTTTGGGAGTTATAGGGCCAAACACGTTTTTTCTGCTATAGCACCACCTAGTGGTGGAAGTGGGTCAATTTTTGCGTCTGAGGTCTTTGTGGAGTTTTGGACCAGTCCTGAAAATGGAACACCGCCACCATGTACAGTTTAGGTTGCAGCGGCAGTTTTACGTGGAGAAGAATAATGGAAAAACCTTAGAAAAACCATAGGCACTACTGTGGTGCACGCATCCTTGGGCTTGGACCCCTAATTAGGTCATTCAAGAGGACTAGTGATTCAACATCGTGAGAGAGTGGACTGAATAAAATGGTGAGCTAAAAAAAAGTTGCTTTATTTGTGTTTTTTCCTGAAATTTCTGGTCTCTGTTAACACCAGAGTCAATGGGGCAGTTAGATAGCACTCTGTCATGTTTTCTACATTTTGATGAAAAAATGAGGTATCAAGAGAAATTTGTGGGAGTAAGAGGTAGTTGCTGTTGTCCAGCAATCCTGTCAATCACTGGAGTGCCTCTTTAGACAAAACTGTGCATAGAGACAATAATTCATATAAATTAAATGCATTTATATAGCGCTTTTCTAATTTTAACGACTACTCAAAGCGCTTTTACCTAGTACAGGAACCATTCACCATTCACACACATTCACTCACTATGGCCGAGGCTGCCGTACAAGGTGCCACCTGCTCATCAGATAAACACTCACACACATTTACACTCTGATGGCACAGCATCGAGGGCAATTCGGGCTTCAGTGTCTTGCCCAAGGACACTTCGACATGGGACTGCATGGCCATGGATCAAAACACCAACCTTCTGACCACTGATCCACAGACACCCTATTTCAGCAGAAATATAGTTATGTAAACACTTTTAATGAAGATATATGTCTGTCCACACAACTGTAAAGATACATCAAGATACACGCACGCACGCACACACGCACGCACGCACGCACGCACACAGAAGCAGTGTCCTTGACTGTGATGACTGCTTTAAAGCATTTGCACATCAAGATATTTTAGACAGGACATTACCCCGTAAACTACCAATCAAAGGCAATGAGAGCAGCGTCCGAGAGGACTAGAGGCTCTCCTGACTCCTGTCCCAGCACCACTGTCCCAGCACCACTGTCCCTGTTGTCATCTGGAGTCAGTGATAAGAATTAGATCAGATGTTGTGTGGTTGTTCAAATCAGCTGCAATGTTTACTACATCTCCTCCCCTCCGCTCCCCTCTAAAGCTAATAATACATCAGCAAGTGTTTTATTACTGTTGCGCTAAATTATTTTAAATACCTTTCTCAGTTGTTACTTGTAAACCCTCTACGAATCTTATTCACTGATCTAATTAGTAAAATACATTGGATGACGTATTGTGTTATTGGTTCACTGAAACACTCACACACAAACAGAGACACATTTGACTTAATAAAAATAATTGACCTGCTCTGTATTGTCTATATTCATACATATGATAATAAACATTATGAATTAAGGCCTAAAATATTGAATCAACTGAGTTTGGACATCCTCCAATATATATTTACAGAAGCATTTTTTGCAAAAATAATGAGGGGACAAGAGACAAAGTGAAAAAGAGGAGAGAACAGTAAGTGGGTATGGTGTATGATATGTGCATGAAGAAATAGATTTGTTCAAACCCATAATACAAAAATCATACATATTTCCACGTTCACATGCCAGAGACAGTCAAAGTTTTTTCTTTCACTCACTCGCACGCACGCACGTACGCACGCACGCACGCACGCACGTACGCACGCACGCACGCATGCACGCATGCACGCACGCATGCACGCATGCACGCATGCACACTTTAGTCTATAAACC
Source organism: Percina caprodes (assembly GCA_013375575.1). Taxonomy (NCBI): domain Eukaryota; kingdom Metazoa; phylum Chordata; class Actinopteri; order Perciformes; family Percidae; genus Percina; species Percina caprodes. The sequence goes on along the minus strand of JABXJD010000021.1, from coordinate 1,011,002 downwards.
ACGCTCATCCATCATCTTAGCTAATGTCACATGGGTAAACTGTCTATGACAACACATGATGTTAATCTATCATTCCTCCTCATTATGTGTGTGTGTGTGTGTGTGTGTGTGTGTGTAGTCTTCTCTATTCTTTTCTTATTTCCTTTTCCATCCCTCTCTCTCTCTAAGCTCTGTCTTTCCATATTTATGACATCGCTTTCATAAATGTGTGTGTGTTAAAGCAAGATAGACTGAATTTGATTGATGTGTGTTTGTACTTGTCCGTGTCATTTCTTTGCTGGCGTGTGTTTGTGTGGGTGTTTGTTATGGGAAATAATGAAAATTTGTACAATTGTACATGTAACATGGATGTTTTTAAATAAGCAATTTAAATAGTACAACAGTTTGATTAGCAGGGAAATGTTGTGTTAAAAGCAAGCTTATATTCAGGAGCAAAAAAGTCAAATAAAAGATACATAATTCATGCAAAACAAGCAAACAGCAGTATCTGAAGGACAACATTTGCATGTAATTCTATCTGATTTTGTTGTCCTTTTGCCTTTGCACAACCCTGGCCAAGAGCAATGACTCTTCAATTTTTTACTTTTAAGATATTTAAACAAAAGAAATCTCACAATACAACTCAATAAACTCAAATAAATAAATGACATTGCCGAGACAGATTAAATCACGGTTCATCAAATCCAATATTGCCTGCTAATATGCATCCGTATAATTCCCTGTGTATCCCTTCATGTGCCTTCTATTGTTACAAAATGATTAAGACCTTGGCTGACAACTTTAACAGAATTCTTCATTGTTATAATAATGAGAATTGCCTTACAATGGAGGTACAGAGTTTTGGAAATTAAAGCCTCAGGTTTTGATGTGAACAAAAATCCTTAATAAATAGGCTTTTTTACTTCTGTTTTTTTCTCTCTCACTGTCTCTGTTCCTTATCTCTTTTACCCCTTGCTTAGTTGTAATCATCTTTTATTTAAATGTTTTTTAACAACAGTGTTTAGAGAACATCCTGGGATAAAATATTGAACTTCAAAATAAGAGCAAACAAACAGCTTATTTTTTTATTCACTTCTTCTTTGCTTATCTCGCTTAGTGTTCTCTCTCTTTCCTCTTTACACTTTCTGTCCTTCCATCAACCCATCCAAACATTATCCTCCTCTATATTGTTCAGAACAGGTGACATTGATATGCAGGCTGGATTTGTGCATGTCAATTTGAGTGTGTACTGTATGTGTGTATGTGAGAGAGAGAGAGAGAGAGAGAGAGAGAGAGAGAGAGAGAGAGAGGATGATGATGATAATGATGATGATGAATAAGGCTCAAGAGAGGAGGGAGAGAATTACCTCTGAGCATGAGGGAGTGAAATACAGACGAAGAGAAAGGCAGAGAAAAGGAGACATTGGAATGGGGTGAAAAGGAGTGATAACGCAAATCCAGACGAGTGAGAGGGAAAAAATAAAATAAAAAGGATTGAAAGGGAGCCTAACACTGGGAGGGATGAGGTGAGGGAAACAGGAGATGAGAGAGAGAGAAAGAAAAGTACTCCAGTCTGAGGTGGGAGCACGTTTCACTATTCCCATGTTGTTTTGGATGGTGAAAGAGAAGGATGGAAAGAGAGATGGATTGGCTATAATCGCATCTTCTGTGGTGCATGCACGTTTCATGAATCCCATGTTGCTTTTTGGCTCTGAGCAACAAATTGAGGGTAAAACTAGAAGCAGAGATGAGGAATGAAAAATTTAAGATAATATTCAGAGTCATTCCCTATGGAAACCTATTCTGATGCACTGCATATGCAAATAGAGACAAAGATAGACACTGGAGAGGAGTGAGACATTAGTAAATCGAGAGAGGAAGACAAAGAAGGTGAGGAAGAAAGAAGAGGAGTTTAGGAGGCAAGGATGTAGGAAGGAGGGTAGATAATGGGAGTGAAGTTGATACGGAACAAAACAAGCGTAGACATAACCTGTAGCAGAGTCTGGGCAATTTCTTCCAAAAACATCACATAGATGAGTGCGGTAACATATTGACTGATTACCTGGTGAGTTCACTAGAATCTTTTAACTCTCCAACATACTGTGATTGTTGGCAACCTAATCATGATCCCTTGCACGATTCAGCGCAAGCTCATATGTGCTGAATTCCCTACTGTATCCAAATAAAATGGGTGAAATGTTTGCCAGGAGGGAAACAAAATGGCTGCGTCCAACTGGATCCAGATGGAGTTGTGACATCAAAGCCAATATGGTGAGGGACAAGATTCCCAACTTGAGGGGCTTGTGGGGACGCTGGCCAGGTCCGCATTAAACCATAAAGAGTCCCAACAGTCTCTAGTCTTCTCATAAGTTATTCATGTGCAGGAGGCAGGTCAGGTTGTGCTGTATTCTGTGTTAATGTCGAGTCAGCTTTCACACCAAAACTTTTAACACTTATTGAATTCTTGCACAAGTGCGCTTTGGTTTTGTTTAAATATTGAGTAACTGTCAAAAGCACCAAAAGAGAAAAAAACGTCTGCAGTTTAGTTACAGCAATAACAGTTTAGATAACTTTACCACAAACGTATGGATTCATTTATGACTGTTGTAGTGATGTAGAAGTTTTATCTTCTCCACAAGCTTTCATTCAAGCCGTTCCCTGACCCATACAGATCAAATCTCCCTCACCTACACAAATTATTCAATAGTCCGACTGATCAGGGATCAGATAAACACCACAGTAGCTCGATGCACCTTCTGGATGGCCTTATCTCTTGGAACTTGCCTTTTCCCTGTAATTTTAATGAGAATGACATCAACATTTCTGAGTCATCCCAGCGCGACATCTCTTGTCATGATCACAGGCAACAGATAATGGATGTATCCACGGGACAGGATCTGTTAGTGGTCATTGTTCTTAAAGAGGACTTACTGATGGAGTTTTAACTTCTGGCTAATGTGTCAATTTGTCTTTCTAATGCTTGTTGGATGTATTTACACTACAGATGTTGTTTTTTTTTATATTCAATAGCTTTCTGATCTGCCAAAGATGCACAAAGTGTAACAAAGCTGTAACAAAACTGGTCGCAGAAAAATGACGTGTTTTTAAAGTAACCTAATTTTTAAGTTAGGCTAAATTATCTACATCAGAGTTAAAACAAACTCTGTATTGAATTATCGATTTTTCCTACAGGCGACTGGATTCACAACAGCCATAATAAACGCCATAATAAATAAAAGTCAGGCCAAACTGGAAATGTTTCTTTGGAACCATAGAAACAAAAAGGAAAGAAAAAGGCTAAACTTTCAAATGTAATAAGAAGAATGCTTACCAGCCATGCCCCAAAGAATGTAGTGATGTAGGGATAAATCTTGGGACACCAACATGGCATAAACAAACTCTGTGATGATGTTCAGATGTCACCACACACCAGATCTCTAAAAGCTCTTCTTTATTCTTGTATTAGACGGGAGCGAGTGGTGCATTTCACATTCAGCTTCTGGTTTTGCCTATCCAGAAATAAAAAAAGACTTCCTAGAGATCTGGTGGCCAGGTGAAATCTGAGCATCTACAACAATTGTTTATCCTGCGCTCTTCCAGCAATCTATTGAAAATTCTTTTCAGTTGTGAGGGAATAAATAAACTTTTTGAACTCAGTGGAGAGTTCATACATCTGGGACTAGAGGTATTAGAACTTATGTTGACTCCCACGATGACTAGAAATGATGGTGGTCATCGTGTTAGTGTATGTTGGACGCTGCATAATGTTTATAACCCAGCCACAATTGAGTAGTGTTGGTTCTGCTCTGACCTTTAGTCCTGTGTGTCTATCCATGAGTGACATCAGCCATCACAGAACTGCTGGCTCATGATAGGACCCAAGAACTGCTGAGTCATCACATTATGTGGATCATTTACTGCTAACAATATTCTTTATAGCCCAATTATGACTTTGCATTTTCTGTTCTCCTTTCCCCTTCTCTGTTTCCTTCTCCTTCTCTCTCTCTCTCTCCCTCTCTCTCTCTCTATCTGTCTTCTCTCTGGAGCATAATGATTGCTTTCCTGTTCTTTCTTCCTCACATAAGAATTATAAAAACTTAATCTATGGGGACGATAACGAGGATTTATGTCGAGCATAGATGGACAAACGTAATATTTCAATTGATATAATGACACTTTTGGCCTTTCATTGACACACACACACACACACACACACACACACACACACACACACACACACGTACATGAACTAAAACAAAGGTATTATATGCACAAGGTAACACTTTCTCCTTGTTCATACTGAACATATTTGCAAAAGCAGAATAAAAATGGATTCTATCAACATAACAAGGAAATGTTCTGCAAATAAAATGGTCATACTGAATGTGACAACATATTTTCACTGTTAACATATTTATTATTTATTTTCCCTAAAGTAGTTGCTCCTGCAAAAGAGCATGGTGATGTTTTCATGGTTCTATCTAGACAACGCTAAGCACTTTATTGTATTGTAAGTAAGTTGTGTTGAACTTGTTAGCAAACAGTTCCCTTTTTTTACATCCACCAGATACAGAGCAATATTAGCTTTTATTTGGAGTTGTGAATGGCCACCTGAGTAATGGGAAATATGAACTCTCTTTGAACTTCAGTTTTTGGTCTTTACCAACTTTTTCAGCTGAAATATCTGTCTCTTTAACAGATAAATGCTCCAGTATATTTCCAAACTTGGTGTTAACTTGTTATCAGAGGTTTTTTTGTGCCAAAAACAGCTGCCTGCTGGAAAAAGCTCTAATGAAAACATTTAGGTTGTAGGCCGCAAAACATGACATGCTGAAAAATGATAAAAAGGCTCTGCAGATCTGAGAGGAACTGTAGAGTCTGGTGAAGATTTTCATCACTACGGGGGATGCTTTTAAATTATTGATACGGAGCGGGATTAGCAACATTGAAAAGTAAACCTTGATTGGAAGCCCAGCCATCCATACTAGCCTACTCTATATTGAAAGTAGTCAAAATGACAAAACAACCTATAAATAAAGATGAGATGCTATCCAAATTTAGATATGTAAATTATGAAAAAAATATTGGCTTGTAGGTACAGAACACAAAGTGGATTCAAAGAGCCGAGAGGCTTATCTGCAAGTTCAAAACTCTCCAGATCTGAGGCACACCTTATTTACTGCACTGCATTCACCCATAAGACTAAGAAGATCAAGGACATACTTGTAAAACATAGGCATATTCTCCAAAACGACCCAGGCTTGAAAGAAACCTTTAAAAGAGGAAGAAACATAAGGAACAGATTTGTCAGAGCATGTCAACATTTTGATGTCTTTAACAGTAAGCAACTAAACTTGCAGTGTGGAGCCTGCATACAGTAAACTGCCAGTATAACAAAACCTGCAAGTCTTTCAAACACCCTGTCAATGGGAAGACCATCAGCATTAAGGATGCTATTACCTGCAACAACAGAAAAAGTTGTTTATATTTTACAGTGTCCATTTGGTAAATAATACATCTGTGTGACATCCCATTCCCTTCAAGAGCGTATCACTGACCATAGGAGCTCCATTAAGAGGAATGATGTAATTAGTCCTGTTGCCAAACATTTTAATGAAATGTTACATTACATTTTATCTTTATTTTTTAGAGACATTTAAGTGATCACGTCCAGCCAAAGTTGTAATGTTAATTTTGTCAGTACAAAGAGAGAAACAATTTGGCCACACCCATCCCACCCCATTGGCTGAAATATATGTAAATGACTGGTTTTCATATATATTACCTTTTTTGCTTCGTACCCATGTTTTTTTAATTGTTCTTTGTAATGTGTGTTATTGTGATAAACCTGATAAAGGCCACAAGGTGAAACGCATTGGTCTGACAATACAGTTCTTTCCATTAAAAGTGCTTCAACCTATGCAGACTTTTTCCTTCTCAGTGCACCTTTGAAGTAGATGAAGAAATCCCTATTCTGCCTCATGATTTCTTCTGACAGCTATAGTTATCATATCGCATTTTCTCTATTAAATGAATGTGTGTGTGTGTGTGTGTGTGTGTGTGTGTGTGTGTGTGTGTGTGTGTGTGTGTGTGTGTGTAAAGCACTGATATAGCAGACAACAGTGAGTGAGTGAGTGAGTGAGTGAGTGAGTGAGTGAGTGAGTGAGAGAGAGAGAGAGAGAGAGAGAGAGAAAACAAAAGTGTATATAAAGCTTTGTGGCTTGCTGGTTAAGAGATCAGTGTCACAAGCACATGGTTGTGACACTTGGGTCAAATTCATACATAATACTTTTGTCACATGTCCTTTTGTCTGGTATCTTTCCGTGTGTCCTAAGTGATCATCTTTTATGAAGGAACATTTTAATCCCATTACAACTGTGTCTGGCACAAATCTGCTGCCTCTGTTGACTCAGTTTTGATTTCCTGTGACCACACAAAGTCTTTGGTCTATCATGTCTAGACAAAAAAAGAACGATTGTCCTCACCACTGTGTGGAGGTTTGGTAAATATGGCAACATCGCCCAGACCAGAACTGTTTCTGTTACATTACAAGGCAACTAAAAAGCTTTGCTTCTAAAATAGCAACACACCGTTTGAATGAAGTGTTTACAAAATCTTTTTCCAATGGGGTTTGGGGGGACTTGAGTGCTTGGAGGATATAGCAATAAAACATTTTATAAACTGGCTGCTGTACATTTAAGGTAAAATGAATAATAGACTGTATGTGATAAATATTTGCAATTGTGAAATGGATCAGAGGAAAAGCAATTAATGAACCTAATAGTTATATTATAGACACCTACTTGTTGTTGTTCACATACATTAGATACCTGTTTTTAAATAAAATACTTGTATCTTAGAACTTGTGAATCATGAAATCTAAACACCCGAGCTATCTTTCCTCTTTTGGGGTCACCAGAGTTTACCCAATAAAAAGAAAAATGGAGATGTAGCAACAAAAAAAAAGAAGAAATTTAAGACTTCCACGAGGCACCAATAAAAATGAGATGGCCCATTTTGATCGTGTCCCATTAGCAGCAGAAACCTAATATTCCAGCCTTTCCCCCTTTCTGCGGGTTAAGAGGTTCACAAAAAGCCATGATTGGAGAACAGACACATAAGGATGGAGAGGAGAAAGAAAATGAGAAAAAGGGTGAGGCTTCAAATTTGTAGAAGGACTAGATGCAAAAACATTATTTTACCTCACTTTACATTATACGGGTGGTTTATTGATTTGCCACAAATCACAATGAAGTAAAATAAATGGCTTGTCACAGCTTGTCTTAATACATTTTAATGTAAACTAAAATTTCTATATGACTATTTTGTTTATGGTCTCAGTTAAACCAGTAACATTAAATTATTTAAAAAAAAATCTTACTGTAATTTTTTTATTAATATTATTTATTAAGTTTCAAAGCGTCCATCCACTTCTTCAGTTAATTAATAACATGCCGACCACGCCTTGTACTACAAGACAACAAAACTGTGTGTTAAGTTGATCTTAATAAATATTAAACTTTTTTTCCTATAAATAAATAAATTCAAAAGTCCAGAAGAATGAAACAACTTGAAAACATTACAAAACAAGAAGGGCACTTGGCGAGCGTAACCCTCCGCCAAGGTATGCCCTATCTCGCAATGTTAATAGAATGTGAATTCTCCTGCTGGGGAACAAATATTTTCAATTATTCTGACACCACTTGAATGCAAAACAAACACTCTATATCACAATGTTTACCAAAGTAAAGATAATTTGTGTATCCGCCCCGTGATTCGGATCTGCTTCAAAATGTAATGGGTTTTTAACTTGGGCCATGCTACACCCTACCAACATGTTTCAAGAAAATCGGGCCATTAGTTTTTCTCTAGTCCTGCTGACAGACAAACAACCCAAACTGAAAACATAACCACCTTGCTGGAAATAATCAATGGCTAGATGAATTAAAGAAAAAAAACATGAACTATTTGATCACTGCATGTAATCATTTCCTCTAAGAACTAAGAACAATGTATACGATGATCTAATGTTGTTTTAAAGTTGCTAATTTATTTATTTTGATGTAAAACTTTACTTTCATGTACAGTTATTAAAGAATGTTGCATTAATTCAAAAAGTAAAATATTTAGTTTGATAAAAACAACTTTTAGTGTAAATGAACACTGCGTCTGAGAACATGAGTGAATATATAGTCATAATTGGTCTGAGTGCTTTTAGGCTGCTAATGGATTGTCAATGGAAGTTCTCTAAGTGCAGCAAAGAGCAGAATCCAAATGTTTGTGTGTGTGTGTGTGTGTGTGTGTGTGTGTGTGTGTGTGTGTGTGTGTGTGTGTGTAATCACACACACAACTGTAACTGAAGAGCAGAACATATTGAACAAGAGGGAGTGGAGAAACAGAGAGGGAAAGGGAGATGCCCTAATTGCAGTTGTTCATCCTAAATGACCAGAACATCCTAATCACTTATCACTAATTACACTTCTGTCTCTCTGTCTGACTAGTTGGTGGGCCGAATGGATGATTTACTATTTGGCTTGCTGGCAAACCGTTTGGCTGGTTGTTTCTCTGGCTGACTGACCACTTGGCTTTATAACTGGATGTGTAATTGGATGAGTGACTAGCTGGCTTACAGCCTGACTGACTGGGTGACTGACTTATTGACTGGCTAACTAACTGACTGAATAAAATTATATTTATAAAGTGCAAAGGTTAATCCCAAGTTGCAATGGCTCGGCTGTATTTAGTAATACCTGGCTCTCCAGTAAGAGGGAGTGAATCACTGGGCAAACAGTCTTGTTCTGACAACTGAATGGATGGATGTGAAGGGTGTAATGGGTGCAGCTCTGCAATAATAAGTAGAAATGTAGTGGGGAAAATGGAAATGGAAAATGTGGGTATCTGCTGTGGCAGTGCAAGTGAGAGAGACAATGTGCATTATCAATAACATCTGAACGCTTAATAGCAATAACAATGAGGTAATGTAAGTTAGGAAGTAGGTTAAAAGATGTAATTAGTGCAAATGGAAAGAACACTAATAAATATTAATTGTTGCAGACTGTTGATGTGAGAAACAGCTGGAGACAATGACCACATAACCCTCAGTCTCCAATCTAATCTAAAGTACATTACAGTAAATAAACCCTAATATGATCTTACTCAAAAGTATCAAGCTCCTGTTTTCTTATGGTCCTACCAGACACAAAGTGGTGAACACAGAAAACACTCAAGGTAATTTTGAACAACATTCGCAAATAACAAATTACTAATAATTTATATTTGAATCCCTGAAAATGTGGTCAACAAATAAGAGGTCTGCAACCAGGCTACAAATTACCTGGCAAAATACCCCAAATCAGCCAGCAAATGGACAATTGTCACACTGTGACCCGACAACTCAGTTTGTTGGGAAATGGTAGCGTAGTCATTGAACTGATGACAATTGCATATATTCACAAATGTGGACAAAAAATTGTCTTTTGTTTAATCTCACTTCAAGTTATATTAAGGTTGATTTAGGACTGCAGTCCTTATATCAATCTTAATGTGCAAGTGAACATGCATGCATGTGTTTCTAGCATGCAGGCATGCAGACACACACACACACACACACACACACACACACACACACACTTTGCGGAACTTAGATTGATGCAGGGTTTGAAGAAGTCCAGATGGTGTGTCTGTTAAACAGTACTCCCTGCAGAGAGGTTAAATATGCACGCGCTAACACACACAGTAAACAAACATTATCATATACTGCATCTTTGTTCAGCTGACTGCAAATTAATTCTTCAAGGACTTAATTCAGATGTTTTGCAAAATGTTATCATTTTGCAAATCTTAAAAGGGCCTGCAATATTTTTTTGTTAGCGTCAACACATTGTAAGTACAGGAAAATCCTCAAATCCAATAAAATCCAATCCAATTTCATAGGTCTTGTAAAGCAAACATCACTACTGTTCAAATTTCCTAAATTGTAAAGTAAAAAAAGCTTTAAAAAAAAAAAACAGGAAACTGTGACCACACACATTCACAAATCCCAATGCTTTTAGTGCAAAAAAAAAACCAACCTATTGGCCATTTATTTATGAATTTAAAGTGTTACACAGACATCCATGCATTTCTACACCAGCTATTTCCCCAGTTAAATAATTATTAATTTAGTGAATGAATTAATGACTTCTTCTTTTTAAATAAATTGGGACTTTGTCTTAGCCACAAAAACACTGGGGCAGTAATATGTTTGAAAAGACTGGAGTCACCAAGCAGTCACACCATGTTCACTGATTGACTAGAGGTAAACAAAGGATACCAATTTTGGACTGTTTTGGTTTAACTCAGCTAACAGCTAACATGTAGCTTGTTTGCGACATATACTGTTGACTGCTGTGAATGCCAGCCTGTTCTGACCCTAGTATTAATTTGGATGCATGTTAAAGCACAATTGCAAACAATATACAGGTGGTGCTCTACACATAGTAGTAGTACTGCTGTTGATTAACATTGGACTAATGAGTTTCAATCAGTGTGATTAGGTTCAATTTGGCATGAGGCATTCGTATACATAATTGTAACATTAGATTATGCGCTGTGTATAAGGCTGACACTATTTATTGAAAAGTTTACTCTAGACCTCTCAGCTATAAATATAAATCTCACTTTAGTCTTCCTTTTATCAATCAAATTAAAATGAATTCTTATAGATGGGAGAGTGACACATGGTAAGAGCCATTTCTATGTGAGACCATTTTTTTGTATTTCAAGAGTAAAACATCCCTTCCAGCGCAGAGAACATTATAACATGCATCAAGCATTTTAGAAGCATCCATTAGCCTATACAATCTGGCTTCATTTTTTAAATTTTTTTTATCAAAAAGGTGTTTAGGATACTTGACCAGTTGAACTATCTTGTACCTATTTACAAACCCAAAAATAGAAACAGGGACATTTGGTTGGTGCAAACAGCCTTCCAGCTTTTCTGGCTTTCTGAATAGGCAGTGTTGGACTCCTGCTGAGAAACTCTGTCGGCAAGTGTTATGCTTAACTAGTTCACCCTTATTATTAGGCTCGTTTGAGATGAACTGTGCCTCGCCTGTGAAGTAGACGAGAGCAGGCGGCAGCAGCATGGGGGGGGGGACAAAAAGCTGCGGTAAAGTCGAACAGTTTCCAGCTGATTTCAGCAGCCTTCAGGCTGAACAGGAAGTGACAAAAAGCTGAGAAGCCGGCGTTTCCCAGCATGCTCTGGGTCCGCCTGCCTCTTGCAGTCGGTGAAAAGCGACTGCGCTACCTGCGTCTCAGAACTGCGGCCGCCTTGCTCTCGTGAGATTTCCGTTGCCTACATGTGCATGACATCAGAGCAAGTCGGGTTTTGGCACCAAGAAGAGCCTGACCAGGACTTAATTAATATTTGAAGTTGGGCAAGAGAAAGGAAAGAAAAAGGGAAACAGAAGATTCAGATGTGTCAGTTATTTCTCCATAATATTATCCACACAAGTCTTTATATCTGTCAGCGTGCACACAGCATTTGACAATTTGAATTCAGTGTAAGCCCTGCACTGCCTACTTAAACAAACCTGTTGCTAATTCAATACATATTTTTTTAGCCTTTAGTAGACGGGACAGCTGTAGACAGGAAAGGGGGAAGAGAGAGGGGGAAGACATGCAGCAAATGGCTACAGGTCGTACTTGAATCCTGAGCCGCAGCGTCAAAGACTGAGCCTCTGCATATGGGTGCCAGCTCTATCAGGTGAACTACCCAGGTGCCCGAGACACCGTTTTTACACAGCAACTTAATACTATCTGTGGAGCTAAAATATTTTCCAAACATCTCACATCTGATATGTGCAAAAATGACCAATTAACAAATCATAAAAAGACATGGCAATAAAATTAAACAATTTGTTGAGGAAAAAGCACAAATCCCCTGCAACATACAAAACGTCAAACTTTTTGCTTCGTATTAAAACTGCTATTAAACTTATTGATAACATTACTTATTAACAATGTCTGTACTGTGCATACATTTACATCGTATATGATGGCAGATGACACACACACACACACACACACACACACACACACAGAGTAGAAACTCAATGGCCTTGCAGCTATGGAAAACACTTACTACTTAGCATAGAAGGGGGATTAAAGAATAACTTTAACTGTCAATCATGTTGCAGACAACAGGCCAATAACATTTGACATAACAACATACATATGTGTGGTGGTCTGGAAGAAACCATCGGATGTCATGGCTACTAGTCTGTCTCAGAAGAACTAAAATGAGTGAAGTCTTGTCTTTGAGCTTGTTACACTACTACAGTTTAATCCCTTCCCTTTCTTTTGATGCCTAAATGGCTTTTGAACAGGCCTGGGAGATGTTTAAATATCAAGGATTTAGGGGGGTGGCAGCCAAGACATACGTTTCTTTTTAAGTACAAGCAGGGAGGCGGAGACACACAGCTGCTGCTGCTGCTGTTGCTGCTGCTGCTGCTGCTAGTCTCAGTCCTTTTTGTGGAGCATGCATCACATTTTTTACACTTCTTTTTCAGCCTTCAGTCCCCTAAATCTGCTTTAACTGATCCTCGTGACAGCTTGGACTGAACTCTAAACCTGTCTGACCAACAGAGGACCAGAGCAAACAAAAGGCGTTCATTGTTGTTGTACTAAAACCAAATGAACTCACTATCCTGCAAGGTGGCGTGGATGAAACTTTCCACCTCGCAACGGAACGTGGGCTGACTATTTGTGCTGCTGACTAATGGTGGTTAATGGTGTCATGTTGGCTTCACAGCAGGCAGCGTGACACAGGGTGTAAAAGTGGAAATTTTTGTTTGATTATTTTATTCCCTTTAGAAATGTAAAGCCGTGAGGCTTTTTATAACTCTTGTAATTGCTTTTAATGATTCTATTTATTGCTGTTTGTTATCTGACTTTATATTTTTTGTTTATTGTATGTAGGTGTCCGACTGCAACTGTTTTTTGTTCTCAGGTTTGTCTTTAAAAATAAGAGCTTGATCTCAATGGGAGTTCTGGAATAAATAGTTTATTTCACATTTTTACAATTTTTGTATTGACCAGATAAATTCAAAAGTAATCCTCTGTTTAGAGTTTTAAAGCCCTGACCTGAATTAATTAACACCAGTTAATACCATTAAATATTGATGTTTCCTTAAAAAAACATTTGTGTGACATTGTTAGATGCCTAAATATATAATTGGAGTACTTAAACTATACATAACGTACATAGTACATATTCACTTTACTTAAAGAACTCAAGAACTCTATGGAATGGCAAAATGGCAGAAATAGACACAAATATGTATACATAATAGGAAGGTAATAATTGTTAGTGAATAAAATGTAAAAAAAACTGTCAAAAGAAATTTGCATTTCTCAATGTGACATATTAAAATGTTGTATTCAATTCATACAGAGATAAAACAGACAAAAGGAGCATGTGCTCACGTTTGAGAGGATGGAGCCATGCCCATTTGTTATTTTTGCTTGATGAATCAAATATGCAGCAGATAACTAAAATGGTTATATAATAGCTTCTGCTCAAATGCAAAGTTAGAGAAAGATAAGGACTTGAAGAGTAAGAAATAAAATAAAAAGCATGAATGTTTTATGAGAGTTGCAAGAGTTGATTAGAGCATAAGTTAGTCTGTCTATCCTCCCTTTTTTTACCCACCATCCCTCAATCTGAGAGGAGAGGGAGAGATTTTTTTCCAGTAAAAGCCCTCTGAACAAAAACCTGACTGTACAGGTCATTAAGTTAAAGCATGCACACACAACATTTGGGCCAGAACAGTTACTGCTCATTAGTTGAGGTAATGTTTATATAGCATTATGCCACCACGCCACCACACACACACACACACACACACACACACACATGCAAATGGTTATTCATGGCTTCAACATGGGTACTGAAAAGTAAGAAAGAGAGACAGAGGGAGAGAGGAAAAAGAGGACTGATTGAGTAAGACGCAGACAGAGAAAGAGGCCGTGATGTAAAGTTATATTTGAGTCAGATGTAATAGCTGTAATTATATTGGCGATATGGAAGGCCTGAGTCTGTGTGTATGTGTGTGTGTCTGCAATCGAACAAAGGGCCACTTGTGTCAGGGGCTGCTCATTGCAGCTCTTAACGTAATGATATTCCAACGCTTGCCGTGTGCGTGTGTGTGTGTGTGTGTGTGTGTGTGTGTGTGTGTGTGTGTGTGTGTGTGTGTGTGTATCTGTATGATGTTGAGTCTAGAAGGGAAATGACTACCATGCAGTGCCAGACAACCCCCTCCACACACACACACACACACACACACACACACACACACACACACACTCTCACTCACTCACTCACTCACATAGGGGATTAGTTGTACCTGCATAGCATAGTTTGATATTTATGTATGAGGGGAAAGGGATAGGGGTGGTCATATACAGACTGATTAGGTGTACATGTGCAAGTTCGAAACTCACAAGCCTGTCTGTCTTCTTTGACTTCTGTCATCTGTCTTTTACATCTACGTGTTCTTTGTCCTTTGGTCTCATTTTCTCATCTTTCTATCTTTCTTCTCTCTTTTCCTCCCCCTCCCTCCATCTCTCTCTTGGTTCAGGGAGTTTAGTTTTGTGTAACTTTTACTTCCAATTTAGAAACAAAAATAAAACGTTCTGCACAGTGTGTGTTTGTGACGTCATTAGGTGTGTGTATGATCCAGATGGATTTTCCACAGTGCTTTCCTTACACACGCGTGCACGCACGGACGGACGGACGCACGCACGGACGGACGGACGCGCGCACACACACACACACACACACACACACACACACACACACACACACACACACACACAATTCCTAGACACGATTCCCTTCATTGTGTTTTGTGCCACCATCTATCTTTTTATCTGCTTCTTATCGAGCACTCACTACTCACTGTTGAGTAGATTACCTTTGACCTCACTAATGAACACACTGGTAAATATAGAACATTTTTAGATTTGTTATGTAGGCATTTTATATTCTTAGTTTTACTTGTGCATGAAAAATTTCACAACTTGCTGTTTTTAATTTTTCTTTTCTATGATGTTCCCATTTTGCATTACAGCATATCAGAATTTCCCTCTCATTTATTATACTTTGAATAAGTTCATGCTGTCTGAATACAGCAGCTATTTTTTAAAGTGCCATGTGTGCCTTTTCATTCTTCCATACTTACTTTTTCTACTTAATACCTTCTAGTGCTAAAATTGTCAGTTGTGTATGTTTATGCAGCCTCCTATTAACAACTCACTTTCATCCAAAATGTCACTCCACACCCCAATGATTTTTTTTTTATTTTTTATTTTTTGTGCTGAAACAGCCAAAAAAGTTAGAAGGGAAATCTAATCCCCAACAGAAAATCTATAATCATTAACATAAGTGCTGTAAATAAAGAGGAGAACCCGGTGTAGGTTCAGATAACATCAGACATAAAACAGAGACACAGAGATAGAGAAGTATTTATGGAGGCACCTGAGAAAAAGACAACAACCGACAATTACAGAGATTTAAGGACATAAGAAATGTAAGAAAAAAAAGGTAATTTACAAAATGCAAAGAGGACAAAGAGGAACAAAGCCTTGTGTGGTTGATCAATTTAGAATTTTTTTAATGCTCTCCTTTCCCATAAAACAATGTTGTCCTCTGTGCAATTTACATTATAACATATTACAATACAATATTACAATATTCTGGTTTCAATTTTCAAAAAATTAACAAAAAACGAGTTTTATGAATTCACTCATGGCTCTTCAGTCCTGGTCCTCCAGGTTCAGGGCACTGTTGTGTTTCTATCATACCACCTGGTTAACGGCATTCACCTGCTGTCCCACATGTGACTCATTTCTGGATTCATTGATTCAAATGAAAGCCAGCAGAGCCCCTGAGTCCTAAAGGAGCAAGATCAAAATCTACTAAACTAATTCCATGGTCAGCATTCAGAGAAAATGTGCAGGCTGAAATTTAAGTAGACCGTTTTATGATTTCTGCATTTTAACTCAATGTAGTTTTACACTGTGTAAGGAACAAAAGAAGCATGGAAACTGGTAATTAAACCGTACCATTGAATGCGTCACAAATGATAAATGATAAAAAAAGATGCTTTTAAAAAGTATCAACAGCAGGAGATAGATACAAAAATACATAAAGACGAGCGAGTTGAGTCCTTGAGTGCAAAAACAATGGTACTTTTACAGAAAAATTTAGGACTTATTGAATGAATGCCATAACATTTTATTTCTCCCAAAATGCCAATGAATGGTTGTGAAAATGAACTCTGCAGTCACAAAGGCAAAGACAGTGATGATCCAAACAGTAAGCTCAGCAGATAATACGGTATTTGTCGAAGTCGGTTGAAAGCAGCACCACTACCAAAACACTTTATTACTACCGACTGTTACCATGGTAATCAATCTTTACTCCTTGTTGACAGACAGCCACCCTCAAATCAATCCCAGGTTGCACTGCTGCAGCATCCATCACAACTTAACAGAGAACTCCATTTTTCTTGTCTCTCTGTCTCACACACACACCTCTTCTGTCTCTTGTTCTCCTGTTTTCTCTTAAACACTGTCTTCACTCTTTTGTCTTTTTGTCTTTTTATTTACCACCTTTATCTTAGTTTCCTTCTTCTTCTCTTTCAAATCAATAACTTTTGATAGACATTGGTACGAGTGTCTATCAAAAACAATGATCCAAAAACAGAGAACAAAATCTGAATTGGTAACTGGTTAATAGCACTGCATGCATCTGTGATTTATGCAGTCATGTCTGTGTTTTTCATGCTCCCTCTTGGTAAAAAAATAGGGGGAAAATGTCCTGCTGTTACTACCTACTGTTGCGTTCAGAGGCATTACATTTAATGCCATCAGGACTGAAACCTATTCAATATAACATGATATATGGCAGACAATTTGACAGACATATCCTTTAATACTTTTGACTAATACTTTAAAGGGGTAGTTTAGATTTTTTTTTAAGTGGGGTTGTATGAGGTACCTATCCAGAGTCAGTGTATGACCTAGAGTTGATTGCGATCAGCACTTCTGAGTTTGGAGAAGCAGACAGGAGTACAAACGTAGAAGCAAAGCAATATACTGCTGGGGACCGGGCCACACAGCAATGCATATTTTAGAAAATCAGCAAAACCTCATGTTTGAGAGGCTGGGACAAGACAATGTTTGGCTTTGTGCTTAAATAATGACTGTAACCATTTCATTTTTCTGTTTCTCAACTATTTGATTAATTGACTAATTCAGCTCTAACTTTCATATTTTCTCAGAAAATGACTAAAATGTGTATCCTGTCTGCTGAAAGCCTATTATACAGTAAGAAGAATATAGATTTGTTTTTAATTATTTCATTTTATATATTGATGGACAGTGACTGTCACCACAAGAAGCCTCAGATTGATCTTCACCTTGCTATAATGTGACGAAACTTCATCTTAACTGTAACAAGTTTTCTTTTTATTGGTTGAAAACTACAGTGATTCTAAGCACATCTGAATGGGTACATGAAAGCAGCTTCACCCTTTGTTAGTAATTACATCTCAAACCTTGTGCGGGAAACTAATCCCATCCAAATAGAGCTTTTGTCTCTTTCTTTGTCTGCCTCCCTCTCTCCCCACTTCAAGAACACTGAATAAAGACCATATTAGCAGTGATGTATACTGTAGATGGATGATGTCATCCTTCCTCAAAAGCCTCATTGATGTTACTGCAACGATACAGATCATAATCACCATGATTGACTACTACAACCTTCCAGGGTGAGTGAGTGAATGAATGAGAGAGTGTGTGTGTGTGTGTGTGTGTGTGTGTGTGTGTGTGTGTGTGTGTGTGTGTGTGTATGAAGCAGTAAAAGGAGTAATAGAAAAAGAGGAGAGAGTAGGCAAGACAGTAAAGACCGATGGAGAGATATGGAGTAAGAGAGGGGGACCAGAGAGATTTAGGGTGAAAGTATGTGAGGAACCAAGATTAAGAGACAGACGGAAAGAGAACGAAAGAATGAAACAGAGAAAGAGACAGAGTTGTCCAGCACTCTATCACACCAAACAAGACTAATGTTAAGGCCTTAAGGATCTTTCACACACTTGATGGATGGTTGTGTGTGTGTCCATGTATGCTTGCTTGTTTGTGTGTGTGAGTGGGTGAGTGGGTGAGAGAGAGAGAGTAAGAGAGAGAGAGAGAGAGAAAGTCAGTCTGTGGGCTGTTGCTGCCTCCAGTGGCAGAAAGGCAGAAAATGTGATGGCTGTGTACTGCAAATCCTCCAGTTCATTGTAGTAGATACATGATACAGTAGATCAAATCACACATTATTCATCTGCATATTATAGTTATCTTAATATATATACATTTACTTAAAGGATTTGTTTGCAACAATGTATTGTTCTTTTATTATAAACAAACAAACAACAAACAAAAATATCATTGCAGTGGTGAAAAAATTTGTAAGACAAGAACATAACATGACACCTCAGTTAAGGATTTTTTTTTAATATATGACTCATACAGAATTAAAATTCACCTCACTAATTCTGTAATGTTCAGACAAAGTGTTGTCCTTAGTTAGAGAACTTTCTAGTGTGCTGTTGTTAAGTTGTATTTACAAGTCTGTTCCAAAGTCAAACTCATCATCGCAAGTCTGATGTTTGGAGGTTCCCATCCCAAATTAATTAATGATCCCCAGAGGATTAATCAAACTTATTAGTCAAACTTTCAAGTTGTTCAATACTTAAATACATGCTAAACGAATGATATTCTCATCAGCTTCTGCTGTGCTTTGTTTTCAGTGATAATAATGACAAGATAAGATTTATCCAGAAGGAAGTTACTGTGCAGCAGAAGTTACGGAGTTGGAAGAGTGCAAATACACTAAATACTAAGGTAACATAACAGTAGGTACAGTCACCGCTTCTTAGGATCAGCACTTTAGCATAGTCACGGTGAGCATGTTAGGATTTAGCCCAATGCACCTCTAGCATGACTCTTAAGGGCTGTCCATACCAATAACCATAACTATAACCCTAACTATAACAATGTTAGCATTCTACGCCGTGCAAACTCAGATGGATTTTGATTGGCGGTCGGTGTTTCTATCGTTCGCTGTTAAAGTGATCCCAATCCCAATCTTGGTGTGGACGGCCCTTTAGGCCTTTTTTTTTTTCCTGCATTCAAAAACATCTTAAAATTCTATTCTACTCTGCTCTATTTTATTCTATGTTCTAATATATTTCTGTTGTGCTCTGCTCTCTTCTGTTCGGTCCTATTGTATTCGCTGAATTCAAGGTCTCTCTCTCTATGTGTGAAGTTGTTTAGAAGTCTATAATTTTCTGGCTTAGTTGTACTGCCACTGGCCCAAAACTCTGCTCATTCATCAAAATGTCTCTTTTAAACAATCCTCTCTGTCTTACCCTCTCATTGTCCCTCTCTCTCTCTCATTTCTCCCTTCCTCCCTCTCTTCTTTTCTGCTCCCGCTGTCTCTCTCTGGCGGTGTCTTAATTTTCACATCAAAGATGTTTTCTTGGCACTACTGTCAAAAATCAACAATATTTCCTAAGCTGTTTCGAATGCGGTGCAATTTCGCACAATTGAATCAAAACATTATAGCAAATTGAGAAATGAAACAGATTATGTCACAAACACACACACATACAAAAAAAGGTTCTTTATGATACAAATAATACATTTTTGGCTCATATTACCATTGAAACCACTTCAGAATTTTTTGATCGCCAAGGCAGGGGCTTACTGTGGAGATACATTGTTATGGGACAAAATAAAACCATCCTGGCTTGGCATCTCGCAATAAAGAGCTATTTAATTTATTCACATATCAAGAATGTTATGTTATGCTTTCTACTATCTCTTTATGAAAATATCGGTGTCCCTGCCTGTGTCTTCCATCTCTCTTTTTCTTTCTATTGTTTCTGCTCATCCTCCAATGTAAATCTCAGACTCTCTCTCTTTGCATTTCTCCCTCTCTTTGAGTTATGGCAGGAATTTAAAATTATTTTCCCTTCCAAACTTATAAAGCATGTTAGCTACAGCCACACCACGCACGCACGCACGCCCACCCATGCACGCACGCACGCACGCACGCACGCACGCACGCACGCACGCACGCACGCACGCACGCACGCACGCACTCCTTGTCCTGTTTGTAGTTATCAATCCATTTGGGGATTTAAAGATTTTCTCTGTAAAACTTGAAGGCTTGTTTTTCTGTTGAACAAAACCACATCAGAAAACACACATGCACACACACACAAGAAGACACACACATGATGACACACAAGACTTCACTGTCTAACACGGAAAATATACACACAACCTCACACTTACACACACGCACCACAAGAATCTCTGGGGAGTTGAAGCCACAATGTTCGAAGATAAGAAGTTTGAGGGAACTTTATGAAACATTTATCAACAATTGACGCATTGCACTAACTCACCCTTCTTGCAAACTCAATTTTTAATGACTCACATATAAAAATGCATAATTTAATAAACACAAACTACATACACACATACACTACAGCATTCACACATTACGTTCACACGAGGAAACTAACTTAATTAACTTAACTAACTAGAGGGTGGAGGGTCTATTGCCCATAATGCATTGTTACAAGGGCCTATCACAGCTGATAGGTATCATTATTTAATTAGAGGGTTGACTGAACTTTTACCTCAATTATACATTATATTACAACCAATCAGAAGTATACATAAAGAATATAGATAAACTCAGATGGACACTAATTTAGAGAGGCTATGGAGGATGATATTTTACATGGAAATGTATTGGTAGTTGTTTTCGATGTTGTAAATTGTAAATGTGCCGTATTTATATAGCGCTTTTCTAGTCTTAACGACTACTCAAATCGCTTTTACATCATACAGGAACCATTCACCATTCACACACATTCATACACAGTGGCTGAGGCTGGCGTACAAGGTGCCACCTGCTCATCAGATAAACACTCACACACATTCACACTCCGATGACGCAGCATTGGGGGCAACTCAGGGTTCAGTGTCTTGCCGTTACCAATCGCTGCTGTTCTGACTCGGGTGCCTGGGTCTGTTTCCCAACTGTTCAGTAAACTGCCGTTAGTGTCCTTAGCACTTGAGTTAAGTGATGACCGGGATGGCTGCTAGCTGGCTGGGTGCTGACTGTGGATGTCTCCCCGGGGCCATGGCTGTAATGATAGTGGATGGTTGCTAGCTGGCTGGGGGCTGACTGTGAAATGGATGTATTCGTGGGGCTGTTGTCAGCTCTCATCCTGACTGAAGCCTTGCAGCGCCGGGAGAGTGAGGCAGAAGACAGGGGTGTACTAGCTGGCTAAATTACCAGTCGTCTATCTATATAGTTAATGTTGAATTTGTGGAAGCCCACAGTTGTGAACTGGGGTCAAAACAATCGTACTAAAAAAAACCTGAGTGCATTGAACAATGTCGTAATCTTATGTTACCCACCAAGAATTAGCTAACGTTACAGACCAAGCATTAGCATTAGCTACTTGCTTGTCCACCAGCACCTTTACACTAGACACCAAAACACTTTTCCTCTTCGGTCCCACTACAGGTTGGAAGGGGAATTGTCCATTACTATTACCATTATCATTATTCTTATGTCTCATTCCAACAAGTTAATGAACCACTGAAACAATTTTGTAAACATTCTTTTAATTTAATCGATCAATATTGAAATCAATAAATATCAATAAATAAAGTCTCCGCTATATTACTGTGTTGCAAAGTGGCATGTAATCAATGATAAAACAATGCCATGTGGCAGAAAGTTGTATTAGGTTTACTGATTATAACTCTCCTCCACCCCCAAAAGAATCAAGGTTTGTATCAAGTCGTGGGTCAAAAATCATGATACGAACCGAATCCTGGGTTTGGTGTATCGTTCCAGCCCTAGTTATTACATGTTATAAGTTATATGTTTTTAGTTATTAATAACAGAATTTGTCAAGAAAAGGAACAGAGATGATTTTCTCACTAATAAATAATGATTTACTGTTGTGGTAGAAATAATTCTCAGAGGGATCATTGTTGCGTAAACCTGACATTTAAAAAAGAAGATGAAGAAGAAGAAGTTAATTTAATAGTTAAAAGTGAATTCCAAAGTTGGTTAAATTGTTTTACAGTATATTGCAGTTTTCTGGGATTCAGAACTAAAGATGCACCTATATGCTGTGGGGATTAAGCATGACCCCTTAAGGAAAGCACTTACTGTAGCTGAAACACACAAACACAGACACAAACACATACATACACTCTTTTTCTCAGTTTTTTTCTCTAGACACATAAAAACACATTTTCTATTGTGTGTCACTGCAAGTTTGAAAAACCATTTGTCATTTTTTTTCCCATTTCCCCCAAAAACAATGACATTTACACACACACACACACAAACACTGTTGGCCTAACAATGGAATAAAAGAAATACCACACACACACCACACACAAAAAGGGAGGGAAACAGGCTTTTTTGATGCTTCTGAATTAATTATATTTCTTCAAAATGAATTATTAATGTACCAGAAAACAAAACCTGAACATAAAAAATATGCATAAACTGTGCAAGTGTGTGTGTGTGTGTGTGTGTGTGTGTGTGTGTGTGTGTGTGTGTGTGTGTGTGTGTGTGTGTAGTGTCCGTTTAGTCACAGCCTCAAAAAACAGCTCAAGTTTGTAGAGCCTGGTTTGAAACATTTTTCTTCTGTGAAGCCATTTGTAAAGAAGAGGAGAGGAAGGAAAGGAGAGGTCAAACGTGAAGTGCAGTCCAACATAGGAACAAAGTGGTGTGATTGGATGAATATTTTGGCTTTTGGCTGAGTACATCGCCAGTTGGGCCCTTTTTGTTATCTGTCACAGCACACACCTGCGCAAATATATCGGAAATCAGTGGTTAAAAATGAACATATCGCCCAACCCCACAAAGAAGACAATGAAAACGTAAGTGCTCATATTATGCTTTTTGACTTTTCCCCTTTACTTTATTGTGTTATATATCCTTTTTGTGCATGTAATAGGCTTCCAATGTGAAAAAGCCCAAAGTCCAGCCCAAAGGGATTTACCATCTCCAACGTAAAACACTGTGCACAAACTGCTCCAAACAGCTCTATTGTAGTCCAGCCTTTACTTACGTGATGAACGTGTGTCACATTGAAACATTATAATGTTATTAGTGCTGACCTAGCTACTGCGCAATTGCAACTCCCAACAAACATGAAATAGGAGTGTGATGCCTCACTCTGTAGCTAAAACACACAAGGTGAAAAAAGGAGCTGCAGCAATGTGCAGTACGACAAAAATATGGTGTTTTTGGAAAATTATACTATGTAAACCTATTCTGATATCAAGGTATTCTGATATAACCTCTAACTGCAATTATAACCTGAAAATAAGCATAATATAAGCATAATTTGTTGGGCTAATTATGGTCCAGAAAAGGTGAACTATACTTTAAACACTTAAATAGTATTTATGTGCTATGCTTTGATGAAAAGACAACCCCACCCCAAAAAAAAAAAAAAACACTCTGTGTGATGTACCAGCTAAAGTAGAGAGCCTTTAACCATTTGGTATTTGATGATATAACTAACTATAAAACAGTATGGCAGAGAAGGAAAGTGAAAGAAAAACACAAACTACAATTAACACAATTACATCTTTACTTGTGGCTTTTTACTTTAAAATGTATTTTCAAAGACTGAAAATGATTAGGTATTTTGTCACATTTCACATTTAAATTTTAAGCATTTGGATTCTCTTATTCAGAATCATTTCACACAGTGTATCACAGCGAGTGTAAATCTTCACGGAAAATAGCAAGAATATAACAAACAAAATCAGATTTGTTTCTTGTTGAACTCAAACACATTTCCATCACAGGTAGAAACATAATTTCTTTCTTATAATATGAGCTTAGCGTGGGTCATGAGAAGCATCTGCTGAGTCCCTACATGACACAAGTGCTATTATATTTTAATGAGACCACGTCCCAGGGTGAGGGACTGCATTTACACAGTTTGCGGTCCCTGCACGACAAGAGAATTAATATGTTTTAATGGGTGCCAGGCGGGGTGACTACATTTATTCATCTTAGCTCGGAGGCTGAGATCCGAGAAACTCTTCCTTAAATTACCTCTGCACTGGTCGAGTCAGTTCAACATGAACAGGCATTATTGACAGAGCAAAAACAGAAAGGTTCAAAAGGCTCTTCAACTTGTTGAGATTTCAAAGAGGCAGCCAAAGTTTGGAGAGATCTGTCTACCCGTCACTTCACATCCAGTGATGTTTCTCAAGAGCAGCAGTGTGAAGTACTATTTCAGTTTTAAATCAATATGTTTTGATTATTCTCCAGGTTTTAGTTATTGACACTGCTGCTGCATTTCAGTGAAAATAAATTGATTAAAACTACAGTAAAATATGCAGAACATGCACAACAACACTGCTCGACTACAAAATGTATACAAACTATGTTTTTTATACGTATATGTATATAAACTGGAGATTTTTAGGTTGCTGAAAGCTCATTTTGATAGCACGAGACCACAAATTGGCAGTACTGATGAAGATATCATTTCAAAGAGCTCCTATGCAAATTGTTGACCAGCGGATATCAGATACTGTATCTTTAAACCACTGTAACAGGCTATGAAAAAATTAGATAACACTACTTTAGCCTGCTGCAGCATATACAGGCTTGTTTGTGATTGCAGCTGTTCAATCAGTGCTCTCATTTGACCCTGACCCCACATTGTTACATTTAGGTACAAGATTGAATCTAATCTGTCATGTATGCATGTAGCACTCATATCATTGAGTTAATGGGGTCATCACATGTTAACACGGTGAAATAAAATTCAGCCATCATATGTTCTTTACCACTTATCCTGTACAAATGTGTCTCTCATTTTGATGACTTATCTTGATTGACATCTCCCTCTCACTTTTGTTGCATCTGTTGCACCTGACACAATGTACACCTTCATAATTATTTTTTAGGGGTGATATGATTCAGCCTACATGGGGAGCACAATCTACCTGGTGAGCTACAGTAGATGTTGCCACATACACCTTCATAATTCTTATCAGTACATAGGATTTGGTGAGCTAAAGGAGATGCACAATACTCAAGACTTACCAACCAGGAGAAACTGACTGTTATGCATATATAATATAAGCCAGCAAACAGGTGAAAACGATAGTTACATATTATAATTCCAGATACTATGAATATAGGCATAGCCCTTCAGAGTCGTGAAGATTTCTTTGGCACCGTTGTGCCCTGCACGGACCTCTCTTACGTTCGCAGTTACTGTATATTACAGTTGCGAGACCACAGATCTGCCTAACATCAACATTTATCTTCAGACAACGTACATGAAGCAGGTGGCCTGGATCTTAGAGGGCTATGCCTATGCTATGCTAATCTGAAGTTACAATAGATAACAATCATTCTATTTCGTATAGGCTTCGCCCCGTAAGAGCTGTTGCTATTGGGTTAAGGGCGAAGCTGATGTAGTCAATGCCACCTGTGACACCAACATCCACACGCAGATAGCATAGACTAGCTCCTCTTCCTTCTTACACTGTACAGGTTTTTTTATGTAACAAAATTATATTGTTTGCTTAAAATCCTGATCTGATCTATCTCAATGACTGGCCTGCTAAACATTGTGAAGGCCCTGCCGCATTGCTTCTGAAGGTGCTCTATAATTAAGATTAAAATCATCATTAATTAATGCAAAGCACATTCCTCACGGGCACGGGAGGATGGACACATGGTGTACCAGATCTAATAGTGCATCCCATGCCGTTAAGTGCGGATAAGAAGAGTGAATCATGGAGACACATTGCTCAATGAAAGCGGATGAAAAAAGGCACGAAGATGTCCAAGATGCTTTTGCACAGATGTCAGTCACTGTCATACCTCTGAGGAGGGCCATGGGTGCTGATAACGCTCTCGTGCAGTATGCCACTCCCTTCACACTAAAAGCATGGGTGAGAAAACTCACAGCCGGTGAGACAGCCGCTGGTTCGAAAGAGCTGCGTTATATAGCGACGAACAGCTGCGCCGCCTGATGTCTTCCGCACTGGGCAGACTCGGTGGGACGCTTATTCCGCTTCTCTGTTATGAGGCGGAAGGAAGAAACCCTCAATGTAAGAAATTCTCGGCCGAAAATAGTTCGTTTTGACTTTCGGTATGAATGAAGGATTTGGCTGTAAAGTAGTCTCGCTCCCGTCCTCTCTAATAGAAAAGCAGGACGATGAGGCCGACAGCACGCATTAGTTATTCACTCTCCTAGCAGACATTAAGGCTATGAGAAGCGCTGTTGTCAGGAATAACATTCTGAGAGAGATTTGTGCCAGAGGCAAGGGGAACCCCTGAGCCCGGAGCACTGCGATTAAATCCCATAAAGGTGCTAGAGAACGCACAATAGGTTTCTGTCGTCTGTTCCCCTTCAACAAACGCTTAACTAAGGGATGCGTAAAACCCATGTCTCTCCAAGGTCCTTGTGGTACGATGAAAAAGGCCACAACATACGCTTTAAAAACTTAGCCAAATCATTATCCAGCAGTGTCTGAGGGTAGGTTAACACAAAGGCAGAGGACACAAGGTGGTGTCTGAGCTTTTTTTTTTTTTTACACACCAGCGCTGGAAAGCGGCCCGCCATCAAGCATAACATGCTGAATGAATAAGGCCGCTAGTCATTCTGTAACTTAAGATCCGTGTATTCACATACAGCATATTGACAGAAACAAAATAATACATCCGGTTAATTTCCAAAATTAAATAGATCATGCTCATGGTGGCTCATATTTCCCTGCACTACACCTTGAAAACACAGCACAGTATTATTTCCCTTCTACTCCTCTGGATGGAAACAAACTACTTTTCTACATGAATTTGTGAGATCTCGTGGGTCCTCGTGACTTCAGCCGTCAGCCATGGCCGCAGCGGTTCCGCAACAAATCCGGACCAGGTGGGTATGGACGGACAGCGGTGCACGGAGCCGTCACGCAGCGGAGCCGATACGCAGCCATTCTGCAACAGCTGGAAATTAGGAGTAAGTAGCGCAACAAGACAAGCCAAACTCTCCAAGCGCTATTGTTCAGTGGCCAGGGCAACAGCTGGGAAACAGCTGTCGCACAGTCCAGCTGCGACAGTGCGTCCCTGTGCCATATGGCAGCTGTCATGATGATGACGTCCCCCCGTGTCGGGAACCATGGCGCTCTCATGTGTTCTAGTGCCACTAAAATGGCCGCCAGGCTCTCTTCCTGAATGCGAGCCAGGAGACGGGGAGTCAGGGGGAAAAGTGAGACCAGTCTCGCGCCTTCGTAAAGAACTTCAGTGCACACTGTGCATTGTCTTGAGCTTGGGGGGGGGGTTCCAATAGGCCAGGTTTGACTGTAGAAAGGAAGATATGGGCAGCATGTGACTCTTGTGCTGTGATGGGTCGAGGTGCCGATTTATCTGAACTTGAGATAGCATGAGTTTTTACCACGGCGGTAAGAACCTGGGGAGGGCTGGCAAAGTGAGGCGTATAGCTGTTTATGATTAGCTTCAACATCCATGTTCATCATCAGGTAACATGCTTATACACACAGCGCGCACGTCTGTGTGTTGTCTGTTTACATAGCAGTGAGTATTGTGCCCTCCCCGCCACTGTGTGAAGCTATTTGTTCGTTTCTCACAAGTCATGGTAGGCAGAGTTGAAAGTGAGGCTGCTGCCCAATATATGCTGGGGATGCATGGCGGGGTCAGCGACCAAAATGTGTATTTAGATCAGAGCACTCAAAACAAGGCCCGCTAAAGGGGGGATTCTGGACTCTCACCACTTCGGTGAGAGGTGGAGAATAACTGAGTAGGCTATGAACACGCACTTTGAATGGGTGTTGGGTGCTCCTATTAATGAATGGGTGCTCCTATTAATTCTGACACAGTGTGGCTAAGCTTTGCCTGCGTTACTACATGTGAGCGTGGCGGCGAGCCTGCCTGTGTATGTGAGGGGAACGTGTGTCTCAGTGGTCACAAGATGTTCAGAAGGGACAAAAGAGGGACTGAGAGGAAACTGCTCATTATGAGAAACTGTGTAGCCCTACAAGCGCTGTTATGTTTCTCTCTCTCAGCTGGAGTGAGACATGCGTTCCCGGCGCCCCGTCACTGACGCTGCTGTTTGTGAGTCGTTCAGGGCTGGATTGAACCAGGTGGGTGCTGCTTGCAGGGCCATTTGGCTGCGTCGGTTTGATGTTTGGTAGGGGATACCGCCACGGGGAGGTGGGCAGTACGGTGGACCTGGAGCCGGGGCTTGGGGAGGCTCAGCCGCAGCCGCCGGGGAACTGTCTGCTTGAGCTCACATCTTGGTGCCGCTTTTGTGGCCGAGGCACCGCTCTCCAGGAGGAGTGTCAGTGAAGCGGGTATGAACCTGTTCCCTGGGAGATGGCGGTGTGGGCTTCTATCGGCTGGAAAAAGTGGTCTTTGAAAGTAGGATGGCCAGGCTCTGTGCATACGGTGCATAGCAAGACATTGCGCCTTCCATCTTACTCAGCATTCACACAGGTTAAAAACAAAAACCTTAGCGGGGGACAGGGAACCCGCATGATGCAGAGGAGAAAGATGCTGATGCGGTGTTACTCTTCTGGTATCCTTACCTGACTGTCTGGACTGGGTGCTAGCCCAGCAAATGAGGCTGAGGCATACCTAGCACCTTGGGCGGAGATCTGGCAGCAGGATGTAGCCGGTCTGCCAATCGGTACACATACGGACACCACAGTTCTTCAAGGTCTCAAACTGCTTGTTGCTGAAGAAAAATAAAGAGTAGATCTCTGGTCTCGCAGTTGTAATATACAGTAACTGCGGACGTAAGAGAGGCCTGTGCAGGGCACAAGGGCGCGAAATACATCTTAACGACATGTGGGAGGGATAAACCCAATAGCAAAAGCTCTAAGAGGTGAAGCCTAAACGAAATAGAACAATGATTCATTCTTTCAGTAGCCATCGACTGGAATTTGCCACTGGCAATAACCATTACCACATATAGATGAGGTATAGATGTAGGTATAGGTATAGATGAGAACCTTGGGAAGCTCCTTGGCTGCTGAGAGCAACAACAACAGAGCCTTGTTAAGCATCAGCAATTATTTCAAGAAACCTTAAAAAATTTCAAGGCAGGCATGTCACTTGCATAACTGTTGACCTGTGTTACTATAAAGTAAGACCTCTACTGTAGGACAGAACAGACTTGTTAAGATAGACATTTGCTGCAGTGTGTCTGCACTTTAAGTGAAAAAGGATTTGACAACCCAAATGAAAGGTGCCATAGTCAGACAAACACCTGGGCACGTGTGAGGCTGTCACAGTTTAAAGGAAGATTAGTGGTGTGCAGGTTTCTCTGGATTCTAATACTATCAAAAACACAGAACTACAAATTAAATGTGAAATCATGGCAAACCCATTTTCCTCCATCTCTATCCCTACATTTCTTCCACCCCCTGCCTACGTTTCTCGCTTAATGTCTCTCTGCCCTTTGATGTCAGTTCTCTGTTCTGGCATTTACGAGACAAATGGTAGTGTGTCACACCATGTCAGTCATACCACACACACGCACATTGCTAAATGCTAGTGTCAGCAGGCCTGTCAGATCAAGTGTCAATATGCAGGGACCTCCCGACTTAGCAAGATGCTCGCGCACATGCACACACAGACACAATCACTCACACAGAGACAGACAGACAAACAGACAGACACACACACACACACAAGGCATGCAGGGATGCACAGTGAGAGGGAGAAATTAACAATATGCAAACAAGTAGCCCACCATAAGTTGTTGATACCTAAACAATGAAACCCCAATTACTCTCGCTCCCAATCAACCACATACACAAAAGACACACATGCCAGACACAGATACTAAACAACCTAAACAACCGCAGGCTTCAAAGGCTTGGCAGAAGTGAAAAAAAGAATTAAATTCCCCTGGCGTTTGGTACCAAAAGCAGATGGTGACAGAACTTGGCAGCAGAAGCAGTTGGATACCAGGGAGATATATGGACAGTCTCTGCTATTACTTTATACTAGACAGTTTGAACCATTACACTTTGAGTAATAGTTGCCCTACTTGATTCCACTTTTTGGACATGTTTTTCAGAACTATTCCTGTAATGTTCGATCTATTTGCTACAAATATCTAATACAACGTAATCAGAAATTCTGGCTTGCATTTGAAAATGGTCGGCAGTACTATAAAGGTACACATGATCTATAGAAATGGAGATAAAACTTACCCACCAAAAAATGGGCAAAGCAAAAGATGTAGGAGCACATAAAACCGGCAAGAATACATGCAACTGTGGGCTCTTGTGTAGAAATACACCTTTTTTTTTTTTTTAATAGTGCTGCCTCGATTGTATTTGATGCCGATGATTTTACTTAACAGTAATAATTAAAAGACACTTTTCAGACAAGTTTCAGCAAATTGCACTGATGTCTGGTCCCCTCCCCAAATGGTAACCAGAAGTACAGTATTTCACTCTGGCTGCCACATTGCTGTCAATCTGCAACAAGATCAGACTTACATCTGCACCGCCATTTATGGTTTCTATTTCCGACATGCTCCCTATCATCTTTCATTGGCAACTAAAGTAATGTACCTTAATTTTAGTGTATAATATTACAATATTGATATTTCTCCCCTCTGCTGTTTTTACGCCCGGCAGTACACCATGTTGTCAGCTCAAGTAAATAAACAGGATATCTGTTAACATCTTGAATTTACAAACAGCAAAATGTGCTTCAGCAGTCAATTTTACAAACACATACATTCTTTTCTGTCTTGATCTCTCGATGTCTCTAGGGAATCTGAAGTTGACAAGTGGAAGACAAATCGGGCCATCATCACCCTAAACAGAGGACCCACTTTCATGGCACTGAGGTTATAGCAGCCACACACAGGCAGGCAGGCGTGCACACACACACACACACACACACACACACACACACACACACACACACACACACACACACACACACACACACAGATCAGTGACATCAGTAGGCATATTTGACCTGACAGCCTTCAAAGAGCGGGACCCAGAGACATGCAGGGAGACATGGAGAGAGACAGAGATAAATGCAGCACTGTACAGTATGTGTAACTCTGTGCAGAAAGTCACTGTCTGTCAACTAATAGACTAAGTAACTCTAACTAGCAAAAACAGAAAAACTTTCTCATACACACACTCCTCTTTCACTGTCTCTGGTTCTCTCTAGACTTTAGGACAGCTCTTATATAGTAATGTATTATTCATATGAAGAATAGTGTGTGTGTGTGTGTGTGGCAGTGAAAAAGAGACTGAGACAAATGATGTGTATGTGTGTACGCATATTGGCAAAAGCAAGTAAAAAGAGTGTGTGTTTCAGTATGTGTGTATATATCAGGTGGTGCTGCATTTAGAGGCAAGCAGCAACTAAATTGAGGTCAGGTGAAGTCAAAAGAAAAAGCCAGTCAGGTCACACACACACACACACACACACACACACACACACGCAATCTATACGGTGGCTGGCTTAGTTCATTGACTCAGCATATTTTTGAGTACGTGGTCAGAAGAGCATTCTCTGTCGTGTGTGTGTGTGTGTGTGTGTGTGCGCGTGTGCGTGTGTGTGTGTGAGACTGTCTGCATTGAGTCAAAAATGCATTGAAAAAGCACCACGAGACACCAAATGCCACATTTTGTATTTCAAATTGCAAAACCAATTGCAAATAAATGTGTGACAATGACTAAACTATTAACATTAATTTATAATACTTTTGGCAAAGAACCCTTTAACTTGATTTTGAACAAAAAATATATTTTTGGAAGTCTGTCATTATCTTGGAATATATCACTTGACCATCAGTTGTCTTCTAAATGTTTTCGTGATCTTGTCAATTTGAGGTGTGTAGAACGGCAGATTTAACCCGCCAGTCCTCTTAAAAATGCATTCTTTTTATTCAAATTTTATTAGGAACACATTGATGTACATAATACAGTACAACAAATATGCATCTTTTTTGATTTAAAGAAAAAATAAAATAAATAAATATACAGTACAAGTAGAAAATAATGGAATGACTGGAGAAAATAAATGAGTGAAAGGAAAAATAAAAAACTTTAATTTTTTTTTTAAATTTTACAAAACTTTTACAAAACTTTTACACAACTTTTACAAAACTTTTACAAAAAATTTTGTAAAATTTTAAAAAACTTTTACAAAAATTTTACAAAAATTAAAAAAATTAAAAAAAAATTAAAAAAATAAAAATTTAAAAGAACTTGGTTAAATCAGTAGACACAATAATTAAAATAGTGAAAACATAATTTAAAATAATAATAATAGTAATAATAATAATACAGTTGAGAGTGAAAGAAAGACAAGCTGAAAATATGTACTCCTGGAGAAACATTTAAGTGAATGAACATTTGAGTAGGTTAAAAAATTAATTAGCAGGAGGAGACGTAAAAATGAGATCATCATAAATTAAGTAAAGTCTGATCTAAGTGAGAATATCAACTCAACCCAGGATGTCCAACAGTTTTTAAATTTATCTCGATCAAGTCTTACATTAAAAGTGAGCTTGTCCAGCACATAAATATCTTGGATAACATTGAACCAATCGTTAACCTTGGGTACATCTGTTGTCAACCATTTCCTTGTAAGGGCTTTCTTACTGTCTATCAACATAATATTAAACACATACTTGTTTACAAATCCCTTAACAGTTTCTGGTCTCAAACCCAGGTACAGAGTCTCAAACTTGAGTGGGATTACTACCTTTACCACCTTTTCCATAAAAAGGTTTTAATTTGTTTCCAGTAGACCAGAAGTAAAGGGCACTTTTTTAAATTATTTTTGGGGGCATTTTGGCCTTTAATTGATAGGACGGAAGAGGGAGAGAGGGGGAAGACATGCAGCAAAGGGCTGCAGGTCGAAATCGAACCCCGGCTACCAGGGCGCCTGCTTTATGCTGTGTTAATGCTAAATTCAAGTATCATCACTACCATTATTGATGAATATTTCCATGGTTGGATGTGGACAAAATGTGATCTGTACCCTTCATCTTTGTTTACTTTTACACCTGAAACACTCGGTGAGAAACTGTTGTTACAGCCAAGAAGTAATCCTGAGCTCTGCAGAAGAGAAGAGAAGAGAAGAGAAGAGAAGAGAAGAGAAGAGAAGAGAAGAGAAGAGAAGAGAAGAGAAGAGAAGAGAAGAGAAGAGAAGAGAAGAGAAGAGAAGAGAAGAGAAGAGAGATTCACAGACCGAAAGAGACGGCTGAAAAGTTTTAACAGCCATGATAAACATTGGGGAAAAAGAGATTGGATGGAGATGTGAGGGCATCGACCGGCACTTAAGCTTCAACAGGACAAATAATATCTTCTTAGTGGCAGTCGTGCAGCTGGGCAGGAGCATTGGGAATGGGGGCGTTTACAAGATATAATGCCTCAGAAGACAAACAGAGGAGAGGAGGCTTTGCTGGATGATAAAGAGAGAAGGCTCCATGTTTAAAAGCAGGACAGAGATATAGAAAGAATTGAGGTGTGATTGTACTGCCAACCATAAACCTAAGAGACAACTGCTGTTATTGAACTGTTACTGTGGAGGTAAACTCAGTGCCACAAAACGTGTGTGAGTGTAGGAAACATCAAAATAAAACTTAGAATTTGTGCCGCTCAAACCCCCACTGTTGGGTTTCCACACCACTAAAAAGAAGAAAGAGGTAACTGTGGTAAACATCAGCTGACGTGTCGATGCTCAAAAGGAAAATACACTTAAGCTTTCTGGATGCTGGATCCTTAAGTTATTGCCTCCTCCTCATGCTGCGCCCTGTCATCATAACACACATGAGGATGTTATTTAGAGGGTGCAGAAATGATTGCTGTTGTTAAATTCTTTGCAGGACACTAAACTTTCAGCTCTGGCCTAGAAAAGTATAAAAATGGTAAGCTTGTTTTAGGGAACATGAATCCTGCTGTCTGCCTGCTGTGTGTAAGCCTCACATGGACTTTTACTTTGTCCTGACCTTTGCACACACACACTGAGAAAAATAAACTATATTATTACAGTAAAAGGTCAGTGGGAATGGATTGTACATATTGTATGCAGGTGTAGGAGTGCAGGCGAGTGCACACATAGTGTGCATTTTTAGGCTACTTTGAACAGCCTCATAAATCGTTTTTTGTGTTCTCTAACTGATGTGAACTAACTTTTTTGTAGTGTGTGTGCATGTAGTATGTGTGTTCACTTTCAGGTACGGACCTGTAATTGCATTGCTGCTGGAAAAATCATTTCTTGATGCAGGTAGAATGAATCAGAAATAAATCAAAACTGTAATAACTTTTTTTTATCTCACACAAATTCTCTCTCTTTCTCTCTCTCTCTCTCTCTACAAACACACACAAAGACTTGCATATGCACACAGGCTCTCATACACACTGCTAAAACAGCATTTTGTTCATAAAGTCTATTTCCATGGTTAAGTTGTGATGAATGAGACTCCGCTGAAGTCAATAAGATACCGCAGTACCTTAATTCAGTTCAACACACTCATGCACACATGCAGACGCACACACCACAGTGTGTAGGCCATAATTCAACACTTATGCATACACACATATTTAGAGACCCACACTCACACATTCAATGACAGCGCAGTGTACCATAATTCACTGTAAAGATAAATGCCCAGTGTGCATTATCACTAACTGTGTGTGCGCGTGCGTGTGCGTGTGTGTGTGTGTGTGTGTTGGCGTTACTGCTGAGTCTTCTTTATGAAATGACGTCAGCACGTCAGGACAGACATACTCTGTAAAGACACATTTATGGTACTAATGTTATAAACCCGTTACAACCAACTATTTGTGCAAATGAAATCTTCAATTATTTTAATTTTTCTAAGCAGTGTATTTTATTTTTGAGGGCTTTATTTAAGTTGTGATGCATGAAAAGTTTTGCAGGGAAAAAAATAAACTCCAAAAAATCAAATAAATTAGCCTTCAATGAGGGGTTGAAGGAAAAAATATTACCTCGAAACAGCAATAACTGAGGGTAAGTGGTTTAGCTTAAAAAGGAGGCTTTCTGTGGATTTTATCTTTTTTCCTTCTAAGATGTGTGTGAGGTATTTTTGAGGGTGTTTGCAAAATGCAAATTGAAAGTACTTCACATGTTTTGGAAGTTCATTCAATTCAATCATCCAAAGGTTATGTTTGGCACTTCTACATAAAAACAAGGATACTATAGCAAATGAATACATAAGCATATGTAATACATTACATTTATTTTTTTATATTTAAAGTCTGCCTAAATGATACCAACCTATGGCTCTATCATCTGTACTATATGATCTGTCAGGAAAAAAGCTGTACATGTCAATTGAAAACACAGTGGTACACAATAAGATTGGAAGTATCGCTGTATACTATAACACCCATCCCATAATTCACAGTGTACTCATCAGAATAAGACATGATTATTTCTCGATGTAACTTCCTCACTCTTAATTTTCATTCTCATGTATTTTATTGCCCCCGTGGGGAAAGCTTCATTGTGCTGAAGATGTGCCTTCATTAATAAAACCACATAAATAAATATACAGCTCAAACTAATTACAAAAAGTAATAAATAAGTTAATATCCCTATGCAACACTTGAACACAGCATAATCTCATCTATATATGTACATTCACAAGTGGCAATGTGCAACGTGTTAGGGCATCCAAAGACAACATTGTTTAGCAGAACTGCTGTCAGTGAAAACAAGCATTAAATGGCGTGACAACTCTCTTCTTCTGGGCCTGAAAGAGTAAATGAGGTCATGCAGATTCACCTTGAAGTTCTGAAAGATATGTAACTTGCAGTTTTTGTTGAACTTTTACACTTCTACAGAGTGGGATACCAGATTCCCCTTTCTAGAGGTGCAGTGTGCCTGGCTGAGCTAGGCCAGAGGTTCAGAAACCGAAGCTGTTAATAGCGCTTTTCTGTCGGCATCTCTTCATCTTCCTCCCCTCATTAGTCCTCTTTGAGAGTTTATGCATTTTAGAGGATACACTTTATTACCTCTGTAGGGAAATTCTGTTGGTCAAATGCATAAAAAAAGGATACAAGAATGAATGAATTATATAGCAATCTGAACTCTCCCTTCACTCCCAGTAGGACATCAATCACATGCTCGATCATGTACACATATGCCCTCACACGCACGCACGCACACAGGCAAGAGAGAGAGATTAGGCTTCAATAACACAAAGCATCTGAAAAATTTATGTAATACGGTTCCTGCTCTTGTAGTTCTTACTATATCTATACACATTATTATCATTCTCATCCAGCCATCTAACCATTATTAAATTACATTTCTTACAGAGTACATACCAAATCAGATCATTCTGACAATGCTACGTATAAGCTTGCATTTTCAGGTCATTTTCATGAAGACCTTAATCTGGAATGTCTAAAAAATAAATAGGAAGGCACCTTTACTTTATCCTCGATCTCGATAGGCAATCAACTAAATTGTACATCGCAGTCAACATCTAGTAAGGAGTTGGAAAGTCACTATGGTTATTCTGCTGAGTCACAGCCGGTTAAACCTCTTTTCTGTCCCCTTCCGCTCTACATCATTATCTTTTTTCTCGATACAGCCAAACTAAAGATTTAGATGTTGTTATTTACATATTTTTTCTGTTTGTGACATACAACAAGCATAAAAGAAACCTTAAGAATAGTATTAAGGGGGCTTACGTATCGGACTAGTTCTCTGCTGGGTGCAGTGACTTTGTCTCACAGTTGTTTTATGGCAACAACAAAACTCCAGGCTGTGTTGTTTTCAGATATATCCTGTCTGGAGAAAGCTTTTAACAAGCTCAGTTTGCAGGTAAGAAAAACGCTGGCTAAATGTAGACAGACGCCACAATATCCTGGTAATTACAACCATATTGGACAGCACAATACAGCACAATCTTTTCCTAACCATAACCATTGTTTATTTACCAAAAACCAAAATCTTTCCCTAACCTTATAGCATGTCATATATTGTAGAGACTGAGAACTTGGCATTGGATGTAAAAAGAAGGTTATCATTAAATGAAATCAGCAGTTTTGCAGAATCGTCCTAATATCTGCATTCTTTTCTGGCTTTTTATCCACCGCTCTCACAATCATAGGAAAGTTATAGCTCTCTACCTGTCACTTTATCTCTTTTACTCTTCCACCTACTCCAGCTGTATATTTCACTTTTTTACATCTCTCACCATGTCCCTCTTGAATCCTACACATATTTTTTGTTTCTCTCTCTAGCTGGCTCTTCTAGCAAAGGCAGCCTGTCTGTTCAAATTCAACTCCCATCAGTGTACACACAGCGCGTGCGCACACACACACACACACACACACATACACACACACACACACACACACACACAGGGGGGGAGGACAAATTATTCCAGGACAGGAGAACTGTTTTGTTTGGTTCACCCTTGTTTGTTTTCTCTCACCCCTCTCTCTCCCACCCAACAGATGGGGTATTTTAATGAAATCAGCCTTGCCTGTTCCCATCTGTGTGAGAAATGAATTTTGCCATTTTTAAAATGAGGGAATGTACAATGAGACAGGCTGGAATGCAGGGAACCCCAGCACAGAAGTTTTTTTTCTTCTTCTCAACTGTTTCTGCTTTCAATGCAGTTTTCTCTCTCTCTCTCTCTCTCTCTCTCTCTCTCATTTAATATATGTACTGCATGTTATGTTTTCTCGTGATTACATGTAAATCACACTGTCTTTGTCCCCTCTATTCCAAAACAGAAAGTTGAAACTAAAAAAAAAGAAGTGACAGTGTCATGATGCCATTAGAACCCCTCGTCCACTGGATGTGTCTGTGTCACGCTCTGGATGTACACGGATGTACAGTATTAAGGTCCAAATGTCCACAGGAATCATTTAAGAAAGAAAACATCTTCCCTCACTCAGTTTTTCAACAAGAGTCTGTGTTGTTTAGCTGATTTTCATTTTATTTTTTTGGTTTTAATTTTTGCTTACACATACATTTTAAGATTTTATGTTTCCAATATTGGTTTGAGTTGTATTGCCAACATGGCTTCTTATCTTTAATCTGTATTTTCTTTTTTATCTATCAAGAAAAAAACAAATTTTGCTTTATGTATGAAAAGAGGAAGTCAGAAACAAATGTAATGCTAAATCAATGTCTTTTCTTTTCTGTCAAT
This sequence comes from Percina caprodes, assembly GCA_013375575.1. Classification (NCBI taxonomy): domain Eukaryota; kingdom Metazoa; phylum Chordata; class Actinopteri; order Perciformes; family Percidae; genus Percina; species Percina caprodes. The sequence goes on along the minus strand of JABXJD010000021.1, from coordinate 972,696 downwards.
TGTAAATAAATTAAGGTATTGCAAAACAAACATAATACTGTATTTTGTAGTATTCAAACCTTGTCTCGCGATACCTATGTTATCGTGTTTCATACATTTAAACATAAGGTTCAATAGGTTTACTATTTAGGCCTGTTTTTAAAACTGAATTCTCTAAACAGTGTAGTTTCACCAACAGTACTATCAATCAGAAAAGGTCCCAGAATGAAAGGTTGGCTTTTTGGAGGTGTCAGGTTTTCATCCATCAACAACATGAGATTTGTGTTTCATAAGAGAGCGTTTGCATGCCTGTTTGCTTGTACACATACATCTGTGCCTGTACAAATGTACGTATGCGTTTGTAAGGCACTGTGTGTGCTGAGTGCTGACACATATGTGCATGGCGGCATGTGTTTTCTCAGGTGTGTTTTCAGAAAGGGAGCTGTCAGACATGATGACTGACGTCACCCTCATTACACCCCCACACACACACACACACACACACACACGCACGCACTCACACACACACACACACACACACACACACACACACACACACACATTGGAGGGTTAAAGCAGTTAGCTACTTATAAAACAGAGAAGTAATTCAGACAATCTGCACCTGCTATTGAAATGGCTTAACAAGCAATAACACCGTTAGAGACACACACTATGACACACACACAAAAAAAACTAAATTAACCTCCAGGCAGACTAATGGAAAGTAGCCAGAATAATTACTGATACAACTACCAATAAAGAAAATAAAAAGAAATAGAGAGACAGAGAGGGAGAGGATTAAAGACTGAAAGCAACAGATCCTGGAAGTCTAAATTTAATGGAAAAGCAGCTCACTGTCACACGTGTGTGTGTGTGTGTGTGTGTGTGTGTGTGTGTGTGTGTGTGTGTGTGTGTGTGCGTGTGTGTGTGTGTTTAAGAGGCAGGTGATGCGTCAGTTACACACTTTTTGCAGCAGCAATTAAAATATGCAAATCCGGAAGTGTCACGGTAGAATCTGATAGGCTATGCTTAACTGCACTCAGTGCTGATTGATCATGAATATACATGAGCCAATGCAACATTCGATCAGAAAATCAATAATGCAGGCAGGCAGGCAGGCAGGCAGGCAGGCAGACAGATAGACAGACAGACAGACACTGCTTACATACAGTGTACACAGCTGTGAGACTGCTGTGTGTGAGTGCATGAATATGAATGTGTGTGTGTTAAGATTGTAAACAAATATGACTGCATCTTGCTTATAACCCTCATCATCAGGACTCGGGCTAAGCGCCTGGAAAATATGCAAATAAATTAGCTCCAAGTTTGAGCACAGAATTAATTAGACATCCAACAATCTACAGAGATTCTACAAAACCACCTACCAGCCGTCAAACTGTGTGAAGTGTGATAATGTGATCATTAGATAATTTGCATATTTGTCCTATTAAGGGACATTAGCAAGCCTTTTGGTCATATCAGACCTGAGAAACTGGTGTTTACTTGTTATGTTAATGAGGGATATGAAAGGTCAACAAGTCAAAACCCCACAGTGGCTGGGACAGTCTGGGGCAGGGAGACAAATGAATGAGTAATTTATGCTTATGAGTAAAGTGTTGCTGTCGGCCGAACTTCATGATATGATATGTTGTATTAATAGATCAGCAATAATTCTCAATGTTATAGCTAATACTATAGCAACTATCCAAAAAATTTAAGAGAGAGAACTTTAAAGTTGCACTTATCAATACTTTTATAGGAACAATGGGTTAAGTGACTGTGTAAAGTGAAAGGCGTCGCTCCCTAGTCATGAAACTACTGAGAATTACTCTGCAGTTTGCCTAAACTCTGGCATCTTTTAGCTCATTGCTTTGGTTTTACAATGCAGAACACTTTTATTATTGGACTACACTATATAGCTCTCATCAGTGTTGTCTTCATCTGAAACAAGCTGGCAATTTTTAGCTAAAAAAACTGATAATACCACAATGCACTACCAACCCAGCACCAAACGGCACATAGGCAAAGTTAGCTACTAGTTGGTGAACATAATGAAGAATTTAACAGCTAAAGACCCAGATACTATTTTCAGACTTCGGTGGAGGACAGAGCTAGAAATAGAATGATTATTGGACGTTCAGGTGGCATAAAATTATGCTCCAAATGTGGAAAAAAAAGCCATTCCAGTGTCTACCAGTAGCATGTATCCCTGTAACACTGTTGGATGGAACGTAAAATGGTTGACTTTATGTTCTTTCAAGTAAGGAGACACAATTTTTGTACAAATTAAAGCTGAACTGGCCACTATGGGCCAGAAAAAATTCAACACTGAAAGATAATTGCCTAAGGTTAAATACCTTTATTCACACATCCAGCTGTAACTTCATTATCCTCAAATTGGAGTAATATTTCTAGTTACTTGATTAAGTCCATTATTAACTCTCCTGGTTTGGTCTCCAACTCCTGAGAAAACTATGTGGCTCTTTAGATTTCAAGTTGTTTTCATCTGCTAGTTGCTTATGTCTTTCTGCTGCTTAGTGTTGGGCAGGTAGAGTATCGTGGGCTTATCGAACAAGGATGAGATGAGAGTGGTTGGAGGTAAAGAGAGTCAGGACTTTTTCCTAGTGGGCCAGTAGTGTTTCAAGGCCATGAGGGCCTGTTTGACAATAGTTATACATTGCAAGTTCTTAGCAACACAATCCGGTGCCCGGCTGCCACACGCAATCAGAAAGCATGGTCACAACCATGTCTAGGATTTTCAGAAACATAGGGGGATCAGTGAGCGGCCCCTCCCCAAATGGCATAGCCCTGGTTGGCCTATGACGTGAAGCCATCGAACAACACATCAGGCGTCAACATTTAACAAAACAATCTAAAAAAAAAAGTCAGAGCTCCAATTTGAATGAGTTGGGTGAGTTAAGGAGTGTGAGTGACATCCAATTCAACTCAAAAATACTAATGCAGGTATAAGTTTGAGGCTCTACCATTACAGTGCCCTTGAGTCATTGAATGAACCCACAGCTCCTCTGGTGGAGTAGCTGGGTAATGTGTTTTTTACGGAGCAGAAGTCACTGAACTGTGGGAATGTGAGGCAAAGCATTGCTTATGAAGAGATTGGACCCTCAGCAAACAGCCCCTGGGTAAATACAAGAATCACTGATGCTGATTATTATTCAGATACTCTTCTTAACAGGGCTGGCTTATCTCACGTCGCTGTGTCATTATGTTCACCAGCTCCACTCTCTTTCTGTCATTTAGCATGTTTCAGGTCAGTGGGCTCCAAGCAGGCTTTCAGCAGTACGCCCTCGTTCAAATTACAGACAGGAAATGTAGACATGAATGATAACCAGCAACAAGCACCATGCTCAAAGAAAGAGCAAACAGCATGTACTAATACCTGTGTGTGTGTGTGTGTGTGTGTGTGTGTGTGTGTGTGTGTGTGTGTGTGTGTGTGTGTGTGTGTGTGTGTGTGTGTGTGTAAAGGTGCTGCATGAGCCTCATTAATTATGCTTTTCTGTAATCTGTGTCTGCTGTTAATGAACTCTTTTGGCGTGTGCTGGGGAGTTTAACAGAACTGAGCATAATGCTTGTGTGTCAGAAGGATAAAATAAATCATGACTATAGTTGAGCATTACAGCCACTTGAGGGCCTGAACTTTTAAAGCTAAATTAGATCAAATGGATCCAAGCCTCTCTTCAGGGAGCTAATCTTTGACCTTCATTTGAATGGGCATGTGCATAAACACAGGAAGTTGTGTCTTCTACTTGAGACAAAGCTGTTTTGTTAAGGAAAGGCAGTTGTGGCTGCAGTTGAAAATAGTAAGGCCTCTGATTTGACCTATTAATCCTCTTAGCTCGGTATGTTACTGTATTGCATTGTGTAGTGTTCTTGTTGTGGGCACATTATAGCTACTCTGCTGACAAATTAAAACTTGTACATTACCACCTGTGACTACAAACTAATTTAGCCTGATAAATCAAACTAAGTTGTCATTTCAATGTCATGTCATAATTGAGTCTGGCATCATGTTAGTAATTTTCTATTGGGAGAAGGAGTTATTTTGCCACAACCATTCAATGGCGAGTGACGTATCCATCCTGGCAGCCTTGGTGGCCGCTGCTGGGAGCAACCACTGTATAAGATATATATAATATTTTCATGATCAATACAAACATTATTTGAAAAATATGTGTACAGGACACACACACTAAATGTGATAAATGCAATAGAAATGAGCAGCATAGCATATACAATATATATACAGTATAGTATATATATATATATATATATATATACACAGTATATATATATATATATATATATATATATATATATATATATATATATATATATATACACACACAGTATGTATATATTATTCTCACACTATAGGAGAAGAACAAAAACTTACTACTTAAATCACTGAGCAAATTTAAAATAAAAAGATAGAAGAGAAAAATCCAAATATATAAAGATTATAATTAGATTAGAAGAATTACAATATGCTAGGGTGACTGTTAACCTTAATGAATTACAATTTATTTATTTATTTTTTTACATTTTTGAATTCAGTAGCTGTTCAGGAACCTTTGATCATAACACATGATTGTCATCAGCAGATGGAGTTTATCCAGTTGACTTGATCTGCGGGTGCTCAAATTTCCATGTTTTTTGGAGCACGTCCAGGAAATCCATGTTGGTTTAAAAACAGGTTTAAAGTTCATTTTTGATCTTGAAAAGTGCATTGCTTTAACACTACTGCCATCAGAGACCTACAGTATATGCCATATTCAATACACAAGACTAGTCAAGGATTGCACAAATTGATGAGTCACTTTTCCATCCAACTTACAGTATATCCCTCCTCACACTAAAAAGTAATGACTAATAACTCCCTGGAGGGATCTGGATCATTTCAGAAGGAAAGGACTATAAATATAGATAGAAAAAAAAAAATGTATTCCCTACCTCAAATTCTAAACAAAACAAGTACAGTTTGTGTGTGTGTATATGTGTGTGGCTACTCGCTATATGTGTGTTTGTATCTGTGTTCCAGCAAAGCATGACTGCCGAATCTGTCTTTTAATGAATTTAATAGTTCCATCATTTCTCTATCAACCATCAACGCTGGTGTTCCTTACACACACACACACACACACACACACACACACACACACACACACACACACACACAGACTCTGCGTTGGTGTTCCTTATTATTTACTTCAATCGAAGTAACATGCCAACTGGAAAAGTGACTAAGCAGATGTGTGTGTGGGTCTTGGCGTTTGTGTGCGCCTATACCTTGTTCTTGGAGGAATTTGTTAAATAATCTGACTGTGGAATTGAATTATGTCATCATAGAAACAAGGATTAGGTTATGGGATGTTTAAGAATGGTCAATTAGTGTTACTACCGCTACATATGTGAGAGGAAAACAAGGAAGGCAGAGAAGCATGCAAAAAAAAAAAGAGATATACAAATGGGGAAAAGGAGGGAATAAAAGAGAGAAGAAGAAAACAATCTATTTTTCTACTTTCTACTTAAGTGTCCATTATGACCTACCAATTGTGGACAACTGAAAGCAGAATATCCTTAAAGAGATCAGTACAATTTTCTGGATGCTAGCTGTACAAAGAAGCAGCAGTGGTTTGATGAGTTGAGATGTCCACCGCCTCAAGATACTAAGACCGACATAGAGAGCCATAAAAAGACAGAAAAATACAAACACAAGGAAAAAAGAAAAGGGGTGGAAGAGGAGAACCACAGTGAAACAGTCATCAGACTTCAAAGCATCCTTTTATCCGTTCTGTTTAGAGTTTAAAATCGGGAGTCCAGATCCACCAAAACAAAAGATGAAACGATAATCTGATAATCGTTATAATGTTTCACAGAGGGAAAATATTTCTGAATATACTTGTGTTTATGTGACTGCTGGAGTGAAATGTGCTTTAAAGCATGATCAAATGTTTTATTTCAGTTCAAGTGGATTTGTGTTTTTTTCCTTTGGTTTAGTAGATTGGGATGTGTGTGTGTGTGTGTGTGTGTGTGTGTGTGTGTGTGTGTGTGTGTGTGTGTGTAGGGCAATATATGCATGTTATTTCGATATCGTGATATGAGACTAGATATTGTCTCAGATTTTGGATATTGTAATATGGTGTCTTTTCCTGGTTTTAAAGGCTGAATTACAGTAAAGTGATGTAATTTTCATCATTTGATCAAATTGTATTATTCAAAATCGAACTATTCTCAGCTACTGTAACTCAGCATGCTGTTTATATAATTGTTAGTCTAGAAAGATCTGCTCACACACTCAGTATGCACACACCTTTTAAGGCATTTCTTTTATGTTCTTGCTGAAGCATCTAATAGAATAATGTGACATGCATACACTACACATTAAGTTATTACTACGAAGGATGTGGGAACAATTCGGATATCTATAATTGATAGTTTGATTTTGTATGATAGATTCTTCTTCATCTAATCCAAGATAAAAGAGTGTGCCTTTCAGTATTCTCATCACTTAGCAGGCTATTTAATTGGTGGGCCAATCTCCCAAAATCCCACTGTGTTTTCTTAACAACTTGTAAAGCAGTCCATAGCTGCAAGCGCTTTGTTGAAAATAAACTGTTAAATGCAGCCCATACATCGTTGTTTACATGAAAATGTCTGTTTAGACAATCCGCACTTCAAAACATCCCATGGCCATGTAATCTTACACAAAGTGGACAGGGGCAGCTTTTCCATTCTTCTTCACATGTTGGAGGAGCAGGATGGTACCAGAGGAGAAAGAAGAAAAAGACAGAAAACAGAACAAATCAAAGAAGAGAAACATGTTTTACAAAGTTTCCTTCTCCCACCCCACAAACCACATGCACTTAGACTTGGCCATACCTAGCGGCAAGGATTACTGACCAGATCAATAGAAAAATTGCCCCTGGGCCTCTGATCACAGAGGTCTCAGCCTGGGCAGCACTGCGCGCGAGACCTTGAGCGTTTAGAGGCCCCTGGACACAGGCTGAATATTACAAATCTAATCTGTGTATCAGTTTAACTCTTGAACCTGAGTAAATAAATGATAGCATAGTGTGAAATAAGTAAAGGCTGTTTTCAGGGTGTTTGAAGCAGTGGTTGCCTAACAGTGGAGGCCTGGGTCATATAAATACCTTACTCTGGAGATCCAGTGTTAAAAGTGTTATGGAAAACATACTTTAGAAAATGGCCTTGGGAGAGAGGTCCTTTTTACATAATGTGAACTGTTCAGAATGTCCACAAAGCTCTAGTCTCACTTTGCCAGACTATCCACACACTGCGGACCGGAGGAGAGTCTGGCTACTCCACACAGCCTTAAAATGTGCTCTGGTTTATTGCTATTTCTTTAAACCAATCACAATCATCTTGGGCAGTGCTCAACGGCAGACGGAGCTGCTGCAAAATAGACAAAACTCAGATTGGACAGATAGTCTAGCTAGTTGTCTCATTTACCCTGCAGAGACCTGAGGAGCAGTCAACCATAGCCCTCATAAATCAGCCGGAGTTTAGAATCCAACACAAAGAAAGTGGAAGGAAACAAAAATCTGCAAAAATATGGCAGAGCAATCCCAGAAGTGAAACGTCAAGGAAAGCTCTGACGGATTCAAATTCAGATTTCCAAGTGAGAACAGGCTACACCTGTCATTAGAGCATGCTTTTTCTATATCAGGTTGCAATCTTCTTGAATACAGAAACAAACAATAAGATAAAGGATTTCAGATTTTAATTGAACACATGCAGAATACACCATTAAATTATTGATAGGGAGAGTGGCTGCAGTGGCCTCCTCAATTCTGAATATGTCTTTGCCAACTAGAGAAATACACATACGTACACCCATGTATAAATACGGTATATTAATACTGTACATACACACTACTGCTTTGAGTTGGCAACAGAGACAGAGAGCATCTTTGTTATTTGTCTCTCTTTAAAATTCCATGTTTTGCTCAAATGAATAGACTGTTTTCATGTGACGTACTGTAAAATGGAAACTATGATTCTTTCTGCCTTCAACTTTCTCTGTATTTCTGTCACCCACAGCGCCTCTCCGCATCTGCACTTTGACCCTCTCTTTTATCTTTTTTATCCACCATTGGAGTTTTGTTTAGGTTATTACGTCTTTTTGAATATCATCGCACCATCTTGCTTTACTTTTTTCTCTCTCATACACCCTTTTCTGCCCCCTTTTCTGTCCCCTGTATCACTGTTGTCGCCTTGCTTGATGCGTTATATTTGCGCTCTTGTTTTCTCTGTCCTGTGTTAACCCCAAATGCAGTTATGAGTAGCCAAATCCCTTTTTGGTTATCGTTGATACAGTTGTGTATTAATGTGTGTATTTTTTCTAATTGCATGACTCTGTATGTAAATAAAAGTGCAAGACGTCATGTTATGCTTCTCATCATATTCATGTGTGCTGGTCCTGGTTTGTAATGATCAAAAATCAGATAAATCAGAAGGAAATATGATAGAGATGAGAAAATTATAGTATTCTACTTAAATTTTAAGGCTATTCAGCATAAACGTACTTAATGTTAAATTGACTTACTTACTTTGGGTTCAACTTATTTATTTCTTAACCCTTGTATTGTCTTCACTTTCGGGACCCTCTTGTATCCCTTGGGTCAAAGTGACCCATGACTTATTTGGGGTTTTAATAACAATTCTGAAATAAAATTTTACTTCATTATCTATTAACAAATATTGTCTTTATCTCAATTTCAAACAATTTATTTTTAGGGAATGCAATCAGTCTCTACTAGAACACAATTAAAAATGGAAGTGTGATTCGTTTTTTTTGTCATAAGGTTTTAATTCATGTTAAAAATCCACTATGTGATCATTCTTATCTTGGAAAAAGTGGTCATAACCAGAATAATTTTCTGAATTGAGTCAGGAATACATGTTTATCACAGAAAATAAGGTAAGGCCATTTATTTTCAGGTAGAAAAAATTTAACTTAACATTTTTCTTCTTTTAAAAATTGAAAAGGGTCATTTAATCATGTCACTATTACAAATCACACTTACTACTACAAATCATTTCACTATTGTGCAAGTTTATTTAAGTTTATTTTCTTTGCTGTAAAACTGAATGAAATGACCAGCGTCAGAGTGTATTATAAACATGTAGCTTTTCATTATATTTAACCAAGACATGTTGGCCTGAACTATAAATTACTTTTTAATACTTGACTTTCAAATACAGGCCTATTTATTTATCTTGGTGCATTTTGCAAAGGAAAGGGACAGGAGCTGCGGCCAAACCCTGCTGAACTATGGTAACGGTCCACTGAACCAACACTTTCTTGAAAAACTCACCAGTTCCCAGACTTTCCACAGTTGTCATATATCCAGGTCTGTGAATATGCATGCATGTGTAAAGGAGGGGAAAGAAGAAAGACTGCCTGTGTATTCTGTTGTGCGTGCGTGCGTGCGATTGCTTTCCCCCTGCTTTGTGTGATTAGATTTGTCTCCTTTAAATTCAGGATTGTTGTTTTTGTCTGCCAGCCAATATATAAAAGCTATGGGTTTGTACACACACACACACACACACACACACACACACACACACACACACACACACACACATTCAGACAAAGACCCCTGTGGCACAGCAGTGCATAGTCATGGATGGCTGCCAATAATTCATCTATACTACAATATTACTCATGTAGAACGCACACACGCACACCCATGCACACATACTGTACACACACACATGGTAAAGCCATTAGTTGCTCTTCAGACACTCAAAGCGTTGTAGGAATACCAACCGCATTTGTCGGGGATAATAAAAGGTTTATAGTAGAGAAATACATTTACATTTTTGACTGAAGCTTTTAAAGTTATGAAATACACAAACCCAGCAGCAAATCAGTCGTAATACTGTGCAGCCCTGCATGTATCAGGAGTACCATTTTTGTTTACTTGCACAGAAAAATTACTCTTTTAAAGAAACACTAATATCTTGATACCTAATGGCTCTCATTGTTTAATTTGTTCTACATCACCTCGATGCAAAGAGTGCTGAAACAATGTCCAACAGAGCAGCAAACCTGCATTAAAAATGAGGTGTTAACTTTCAAGAGTTACAAAATTTGTAAAAGTGTTATGAAACACTGCAGTGTTTTAGGTCTAATAAGCCTTCAAACTCATCTTTTATTTAAACGGGACATCTTCTCACCAGTACTTGTAGCAACACGCCCACACCAATGCATCCCCTTGCCTATTCTTTTATAACACAGTGCTATTTTAACGACTAATGTTATAGTATTTGTGAACCAAGAAGCCAAAGATGACCAGAAAACAGTACACAAGCTGTGCTCAAACAATACTTGATGTAGCATCAAAACAGTATGAGAAACAGTGCCTGTACAATATTATGGCGATATTAATATTAAAATGTACAGATTTCAATAATTGTTATCTCTGAGCATATATTTGTAATGTAAAATTAATTCAAAGTTCCCATCTAAATTCTGTGACCGATCACCATTGCAAGCATGCAATCTGTAATGGGTAATGGATTATACATGGAGGTTGGCTTTCCAAAGTTTTCTGTTAGTTTACATGATTTGTGAAGCAAAAAATGGAAATAATGAATGTGTTGCACCAGTTAATATTTCCACCGCCACTCTTCCGCTGCAACTTGTTCACAGCTTGTTGATTTTTCAGAGGTGCAGTTTGTTCCCAGTCTGTGTTGCCACTACCACCACTGCCCTCCCATAAACAGATACATAAACACAACTGGACAGCAGTCCCCTTGTATTACCCACTGTGACCGTGTCAGAGCTGTGAGTCAGTGGATGTCGACTACACAATTATAGGAAAATTCCACCCTCAGGTACTCTTTTGCTCTTAGATGTCATCAATCTGCGATTCTTAGTACATTCCATCAGTTATTTTGTGATTAAGTGTTGCAATTAACTTGTTTAGTGTACCCACTCCCTCTCCACCTGTCCCCTACTCCAGTTAATGTTTTCCTGCATTTCCCAGAATGACTTCAACCAATGAATCCCCTCAGATCAGAAATTAAGTTGTTGCTTTCAGATGTCTGTGTGTAGGTGGAGAGAGAGCAGGAGTAAAGACAGGGGAGTGACAACGTTCCTATCAAGAAAAATTGAGTCAAGCTCTTGCAATGTGTCTTGAAGCTGCAATGCATTACGAACTATACAGGCAACCATGGGTAGAGACATTTACATTGATTATTGACTGTCATTAAGAAAGTCTAAAAAATAGTTCTTGTCATGACTGAAGAAAGGACACAAAAAACAGACAGCTGCACTGGAACGTATCTCAGCATGGTGCGTCAACATTTTCAGCTTCACACACTGATACTACACTGCATTTATGTAGAAGATACTGTTCAGAGAGGGAAATCTTCCCGATCATTTAATGTCACATTTTCAAATTATTCACAGATTGACTCCTACACACCAATCATCTAGTTTGTATCTTCACAATTTTTTTTATTAGAAGTCAGGGCTGTAGCTATGATTTTATTAATATTCATGAGTTGAGTCCAAAAAACTCTGGCTACAAAATCAACTGGGGAAAGAATTAATTCATGCCCCTATCAGACAGTTTAGACCCACATTTCCTTGACACACTGCCATTTACACTAGTGAAAGACCATTTCACCTATCTAGGGCTCAAAATACTCCGTGACCCCAAGCATTTACTTAAACTTAATTATGCTGAAATGACCATGAAGCTAAAAGGTAACATAGAGAAGTGGAGAGCTCTGCTACTGTCCATGGTGGGGCGTATCAATGCAATCAAGATGGTGGCTCTCCCTAGGTTTTTGTACTCATTTCAGAATCTGCCAATCTTTATCAATTCAGCATTTTTTAACAATCTAGACCCAATTGTCTTTCCTTTCATCTAGGGGATCAAGGCGCATCGCATATCTAAAGTGCACCTGCATAAGTCTACAGAAGAGGGGGGGGGGTTTGGTCTCCCAGTATTCAGGAATAACTATTGGGCAGCAAATGCTAGGGCCTTGCTGCACTGGTGGCGGGGTCAGCCCGGTGAGGCTCCTAACAGCTCTCCCCTGTGGTTATACATCAAAGCCACAGCGGTGCACGGCTCTTTCCTGTTGCACCTTACTTTTTTCCAAAACAGAGTTTCCTCGTAAGTTTATTGGTAACAACTTCATTTTGAGAAACTCCCTTAGGATCCTGAATCAGATAAGAAGTGTCTGCAAGCTGCCGACTACTTCTGTGCACACCCCCATATGCCATAACAATTCATTCCTACCATCTCAAGCGGATAGGGTGTTTGCAGACTGGAGAGAGAGGGGACTTGTTTCCCTCGGAGACATATATATATATATATATATATATATATATTACAATTATATACACTCACCGGCCACTTTATTAGGTGCACCTGTCCAACTGCTCGTTAACACTTAATTTCTAAGCAGCCAATCACATGGCGGCAACTCAGTGCATTTAGGCATGTAGACATGGTCAAGAGAATCTCCTGCAGTTCAAACCGAGCATCAGTATGGGGAAGAAAGGTGATTTGAGTGACTTTGAACGTGGCAACTAATCTACTGGGATTTTCACACACAACCATCTCTAAGGTTTACAGAGAATGGTCCGAAAAAGAAAAAACATCCAGTGAGCGGCAGTTCTGTGGGCGGAAATGCCTTGTTGATGCCAGAGGTCAGAGGAGAATGGCCAGACTGGTTCGAGCTGATAGAAGGGCAACAGTGACTCAAATAACCACCCGTTACAACCAAGGTGGGCAGAAGAGCATCTCTGAACGCACAGTACGTCGAACTTTGAGGCAGATGGGCTACAGCAGCAGAAGACCACATCGGGTGCCACTCCTTTCAGCTAAGAACAGGAAACTGAGACTACAATTTGCACAAGCTCATCGAAATTGGACAATAGAAGATTGGAAAAACGTTGCCTGGTCTGATGAGTCTCGATTTCTGCTGCGACAGTCGGATGGTAGGGTCAGAATTTGGCGTCTACAACATGAAAGCATGGATCCATCCTGCCTTGTATCAACGGTTCAGGCTGGTGGTGGTGGTGTCATGGTGTGGGGAATATTTTCTTGGCACTCTTTGGGCCCCTTGGTACCAATTGAGCATCGTTGCAACGCCACAGCCTACCTGAGTATTGTTGCTGACCATGTCCATCCCTTTATGACCATAATGTACCCAACTTCTGATGGCTACTTTCAGCAGGATAATGCGCCATGTCATAAAGCTGGAATCATCACAGACTGGTTTCTTGAACATGACAATGAGTTCGCTGTACTCAAATGGCCTCCACAGTCACCAGATCTCAATCCAATAGAGCATCTTTGGGATGTGGTGGAACGGAGATTCGCATCATGGATGTGCAGCCGACAAATCTGCGGCAACTGTGTGATGCCATCATGTCAATATGGACCAAACTCCCTGAGGAATGCTTCCAGCACCTTGTTGAATCTATGCCACGAAGAATTGAGGCAGTTCTGAAGGCAAAAGGGGGTCCAACCCGTTACTAGCATGGGGTACCTAATAAAGTGGCCGGTGAGTGTATATATATATATATATATATACATACACCTATATATATATATACACACCTATATATATATATATATACACACCTATATATATATATATATATATATATATATATATATATATATATATATATACACATACACATACACATACACATACACATATATATATCAGCGGGCCCTGCAGTCCCATGTCGAAGTGTCCTTGGGCAAGACACTGAAGTGTGCATCGGAGTGTGAATGTGTGTGAGTGTTTATCTGATGAGCAGGTGGCACCTTGTACGGCAGCCTTGGCCACAGTGTATGAATGTGTGTGAATGGTGAATGTATCCTGTATGATGTAAAAGCGATGAGTAGTTGTTAAGACTAGAAAAGCGCTATATAAATACAGCACATTTACATTTACATATATATATATATACACCTATATATCTTCAAATCAGGCACTTTGCTAAAGGTGTACAAACTTTGAAACCATGCCATCAAGTTGTCCATTCTACGATCTCATGCTGCTTCCTCCTGACTCCACGCACCTAAGATCTTGCTGTGTGTCCTTGTTCGCCATCTCTGCATCCACTCACCATTTAAGGGAAGCTTGGTCTAATGAACTGGAGCTTGAGGTGTCTGATGATATATGGAATGAAGCTTTGACTAGAATTCATTCATACTCTATCAATGCCAGATAAAAACTTATTCAATATAAAGTTGTTCATCGATTACACTATTCAAGTTAAAGCTCCATCAATTTCTTCACTGTGTGATCAATGCGGAGGTGCAGAGGGTTCGTTATCGCATCTTTTCTGGTTATGTCCTCAACTACATAAGTTTTGGTGTGATGTATTTCAGTGGTTCAGTCTGGTCTTTAACATGGACATCGCCCCTGACCCAGAGCTGGCGCTCTTCGGGTGCTCAGAGAAGGCTCTCAGGTACCTGCCTGAGATGCAACAAGCACTAATGCTTAACGAAATGACTGGGATTATCCAGATGGAAAGGATACGCTTGCACAACTCTAAAACACGAAAACTGCTGTCTGAACATCTGGGGACAATTCATTGACTATCTTAAAAATGTGATTCTTTTCTGTAGAGATGTGCTCTTGACTGTATTGCAACTTGTATCGCTATAACACCTGGCCATGTAGAGAACAACAATATTACATTCATCCAAGACAAGCTTTTAATTTTCCTGGCAGCTCTGTTGTTATTCGCTTGTTGTTGTTTCTTTTGTTGTGTGTTTGTTCTTTTAGTTTTTTAGTTTTTTCTCTTTTTCTGTCGTTTTGCTTTGTTTACATAAAACCTGAAAAATGTGAAGATAAATATTTAAAAAAATATATATGCCGTCGGTTTGATTTTAAATAAATACTGTCAAATACATTTGGCCGGTGTAAATAGTTTTAGGGTGGATTCTCTCCAATTCCAATTCTCAGACTTATATTTGGAAGACTGTGACTGCCAACTAGCTCTTCCAGTAATTTATTGCCACCCTGTAGGAGATGAAACCTGATCTGATCTGTTCTCCTCAGTGTCTAGTCATACCATCCACTGTATATACAGTAAAAGCACTTTCACAATGCAAGCTTTCACTCTCCACAATAAAATTCAAAAGCTTAACTGCAACAGATCATCTCACAAGAATATACTGCCCCAATTTCCAACCTTCCTTCCCTGCTGGAGGGAGGCAAGTTGCCTGTGTATCGTCTAAAGACAGACCTATCTGATTCATACGGTGATGCTTAAAAATTAGTACAAAAATAAACCTGCCATCACATCCAGAATAATCGCTATGACTTGAAACTCTTAACCACAGGAGAATGTTTCCCACAGGATGTTTCCTCCTCTCCTTTTCCAGAGTTTCTGGTTAAATGTCAGAAACAATGAGGTTGTGTGATGATTTTATTACTATAACACTCCCACTATAAGGACCCAGATTGTGCGCTCACACACAGACACATATTTTATTAATGTAAAACTAGAACAGCAGGCATGTAACACATGTGGTTCAAATACAGCAAGGGCCCTACAATCAGAAACAACACACACACACACATACACACACACACACACACATACACACACACACACACACACACACACACAATTGGCAGGTTTGTACGTCTTAAATATTGAATTTATTATTGTTGTTGTGGAGGCGAAGAGACGGTATACAAATAAGGTTATGGTAAGACAGATAGATTTGGAAATATTACTCATGTAATCCAGATTCCAGTAGAAAACCCAACTCCACCTTTTTTCTTCATTTTACAGCCTGACACTGTTTACAACATTTTCCCTTTGATTTAATATTGCAGAGTGTGGTGTGGAGGGTGCCAGGGTCAACTGAGTCATTCAGTTAACATTGGAGAGAAAAAAAAATATGCAAAAAAAAAATTTAGAATGTTCTCCTAGGTACGAACAAATATTCACAAGTGCTCCAGACCTGTTGTATGATTAATGTACAGATAGTCTGCACAAGAAACACTTGACTTAAGAATCAAAATCCCTTACTCTGAATGAATTTGGAACAAGGTTGTTATCATATTGGAGGGGACACATCCCCACCAATATTTAAATGTGCTCAAAATGTTGTCTCCCCCCACCAGCTGTTATTATTACAATTATTTCTAGTGGCCTATTACTGTGTAGCCTACTGCAGTTCTAATGTTACGTGAGGTTTGTTCAAAAGGTGTTGCTATACCACAGAAGAAGCTGTTGCACGACTGCTATGGATAAGTCACAAAACACTGTACCGTCTCTTTTCAGATGTATTAAAAAGTGGAAAACTAGAATGTAATATATTATGTAATGTAAAAAAACAAGAAAATTAAGTTTAGAGCAGTGAGAAAATGAGTACCAGATGATAAAAGTGTGCACTAATACAAGAGATAAATCAATGTTTGTTGATATATTAATCATTGCCATTCCGCAAACCCCCAGTTGTTTACTGATAATATTTCTTTCATGTTCACTCTGGTGCATTCAGAGTAACGAAAGAGAGGGAGAGAGAGAGCTTGAGGATGCCAGCAGGGCAGAGAGAGCAGATGACATGGAGGACAGGAGGAAAGGGAGCAAATATTAATGGTTAACACAGAATAATGACATCACAACAGTAAAGTACAGACGACGGAGCAAACATCCCTGTCTCTCCCCAAGTTTTCTTATAAGTATATAAAAAGAATAAGATTTGGAAAGTTCACTTCATGCTTACGGCCTGGATTTGGATACAAGCTATGGATGTTACAGGTTAGGCAAGATAGCATCGTCCTGATAGCATTAAAGAGAATCTGCAAGAAAGAACATGGCCAGAATAACCCATGATTCTCTCAGCTTTCAGACTACCTTTTTTTTTCCAGAGGGAGCTCAGGTCGGCTGCTAACGGAAGTCCAGAGATCTTAGAGCAGATCTTTATAATGTTAATGAGGCAATTCTTGCTTTTCACAGGCAACTCATGAAACCAGCAAATGAATTAAAAAGTTAAGACTTCCAATAAAGGAATGATAAAAGAACTGAACTCTGTCTGTTAAAAGGTGTAAAAGCCGCAGTACAACATGACTAGATAAGTTAAAATAAGAAACAAGTTGCTCAACTAAAATATGAGGCTCCATCTTATTAAAAGTTGAACACTAAAAAAATTAAACATAAAATTTACAGTAACTTACTAGCAACAATTGGCCAGAAAGTAACTGTAAATTATTTTTAATGTAAAGGTACCATACTTCCTTTTACAATATTTTATGTATTCACTGTAAAATACAAAACAATTAAACACTGTTTTAGTTGTATTTACAGTATTGCTTGTTTCACTGTAGAATACATATTAATTAAATACTGTGATTTCAATTGCATCCACAGTGCTGTTTATTTACTGTACAAATACATTTTTGTATTGTATGTGGCAATACAGTACTATTAACAGTATGTAACAGTTAATCACTAAATTCTGTTTCTTACTGTACAATTTAAATACTGCATCACTGTGATTTAATATTAGCCAGCATTAATAGAATCACCCATATTCTAAAATATTTCAATTAACTGCAGACAACAAGAAAATTGTTAAGTTATTTATTTAAGATTTGGTGAACAGGAACATGAAAAAACAGGTATATAAGGGATAGTGGACAAAACGCCAAACACGTTCTAAAGAGCAATGAATAACACAATGGCAATATTGAAATAAAACAGTGAACAGTAAAAAATAAAATATTAAACTATTGCATGAACATTTAAAACAGAAATGAAAAGAAACTTCTTAGAAATCTCATCTCTATGGTCATGCCCTGACCTTGGAGACCTAGAATCACAGATGGAGCCCTGAAATTAAAGAAGAAAACACATTAACAATTACATTGATTACAATTACTTGGTATTGCACCACATATGAGGGTCTAAGATGGTGATGTTGGAGTTGTGTCAAGGTAGTTATGCTATTATTATTATTATTATTATTATTATTATTAAATTATGATTGACGTCGAGATGAAGATTTTTGTTAACTTACCATAGATGATTTGGCAAAGAAATGACTGTGAATATGGCAGCTTTACACATTTCCCCGTTACATATCTTGGTCATCATGGCAACTGTGAGATCTGAAAACATATAAAACATTTTAAATAAGATAAGATCCTTAATTAGTCCCACAGTGAGGACATTTTTAGTGACACTGCACCAAAGGGAAAGTGCAAAGACAAACGCATCAGTAAAAATACAAGAATAAAGCAGTTAAAACAATTGATTATACAGACAGAAAGTTTACAATCTAGAATTATTGTTATTACATAAGGAGTACATTGATGTTGCACATTAGTAAATTGTCACATATGGTGCATGTGGTCTACTTGGAGCAGTGTTGATTATATAATCTGACAGCAGCCGTAAGGACGTGTGGTATCTCTCCTTTTCGCCACGTTTAGGCTACATTTACTATAACTTCCAAAACGTTAAAATATTTACTGTTGATAGATGGATATGATTTAATAATAGTTTATTACCTACCCATTTCGAAATGTGTGTAGGCCTTCTTTGGCTTCCTCTTTTCTGGAATCATCAGTGACTCTTCCTCTGAGCAGGCCAATTCTGCAGTGGTCATCAAATCATAGTTTTCAAACTCTTTCCTGTTATCTGACAGAGATCAATATACAGAGGTAATTAATAATTCAAGTAAAATGTAATAGATAGAGAAAGTCTAGGAACCCTTGAAGACACAGGGGGTTGAAAAATAGAGCAACACATAAGAATCATGAGTGGCACTGCACCTTCCCTGAATACTAGATAGATTCGGATTACACGTGTTTAATTTGCATCGTACAAAAACTAATGTGACAAAAACATACCTGACTCTTTTCTCTTGTTGATCACGTTTATACACACACAACTATTATTGTGGTATGATGTCCTTCATCTGTGCATTGCCTTCTCTCACAACCCCTGCTCACATCAATATGTCCATCGAACATGTTTAGTCCCTGTTAAAGACGATTGTAAACCGCTAATGTCAGTTTTAGTCGATTTAGCTTCAACAAAAAGTAAAACAAAGTTAAGTGACTGGTCAATAACTACATTAAGCTAACGCTAACTCGTCAGGTGTTTTGTTATTTTTAAAACAGGACTGGTGAGGATGCTCATCGGGGTGTTTTGAAGGCTAACGTTAGCCAACGAAAACGGGCACCTAACTGTTTTATGTTAAATGTTTTATGATCATTGGCACTCTGATATCAGCTGTCAGTTATAGTAAAGAAAACTGCAAACTATATTTTAGCATATTACTAATTATTTTGTAAAATGAAAATTTATTTGTACATGTGTGTGGATGCTCTTTTTCAGTAATGGCAGGTCAACTCTCTTGTGGTTTTAGTTAAATTCTGCAGATACTGTGCTATGCTGTTGAAGCACTTTGTTGAAGGTGTGTTGTTGGGGGGAAAGGGAGCCATAAACAGCAGTGAAAAGGGTTTTCTAAGTCAACCGTGGTGCATGATGGGACAGCAGGGACCTCACACTTCTTAAATATATCTTTTAAATGGTCTTGTGTGATCACAAAGAAAAAGTAAATACTGCAACATGGCAACACCACAGTGGATGGGAAACTTTGAATATAACCATTGAAGGATATTGGAGCATTTCTCATTCCCTCTCCTCCACTGGTCCAGGAGCGGCAACTGTCTGGCTGCCGGCCCACTTTCCAAGCTGGAGCGTCTTGTCAGGCATTGCATTACCATATATTTTATTTATCTGCTTTTGCATCTGTGAAGAATGGCACTATTCACTGTAGTTCGTCTTGCTTGGCAAAAAGGTTCAGCAAATGGTCAAAAGAACGAATGGGCCTGTTGTTTCTAAGACAAATAACTCTCAGAGGTTAAAGTAACCTCCATCTCTCTACTTATTCTGTTTTTTTATTCCCTGCTCATCTCTCAGAGGACCTTTTGAAGGTCAGAAGAAGATTTTCAGGGCACTGAGCTGTGGCCTGTTGGTTGTTGCTAATAAATTTAATGGTTAATGGTAGAAAAAGCTTATTCTACTGCTGTGCTCCTTAGTAGTCAAGCTGCCATGACAGTGGAAGTTAAGTGCCAATACAAATATAATATAATAATATATATACACAAATATGAGTTTTATCTGCTATGATTGCCTAACCTGTGATGCAAACCACATAGTCAAATAAAAAACATTGTTTTGCATTGTAGCATAATTATTTATTGTAAACAATGCACGTGCATAAAAACTTGCGTAGAAACCCGTATCAGCTACAAAATGCACACGTGTATAGTTTATCCAGCTTTCTGCCAACACAAAATATATTTAATTTTTACTGAAAAAATAAGAGTAGACTGGTTTTAACTGAGTTTATCACAGATTCTATCCACCGAAAAGGTTTTGTGTTTCATGCCCTAAGAAGATACTCAGAATATGATTTAGGAAATAGAAAGATCAGCTAGATGCTCTCAAAGTAATGATTAAATAAATAGTGTGAAACTGAAGTGTTTATGTGCTGAAAATTCAATTTTTTGAATGGGATTTTCACTAAAATGTTTGCATTATTTATTGCATCATATTTTTATCGGTTTTTATAAAACTTTGAAAAAATACCATTTACTTCCTGCATTTTAAATACAATTAAAAAAGAAAATTTGGGAGTTTCATGACGTCACCTTGGGCTTTTGGACCTTGTGATCAATATACCATATTCTGCCATTTTATGGATTAAATAATTAATGGATTAAACAAAAAAATGAGCTCTGTAATAGAAATGTATCACCGATAAACAAAAATGTACAGGATCATTCACGTCTCTCACAAATACACGGATACACACAGCTTGTTGTCATTGATCTACACCTCCATTACAACGACACATTTCACACAGACAACACACACAGACTCATTGCCAATGATGTATGTGTCCAATAGAGACAGTATTGATTAGCACTGCATGGCAACAAAAAATAGCTTACTGTCAACTGTAAAATGTGTGTGTGTGTGTGTGTGTGTGTGTGTGTGTGTGTGTGTGTGTGTGTGTGTGTGTGTGTGTGTGTGTGTGTCATACAGCCACAACTATAATTTGTATTTAACTGCAACACCCTGTCCAAGGTACCAAGATATTTTATACACACATTATTTCAACATGCCAAATTCACTGCTACTCACAGACACAGAAACAGACACACACACAAGAATGAATGTGTGTTTGTGTTCAAGTGATGAAAGTATATGTACGGTGCATAGAGCAGGTCGTCACAGGTATGTTGATGGTGGCAGAGTTTTTGTCCGAAGGGAGTCTCAAACACTGGCTGGGAGGCTGAGGTTGCGGACAGTTAAAACACCCAGAGCCATTTACAGCGTATACGGGGACATTAAAGGGAGAAATCCTCCCCAATATAAAATTCATTCATTATTTTGCAATAAGCAAGCAGGGAAGTAAAGATTAGAAATCCAATGTGATCCAAATCACTGTTTTGTCAACATCCAACATCACAAGAAGCTGTGCCTCCCAGCTATAGGCGACCTACCCTGACCTTTGACATCTACCCATAGAGAGGAAAGAAATGTTTTATATATATATATATATATATATATATATATATATATATATATATATATATATATATATATATATAGTGTCACATTATGTTATCCATTATCCAATGATCTGAGCTCATTCAAGAGCTGTGAACATAAGCAGGTCTCCCTTAAAGCTTGAAAACAGAAGAACAAGGCTATCTTTATTTTATTATGCCATCAGGACATAAATCCACAAGCTGCGAGACAAATCCTTAAGCTGCTTCAGAGGTGATGAAAAGGAAGCTAAATTTGTGGTCGCAGTGACAGCACCCAGTGTGATTTTCCAGGGATACAGGCCCATTTTTCTGGTTCACACCTGGCTCTACAATGACATTAAATCTAATCGTGGATAACAAAGAAACTCCAGGTGACAGTGTTTTTTTTTTGTAACACTAGGACAGAGACATTTGAAGGAGACAGTTTTCAGGCTGTTTTATGCTTGCAAGATAAATGTTATACCGGTATGTAACTTGTTGCAAGTGTCAGACTAGTTCATTTTCCACCGCAGATATTTTGTCTGGTCATAGCAGGAAAAGCAAAAGTGTTACTAATAACATTTACTGCTGTATGGCTCCGTTGTATTCAAGCGAATATATAGCATAATATAAAAAGAGATAGATAGATAGATAGATAGATAGATAGATAGATAGATAGATAGATAGATAGATAGATAGATAGATAGATAGATAGATAGATAGATAGATAGATAGATAGATAGATAGATAGATAGATAGATAGATAGATAGATAGAGTACAGGCCAAAAGTTTGAACACACCTTCTTATTCAATGCATTTCTTTTCACACTTTTTTGTATATATATATACACTACCGTTCAAAAGTTTGGGGTCACATTGAAATGTCCTTATTTTTGAAGGAAAAGCACTGTACTTTTCAATGAAGATAACTTTAAACTAGTCTTAACTTTGAAGAAATACACTCTATACATTGCTAATGTGGTAAATGACTATTCTAGCTGCAAATGTCTGGTTTTTGGTGCAATATGTACATAGGTGTATAGAGGCCCATTTCCAGCAACTATCACTCCAGTGTTCTAATGGTACAATGTGTTTGCTCATTGGCTCAGAAGGCTAATTGAT